>SJYA01002867.1:196900-322993 GCA_006410615.1 Neotragus moschatus
TGGAATGTGAAGTCAAGTGGGCCTTAGGAAGCATCACTATGAACAAACTAGTGGAGGTGATGGAATTCCAGACGAGCTATTTCAAATCCTAAAAGATGATAATGTGAAAGTGTTGCACTCAATATCCCAGCAAATTTGGAAAAGTCAGCAGTGGCCATAGGACTGGAAAAGATCAGTATTCATTCCAATCCAAAAGAAAGGCAATGCCAAAGAATGTTCAAACTACCACACAATTGCACTCATTCTCACACACTAGCAAAGTAATGCTCAAAATTCTCCAAGCCAGGTTTCAACAGTATGTGAACTGTGAACTTCCAGATGTTTAAGCTGGATTTAGAAAAGGCAGAGGAACCAAAGATCAAATTGCCAACATCCGCTGAATGGTCAGAAAAGCAAGAGAGTGCTAGAAAAACATCTACTTCTGCTTTATTGACTATGCCAAAGCCTTTGACTGTATGGATCACAACAAACTGGAAAATTCTTAAAGAGGTGTGAATATCAGACCATCTTACCTGCCTCCTGAGAAATCTGTGTGCAGGTCAAGAAGCAACAGTTAGAACTGGACACAGAACAGACTGGTTTCAAATCAGGAAAGAAGTACATCAAGGCTGTATATTGTCACCTAGATTATTTAACTTATATGCAGAGTACATCACGAGAAACACTCAGCTGGATGAAGCACAACCTGAACTCAAGATTTCCAGGAGGAATATCAATAACCTCAGATATGCAGATGATACCATGCTTATAGAACAGAGCAAAGAGGAACTAAAGAGCTTCTTGATGAAAGTGAAAGTGGAGAGTGAAAAAGTTGGCTTAAAACTCAACATTCAGTATAGTAAGATCATGGCATCTGGTCCCATCACTTCATATAAATGGGGAAACAATGGAAACACTGACAGACTTTATTTTCTTGAGCTCCAAAATCGCTGCAGATTGTAACTGCAACCATAAAATTAAGACACTTGGCTCCTTATGTTGTCCCAGAGGTCTCTTAGACTGTCCTCATTTCATTTTTTCCTTATTCTGTTCTGCAGCAGTGGTTTCCACCACTCTGTATTTCAGTTCATTCATCCATTCTTCTGCCTCAGTGTTTCTGCTAGTGATTTTGTCTTTTGTATTTATTAATTTCAGTTACTGTTTCATTTTTTGTTCTTTAATTCTTATAGGTCTTTGTTAACCATTACTTGCACCTTCCTGATCTGTGCCTCCATTCTTTTTCTGAGATCTTGCATCATTTTATTATCATCACTCTGAATACTTTTTCAGGTAGATTGCCTGTCTCTACCAATTGTTATTCTGGGATTTTATCTTGTACCTTCATCTGGGATATATTCCTCTGTCATTTCATTCTAATTTTCTGTGATTGTGGTTTCCATACCTCAGACTATAGGGTGGTAATTCTTGCTTCTGATATCTAGTGGATGAATTCCCACGTGGCACAGTGGTAAAGAATCTGCCTGCCAGTACAGGAGCCTCTAGTTCAGTCCCTGGGTAGGAAGACCCCCTGGAGAAGGAAGTAGCAACCCACCCCAGTACTCTTGTCTGGGAAATCCCATGGACAGAGGAGACTGGCAGGCTACAGTCCATGGGGTCAGAGAGAGCAGGACACGATTAAGCAAACATCTAGTGTAGGAGGCTGTCTAAGAGGCTTATGTGGGTAGGAGGGAATGGTTCTTGCCTACTGCTGAATGGAGCTGAGTCTTGTCTCTCTGAGCAGGCTCCATCAAAAGGTATAGTTTATTTGGCCTCTGTGTGCTGAGGAAGACTTTAAGCAGCCTGTCTGCTGATGGCTGGGGCGCTTTTTCCCCACCCTGTTGGTTGTTTGGCTTGAGATATCCCAGCACTGGCACCTGCTAGCTACTGGGTGGGACAAAGTCCTGGTGGAACATGCAACCTCCAGGAGGGCTGACACCAACTGGTACTCCCCAGAATCCCCCTTCAGTGCCTTTTTTTTGCCACAGTGAGCCATNATGGCTGGGGCGCTTTTTCCCCACCCTGTTGGTTGTTTGGCTTGAGATATCCCAGCACTGGCACCTGCTAGCTACTGGGTGGGACAAAGTCCTGGTGGAACATGCAACCTCCAGGAGGGCTGACACCAACTGGTACTCCCCAGAATCCCCCTTCAGTGTCTTTTTTTTGCCACAGTGAGCCATAGCCACCCACCACCTTCACAGGAGACTCCCCAGTGCTACTAAGTAGGTTGAGCCAGTTCTTTTACAAGGTCACTGTTTTTTTTTTTCCCCCTTAGTCCTGGTGTGCACGAGAATTTATAAGTACCTTCCAACAGTGGAGTATCTGATTCCCCCAGGCCTGTGGAATTCCTGTGGTCAAACCCTGCTGATCTTCAAAGCCAGATTCTCTGGAGTCTCCTCATCCTATTACCAGATCACCTAATGTATCATTCAAAACTCTTGCTTCCATGGGAGAACTTCTGTGGCATAGTTATTTTTCAGTTTGTAGGTTGCCCACCCAAAGATATAACACTTGATTTTGTGCTTGATTTTGCACCCCTTCTCCCATCATGTTGTGGCTTAATCTTTGGATATATGGTATTTTCCTTTTGGTAGCTTCCAGTGTTTTTTTGTCAGTAGTTGTTTAGCAATTAGTTGAGATCTTGGTATTTTCTTCAAGACATGATCTCATCCTTCTACCCCATTATCTTGTCTCTTTCCACCTGTGTTTTAATCATTTTAGTATATATACTGGTGTGGGCTTTTAATATTTAGGAATTTAAAATAATTCATAATCCTACTGAGCATATAGAACAAAAGGAAATTATTTGTTAAACTGAGATAACTATTTCAATATACTAAAAATAATTTAGAATACCTGGAATTTTGAATCAGAGGGAAAATTTGTTACAGTATGAATGTGATGATATTTTTATATGTCAATTTTACTGGCCATGTACAGTGTCCAGATTTTTAGCCAAACATTATACTGATTGTTTGAGGGAGGGTGTTTCTGAATGAAATTAACATTTGATAGACTAAGTAAGAGATAGAGTTCCAGAAAGATAGTTAAGCAAGAGAGTTCCAGAAAAACATGTATTTCTGCTTTATAGACTATAGACTATGTCAAAGCCTTTGACTGTATGGATCACAATATACTGGAAAATTCTGAAAGAGATGGGAATCTCAGACCACCTGACCTGCCTCTTGAGAAATCTGTATGCAGGCCAGGAAGCAACAGTTAGAACTGGACATGGAACAACAGACTGGTTCCAAATAGGAAAAGGAGTATGTCAAGGCTATATATTGTCACCCTGCTTATTTGACTTATATGCAGAGTACATCATGAGAAATGCTGGGCTGGATGAAGCAGAAGCTGGAATCAATATGGCCAGGAGAAATATCAATAACCTCAGATATGCAGATGACATCATCCTTATGGCAGAAAGTGAAGAAGAACTAAAGAGCCTCTTGATGAAAATGAAAGAGGAGAGTGAAAAAGTTGGCTTAAAGTTCAACATTCAGAAATCGAAGATCATGGCATCCAGTCCCATCACTTCATGGCAAATAGGTGGGAAAACAGTGGAAACAGTAACAGACTTTATTTGGTGGGGCTCCAAAANGAACTAAAGAGCCTCTTGATGAAAATGAAAGAGGAGAGTGAAAAAGTTGGCTTAAAGTTCAACATTCAGAAATCGAAGATCATGGCATCCAGTCCCATCACTTCATGGCAAATAGGTGGGAAAACAGTGGAAACAGTAACAGACTTTATTTGGTGGGGCTCCAAAATCACTGCAGATGGTGATTTGCAGCCATGAAATAAAAAGACACTTACTCCTTGAAAGAAAAGTAATGACTAACCTAGACAGCATATTAAAAAGCAGAGATATTACTTTGCCAACAAAGGTGCATCTAGTCAAGGCTATGGTTTTTCCAGTAGTCATGTATGCATGTGAGGGTTGGATTGTGAAGAAAGCTGAGTGTCGGAGAATTGATGCTTTTGAACTGTGGTGTTGGAGAAGACTCTTGAGAGTCCCTTGGACTGCAAGGAGATACAACCAGTCCATCCTAAAGGAAATCAGTCCTAAATGTTCGTTAGAAGGACTGTTGGGAGCTGAAACTCCAATACTTTGACCACCTGATGCGAAGAACTAACTCATTGGAAAAGACCCTGATGCTGGGAAAGACTGAAGGCGGGAGGAGAAGGGGATGACAGAGGATGAGATGGTTGGATGGCATCACCAACTTGATGGACATGAGTTTGAGTAAACTCCAGGAGTTGGTGATAGACAGGGAGACCGAGCATGCTGCAGACCATTGGGTCACAAAGAGTCGGACAGGACTGAGTGACTGAACTGACTGAGACTAGGTAAAGGAGATTGCTTTTAATTGGGTAGGCCCAATCCAATCAAATTAAGATATGAATAGGGCAAAGGGGCTAAGAAAGAGCAAACTCCTTTTGCCTTAGGGCTTGAGCTGGAAATTTGGTCTTTTCTTGCTTCTAGACTCAAAATGAAGTATCTTGAGTCAAAAATCTACTCTTCAGTCATGAGCATGCCAGCTTTTGGACTGGAACGTACCACAAGTGTCCCTGGGTCTTTAACTTGCTCATTGCAAGGGGTTGGACTCTATAGCCTCCACAATCAAGAGGAGCAGTTCCATACTTCATATATATTTCTCTCTGTTACACACACACACACGCACCCTCTGTTGGTTTTTTTCCTCTAGAGAAAGTTGATTAATACAATAAGTCACAACAACTGGAATAAATTCTTAGACTTTAACATAAATAATCCTTCAATCTTTCATTATCACAAAGGAGTTAAGGCAAGGGTAGGATCTCAGTTAAAAAAAACATGTTATTGGACCACTTAACACTAAAAATTTCATTGTCCTTGCTCCAACAGTAAATAAATAAACAAAAGTAGTCTTATTTTTCAGTAGCATTGGGAATCATAGAGAAGGTAAATGATTTGCCTAAATTCACACAGCTAGATGTTTTCTCCATTAGGATTTGAACACAGGTTTTTCACTTGCTAATTTTATGATCTTATCACTCTATGCGGTGTCTTTTTATGTCTATAGGTGAGATTTTAATATTTGGAGAAGAAACTTGTGTCCAAGTCCAAATTTATTGGTAGGTTTTTTCTGTTTACTTGAGTTATCAATACTTTTAATAAAGGTAGAATTTCCATCTAATTTACTCCTTTCAGAAGTCTTCAAATATTTCTTGAAATAGATTTAATGAATACACATAAAAAGATTTATTTTATAACACATTTAAGGTTTTTTGTTCCCTTGAAACAAAATAAAAATCTTGGTCAAGTATTTAAAGGAAATTTTTATGAGTGTATGTATATACACTAATAAGTCAAAATTTGACTTTACAACAAAGGCTTTGGAACATAAAAGATTTATAACCTAATGACAAAGGGAACATTTCATCAGAAATTCACAATTATCTAGAACCTATGAATCCCAATGTCATAACCTCAAAATTAATACATGAGAAAAGAAAAATTAGAAGAGAAAATTGACATATCTAAAATTGCAGGCTTAGACCTTTAACACTCTTCTCTCAAACTAATGTATAGAAAAGAAAAATATTTTGGATTTGACAAAGTAAAATTTAATCTGGCTATATCTAAATCCTGCCAGAGGTATATAATAATACACATTCTCTCAGACATATTGATACTTTAAACAAGTGGTGACAACTAAAGAATTATTAATATACTGATAGCATTTTGTTCAGAAATATTTATAATTAATGAGGATGAAAATACTAAACACTGAATTTATGTGATGGAATTAGGTGGTATTTTTACACATACATTAGAAAAAAATAGAAAATTTATGAGGGATTCATTTAACCCAAGAAATTACAAACAGATCAGAGAAAATGTGGCATACAGATGAAAATGGGGAAATTTAATGGAAAAGAAAGATGCAGTAGAAAAGATCAACAAAACCAAAAGCCAAATCTTTGAACGGATTCTGTCAAATGGATTTTTTTGAAATATCTGCAAGATGAGCTAAGAGAAAGAAAGCATTAAAAATAAAGATATTTAAATTATAATATTTATAATTTTATGTAAGTATACTTGAAAATTTGGAGTACGAGACTTTCTTTTACAAAAATGTAATTGGCCAATATTGACTCAAAAAGGAATAGATATTCCAAATGATTAAATTGAGTCAATATTATAAAAAAATCTATCCATTGAGATTGCATAAGGTTTTACAAGTGAGTTTTACCAAAACTTTGAGTACAAGAAAATCATTTTAGATAAGCAGATGTAAAGGAGGGGAAAAGAAAAGAAATGGAAAACACTCTAACAGAGAATGCTACTGTAATCCTCTCATGAAGAATAGTAGTAGAAAAGCAAATTATATTCCAGTCATTTATGAATATAAATGTAATTTGTTACCATGTTGAACCTAATTCTGTACATATGCTATAACCAAGGCCATGTGCTGGATGCATCATGCTGCTCCTGCTGCTAAGTTGCTTCACCCATGTCCAACTCTTGTGACCCCATAGATGGCAGCCTACCAGGCTCCTCCATCCCTGGGATTCTCCAGGCAAGAACAGTGGAGTGGGTTGCCATTTCCTTCTCCAGTGCATGAAAGTGAAAAGTGAAAGTGAAGTTGCTCAGTTGTGTCCGGCTCCTCACAACCCCATGGACTGCACCCTACCAGGCTCCTCTGTCCATGGGATTTTCCAGGCAGGAGTACTGGAATGGGTTGCCATTGCCTTCATAGACATTAGTTAATTTAACTAAAACAATGAAAAATATTAATTTTGTTCAACATTTAACAACAAAGTATGAAAATATACAAAAAAAAGATCTTAATGACCAAGATAACCAGAGTGGTGTCATCACTCATCTAGTGTCAAGACATCCTAGAATGTAAAGTAAAGTGGGCCATCACTATGAACAAAGCTAGTGGAGGTGATGGAATTCCAGTTGAGCTATTTCAAAACCTGAAAGATGATGCTGTGAAAGTGTTGCACTCAATATGTCAGCAAGTCTGGAAAACTCAGCAGTGGCTAAAGAACTGGAAAAGGTCAGTTTTTGCTCTAATCTCAAAGAAAGGCAATGACAAAGAATGTTGAAAGTACCACACAATTGCACTCATCTCATACACTACAAACTAATGTTCAAAATTCTCCAAGTGAGGCTTCATTAGTACATGAACTGAGAACTTCCAGATGTACAAGCTGGATTTAGAAAAGGCAGAGGAACCAGAGATCAAATTGCCAATATTCATTGAATCATAGAAAAAGCAAGAGAGTTCCAGAAAAGCATCTGCTTCATTGACTATGCTAAATCCTTTGTGTGGATCACAACAAACTGTGGAAAATTCTTCAAGAGGTGAGAATACCAACCATCTTACCAGTCTCCTGAGAAATCTGTATGCAGGTCAAGGAGCAACAGTTAGANTATTCATTGAATCATAGAAAAAGCAAGAGAGTTCCAGAAAAGCATCTGCTTCATTGACTATGCTAAATCCTTTGTGTGGATCACAACAAACTGTGGAAAATTCTTCAAGAGGTGAGAATACCAACCATCTTACCAGTCTCCTGAGAAATCTGTATGCAGGTCAAGGAGCAACAGTTAGAACCAGACATGGAACAATGGATGCTTCCAAATTGGGAAAAGAGTACACCAAGGCTTTATATTGTCACCTTGCTTATTTAATGTATATGCAGAGTACATCATGTGAAATGCTGAGATGGATGAAGCACAAGCTGGAATCAAAATGGCCAGGAGGAATATCAATAACATCAGATATGCCCCACTTATAGCAGAAAGTGAAGAGGACCTTAAGAGCCTCTTGATGAAAGTGAAAGAGGAGAGTGAGAAAGCTGCTTTAAAACTCAATATTCAAAAAATGAAGATCATAGCATCTGGTCCCATCACTTCTTGGCAAATAGATGGGGAAACAATGCAAACAGTGAGAGACTCTATTTTCTTGGGCTCCAAAATTACTGCAGATGGTGACTGCAGCCATGAAATTAAAATATGCTTGCTCCTTGNGGGGAAACAGTGGAAACACTGACTGGTTTTCTTTTCTTGGGCTCCAAAATCACCCCAGATGGCGACTGCCGCCATGAAAGTAAAAGACACTTGCTCCTGCGAAGGAAAGCTATAACAAATCTAGACGGAGCATTAAAAAGCAGAGACATCACTTTGCTGACAAAGATCCATGCAGTCAAAGCTTATGGCTTTTCCAATAGTCGTGTACAGATATGAGAGTTGGANTCACCCCAGATGGCGACTGCCGCCATGAAAGTAAAAGACACTTGCTCCTGCGAAGGAAAGCTATAACAAATCTAGACGGAGCATTAAAAAGCAGAGACATCACTTTGCTGACAAAGATCCATGCAGTCAAAGCTTATGGCTTTTCCAATAGTCGTGTACAGATATGAGAGTTGGACCATGAAGAAGGCTGAGCACTGAAGAATTGATGCTTTTGAACTGTGGTATTGGAGAAGACTCTTGAGAGTCCCTTGGACTGCAAGGAGATCCAACCAGTCCATTCTAAAGGAGATCAGTCCTGAATATTCATTGGAAGGACTGACGCTGAAGCTGAAGCTCCAATACTTCGGCCACCGGATGCAAAGAACTGACTCCTTCCAAAAGACCCTGATGCTGGGAAAGACTGAAGGCGGGAGGAGAAGGGGACGATAGAGGATGAGGTGGCTGGATGGCATCACCGACTCAATGAACATGAGTTTCAGCAAACTCCGGGAGCTGGTGAAGGACAGGGAGGCCTGGCGTGCTGCAGTTCATGGGGTTGCAGAGTCAGACACAACTTAGGGACTGAATAACAACATGCAATGAGTTATATTGTAACATATTTACAAATAGTGACTACTATGTCTAGAAAACTGTACAAATGCAGCTGCGGCTTCAGGCAAAGTCAAACTTTGCCTCCAGTCACTCCACTCCAGGTGACTGAATTGTTCTCCTCAGCCCTCCATGGTGGAGATTCTGAAGCTTTCACACTTTATAAGCCTGCATTCATTTATTTTTTAATACCTTTGAATGTTTGTTTATTTAGCTTTGCCAGGTCTTGCTTGCAACATGTGGGCACAGCAGCCCTGTGGCACGAGGGAGCTCAGTTTCCCCACCGGGGATCGAACCTGCATTCTTGCACTGCAGGCCAGACTCTCACCCACTGGACCAACAGGGAAATCCTCCTAATTCCTTTTTTTTTTTTTTTTTTTTAAAAAGGGGCTTAAGAATTTACATTTGTGATGTTCCTTGTTAAAAAAACAAAGAGCATACACGCACCTTTTGAAATGTTGAAAGGAAAATAGTACTTTATACTCTTCATCACATTTTATAAGTGCTGAATGTATTTGTTCATTTTGCTCTCTTCTGTTTTGTAGCCTTAAAGAAGTGTTGCAGACATATCTGCAAGTATGTGAGTAAATACCCTACAGGGTATGATGCTGCATTGTATACAAAATATATATCTACATATATTAATTTTTGTCCCTTGAAAAAAATAAAATTAAAATAGAAGCCTAAATTTTTTTTTTCCCCTACCAGNAAGAAGTGTTGCAGACATATCTGCAAGTATGTGAGTAAATACCCTACAGGGTATGATGCTGCATTGTATACAAAATATATATCTACATATATTAATTTTTGTCCCTTGAAAAAAATAAAATTAAAATAGGAGCCTAAATTTTTTTTTTCCCGTACCAGCAATGGGGAGGCACCGGTTGGTTTAATGTAAGGGATGGTAATATCTTTTTTTTTTTTATTCTTTTAATTTGGACTGTTTTTAAAACCTTTATTGAATTGTTACAAAATTGCTTCTGTTTCATGTTTTGGCTTTTTTGCCCGAGAGGCGGGTGGGATCTTACTCCCTGACCAGGCATGAGACCTGCAGCCCTGCGTCAGNTTTTCCCCTACCAGCAATGGGGAGGCACCGGTTGGTTTAATGTAAGGGATGGTAATATCTTTTTTTTTTTATTCTTTTAATTTGGACTATTTTTAAAACCTTTATTGAATTGTTACCAAACTGCTTCTGTTTCATGTTTTGGCTTTTTTGTCTGAGAGGCGGGTGGGATCTTACTCCCTGACCAGGGATGAGACCTGCAGCCCTGCGTCGGAAGGCGAAGTCCTAACCATTGGGCCAGCAGGGAAGCATCGGGAATGGTAAAACCTCAATTACGTGGGGGACTGACCGGAGGGTGGGAGGGCAGGAGTGGAAGTGGGGGTGCCCTCAGGAGACCAGGGAGGTAAGCCGGGGGGAGATGGGGGTGGGGCAGCCAAGGCGGGTACTGGGAGGAGGCCCGCAGGTGGAGGGGCGTGGCCCGCAGCCCCTGCGGCCTGTGCTGTCTGGGGACTGTCCACGGGAGAGGCTCGTGCTTCTGCCTCATGACCACGAGAGGCACTTCCCACCCCCCAAGAGAAGGGTCTGGGCGGCCTGGGCTCCCAGATACTTTGCAGGTTAATGACCAGCCAAGGCCTTGCTCCTTGAGAGTGAGAGGTCAACTCCTTCCAAGGAAGGGTCGCCAGCCCGGCTGGAACCAGCCTGGGAGCGGCTCAGAGGTGTTTCTGCTCCTCTCCTCCCCCAGCTCTCCTCCTGAGAAAGGACTGGGGGCCTGGAGGCAGATTTGGCCGAAGATTGGAGATGGGTAGGAACAGATCCCTCCAGCAGGCCCCGTTGGCAGGCTCACCTGCGGCTATCCTAAAGCAGGCCTCAGATGCCGCAAATCCTAACAGGAGTCCTTCATCACTGACTGTTTTGCATTCATCGTGATTTTTTTAAAAAAGCATTGTTAAAATATTATATATTTGGGGGCTCCCCTGGTGTTCTAGCGGTTGAGAATCCACCCGCCAATGCAGGGGTCACAGGTTCGATCCCTGCTCCGGGAAGACCCCACATGCCTTAGGGCAACCAAGTCTGTGCACCACAGCTCTCAGCCCGCACACCCTCGAGCCTGTTCTCCGCAGCAAGATGAGCCCCTGCAGTGAGAAGGCTTTGCACTGAGACTACAGAGCACCCCCGCTCGCTGCAGCCAGAGAAAGCCCGCACCGCTGCGGAGACAGCACAGCCACAAGTCAATCTTTTAAAAAATATCACACATTTAGGATTTCTGCCTGGTGCCAGTGGTAAAGAACCTGCCTGCCAGTGCGGGAGACGCAAGAGACATGGGTCTGATGCCTGGGTCAGGAAGATCCCTTGGAGGAGGGCAAGGCAACCCACTCCAGTATTCCTGCCTGGAGGATCCCACGGATAGAGGAGCCTGGCGGGCTGCAGTCCACAGGGCCACAAATAGTGGGACATGACTGAAGTGACTTAGCAGGCATGCCCTGGCAGTCCTGAGGTGAGGACCTCACCATCCGATGCAGGGGGCGAGGGTTTGATCCCTGTTCGAAGAGCTAAGACCCCCACGTGCCTCACAGCTGAAAACCCCAAAACATAAACAGACTCAATACTGTAACAAATTCAAATTCAATGAAGACTTTAGGAATGGTCCACGTTTTTAAAAATACTTTTTAAAAAAATAAAGGAAAAAAAAAATAAAGGTCACGTCTTGACCGAGTTTTCTACTGCCTCCCTAGACTTTGGCAGAGTCCCTCACCCCAACATGGGCCCCTAAATGCATGAGACGTGCTGGGCGTTTGCTGATTCCAGTCCTGTGAGATTCACCACGTGAGTCTTTCCTTTCCAACTGGGAGCACGGGATGTGTGGTAAGAAATGACCCCAGCTTCCCGGCGCTAATTAACACCCGGAGGCAGAGGCTGGAGTGTGGCCGAGTGTCTCCAGTGGAACTCTGGATTCCCTGAGCGAGGCGGCCAGGGTGGGCGGGGTAGGGGTACAGGGAGGGGCCATTCCAGGAGGGAGAGAACTTGTGCACACTCGGAGAACTCATGGCCTATGTCCAAAACCCAGGGCCAAGAAGGGCTTCGTGTGTCCCAGCGGAAGAAAGAGACACGCCTGGGAGAGCAGAATGAGCTTGGGAAGGCAGAAGCCACCTGTTCCCACGCATGTGGCTGTGCACCGCCTCTGTGAAAACACGGGGAGGCCTGGATGGGCGTGGGGCTCAGCAGGAGAGCGGATGTGTGGACGTGGGTGGCTGAGCCCCTTTGCTGCTCACCTGAGACTATCACAACACTGTCTGTTGACTGGCTCCACCCTAGTACAAAAGAAATATTTAAAGAAAGAAAGAAAAAGAAAAAAAAAACAGCGCGGGGACTTCCTTGGCGGTCCAGTGGTTAAGACCTCACCTTACGATGCAAGGAGTGAGAGTTTGATCCCAGGGTGGGAAACAGATCCCACATGACTCACGGCCCCAAAAACCAAAACATAAAACAGACGCAAAATTGCAACAAACTCAGTGAAGATTTTAACAGTGGTGGTTGAGGCTCTTGGTTGTATCTGGCTATCGCAATCCTGTGGCCTGTAGCTGGCCAGGCTCCNAGAGTGGTTGGGCCAGAGTCTAAAAAAAACCTAACCACTCTTTTCCCATCGTGTCGCTTGTCTATCTTTCTGTTGCTGCTGCTACGTCGCTTCAAGTGTGTCCGACTCTATGCGACCCCATAGATGGCAGCCCACCAGGCTCCTCTGTCCCTGGGATTCTCCAGGCAAGCTATCTTTCTGAGAGCAGGTGTATTTATTTGATTAAGGGTATCAGTAGCTTCTCATGAAAGAATATGAATTAAATCAACTCATTTATTTTGTGCTCATATTCAAGATACTAGGAAAAAACTGTTCATGTCTCATCTATGCTGATTGTTTTCTAGGACCCACTGATCTCAGCATGAAGAGGCAGTTGGCGACCAGCTCAGGATCGTCTAGCAGTTCAAGCTCCAGACCTCAGCTGAGTCCAACTGAAATCAATGCAGTGAGACAGCTGGTTGCGGGATATCGAGAATCCGCCGCATTTTTACTGCGTTCTGCAGATGAACTGGAAAATCTTATTTTACAACAGAACTGAGTCCAACAACGATCCTCTTCACTGAGGTCTAAATTTGTAGTTTCCACTATAATGACATTTTGATTTCCCAGCAGAGATACGTCTGGTCTTAACTGCACAGTCTTAAGAGAAATACTTCCATTATGCCACATTGTCCTTGATCCATAAAGTGATGTGTTTCGGTGCTTCAAAGGAACCCTGGCCTCTGAAGTACTTGAGATACGTTAATGTGTCCAGCCTACTGCTTTTTGTTTCAGTGTGCCAGCATAAATATCTGGGTCAAAAAAAAAAAAAAAAAAAAGGCTGTGTATTCCTAATTGAAGGATAAAACAGAAGAAGCTTATGGTATAAAAAAAATAGTTCAAGGTCCAGCTGAAATATTAGTGGAATTTGCTACTGACTTACTGGACTAAAAGCTGCAATATCTGGAGGAAAAAAAAAAAAGCCAAAATTTCTTGTTGCTACAGGATATAGCAATGAAAAGGATCTTGTATTTTAAAAAAAAATGTAATTTTTATAAAAACAAAACTTGTTTTTCATTCAGAATTGTCATTTTTACTTTGGTAACTTTTTCATAGGTCCTAAAAGAAAACTGTTTTGAGAAACTACTGTAAGTACCTTTTCCACATCCCTTTGCCTTCTCCTCTTTCCAAATTCTTTCTACAAAAATAACACTTGATGCTGGGGGGAAAAAAAGATACCCTTACCTGTGTTCTTTAAATCGTCACATCAGGAACTACTTCCAAGAGAAGCTTGCATTTCTGCACTCATGCTGTTCTCAAGCATCCCACTCAGCACTGCAGCTTTACCATAGCGGTTTCACCAGAGAATTTTTTTAATATTCAAAAGAGACATATCATTGACAAAAAAAAAAAAAAAATCACACCTTGATTTCTTACAGCTGCTCTTCCCGGATTGCCGCTGCTGTCTTACGGGCATCCTTCTAGCAGCCACTGGATGTTGATGACTGAATGTTAAAGAGGTTGCAAGTGACAATCTGAAAATTTGCACTCTTGTGTGTTGTTTTCTTTTCTTTCAGAAATAGTTTCCAAAAAGAGACATTACCTCTCCTGAAACGATTTGTATAATTTACACTTGTAGGTACAAATGATGTAAAGAACTCTCAGTGGATACAGCCGCAACTTACAATGAACTGTCCCCTCCTCTCTCCCAGACCCTTATTTTATAGTGTTGGATACACATGAATGGTGTTCTCTTTGTGCACTGAGGCAAGCCTATTTTTGAAATATTTAGGGAGGAGTACATCCGTTTACGCTTCTTGTACACTTTTTCTGTTGTTTAGCTTCGGTTGGATTACAGATTCTTTGTGCATTCCTGAATTTGCCTTATTTCATGTAAAATTTATGTCATTTGGGTTTTGATAAGTTTAAGGCATCAGTGATATTTCTTAACTACTTGTTACATATAGTTTTTCAAGTAATGACTGTGGTTGTGACCAAGTAATGTGCACTTTTTCTTGTAACTATGGACATTGCTATGCTTTTTTCTTCTAGTGTTTCTAGAATTACGGTTCCTTACAGTTACGTAAACAAAAAAACAAACAAAAAAAAACTTTTGTGATACTGTTGGTGAACATAATGTGAAAATCTTATTGAAATATGAGTATTTTGGAAATACATAGATGCACAAACATCTTTTAAGGTGTGGATTTAGAATTTGCTTATTTAATTGAAAATTCAAAATATGGAGGGCTGGTATACTTTTCTGTTTTGTTGGGTTTAATAAACAGATTTCTGTGTTAAAACAATGATTGTGAAAACTTATAAATTTTTGGAATCATATGAAATATTTTGTATTTACATTTAACACAAAATTGACAGTTCAAATATATTTCAAGAGCATCATCCCAAGGTCCCCCAGAGTCTCCACATGCAGACTAGTAAATAACTTATTCCAAGGAGTAAAGCAAATTAGCAAAACCATAGCTATTTCATTTGATTAAACATGTTTTAAGAATTTATCTTTTATTCCCCATTTTAACATGACTAATTTGGCCCTTTAAGTCATATTTAGCATTTTGGGAAAAACATACCTGTTTTAAGTCCCTGTTTTGTGCTTTGGGATTTGTTATTGAATGATATTTGAGGCTTTGGCACGGTTACTATTTCAAAAAGTAACACCCAGGTTTGGGTTCAACCTATACATAAAAATCCATAATAGTGATCCTTATTAAGCACTTTGATTGGAGAAGGCAAGTGCCAGGAAGGCGCTTTTGTTTTCATTTCATTTTCAAGTTATAACTCCCACGCCCATCCACCAAGGACTAAATCCCTCATTGCCTTCTGCTTTTTGCACATTTGTCTAAAAGAATGAGTTCCAGGACCCCCACTGTTGCCTTAGGAGAGCTCTGAGGACAAAATCATTTGCCACTTTGTTTTCCTTTGTAACTTGTCCCTGAAAAGCAGCCTGGTTTTTTTGTAATTCTCTGTCACATCCCCTTTATAAAGCAGTTTTGAGGAACTGGGTGCAGGTTAATATTCTCATTCAAATGAGGGGATAGAAAATGATCATACACGTGGAGATCACATAGATATTTCTGTCACTTCTGACAGACAGCTTTTCATACAGCCACAGTTTCTTGTCACATATGTATTACTTTATCACACTTAGTAAGAAAACATTCCTTGAAGTAACGGCAGAAAATGCAAACACAAGTAGATACTGAATTTTCCTAAGTTGTGTAAAGTAACAACTTGATTTTTTTAAAAAAAAAAGGACAGTCAGATAACAATAGCCACCATTTACAGATTATTTACACATGGAAAAGGCATTTATTTCCTTTACTTCTCACAACACGAGGAGATCAGTAGTCACTTTTTATTTTACAACGAGGCTCAAGAAGATGAAGTAACTTGCTAGGAGCCCCAAGAGAATGAGAACTAAAGCCTTCATTTGACCCAGGCAGGCCTGATGCTGGATCCCCTTCTGTTGGTGGCCACAATCTGTTACCTCCCAGGGTTTCCCTGACAGTTCAAAAGAATCCACCTGCAATTCAAGAGACATGGGAGATGCAGGTTCAATCCCTGGGTGGGGAAGATCCCCTGGAGGAGGAAAATGGTAACCCATTCCAGTACTCTGGCCTAAAAAATCCAATGAACAGAAGAGCCTGGCAAGTCCAAAGGGTTACAAAGAGTCAGACATGACTGAGCACACCAAATCTTTACATTCTGTACCAACTTGGAACCTGACCAGTTTATACTAAAGTTTAGCAGTTTTATGTATCTACAAAAGATAAATAATAGTTATTAAAAATGCACTTGACATCAAATAAAGCATTTGACTAAATACTGAGCATTTTATCCAACTTATGGAAGTTTAATTTCCTTTATGTTCTCTACAGATATAAAGAGTAGTCATAAAATCCACCACCAATGAAAATCAAACACACAATGCATGAAGGAAAGGCAGTGACTTGTTTTTAAACATGATGGGTGCAGTAGTGAATCTGGTAAGGAAAGAAGAAAGGGATTATCCAACTGATGTTCATACATAAAGTTCATGAAGTTCATTCATCCGAGATTTTAGTTACTATTCAGGTTCTATCTGGTTATTTTAATTAATCCTGGTACCATTTACACAATATTCAAAGATTAGTCTTGGTATGCCAAAAATAATTTCACAAGGCCCAGGTTTCAAACTTTGGTTTGTTAAAAAATCCAAAAATAAATCAAATGGACATTACATTAACTCTGTTTACGTTTTAAACTGTGTTTGACATGCAGAAATTCAGTAAAGCAAAAGCTAACCTACAGGAGTTTACCATCTAAAAAGAATTAAAATCTCCTTTCTTAAAAATATTTTGAAAGGAGATAAAATGCTGCTAATAGTCTGTCTCAGGTTTTAAGGTCAATCATTTTCAACATTTTATATTCTGATTACAAAAGGAACCTAGCAAATACAGGAAATAAGGAGGGAAATTCCAGCATCCATGAAGAACAATGATAACATTTTACAGTGTATCTTTCAAAGTTTATCTAAACAAGTAAACTTTTTTTTTAAATTTTGCTCTGCATGGTGTTTCCCCATCTGTTTTTCTGTCCTAAAAGTATACCATGACTCCTTTCCACATCATTAGGTATTATCTGTATTATTTCTGAAGACTGTATGGTATTATATTGTATGAATGTACCTGTATTAATTTTCTGTTACAACTGTAACAAATTACCCCAAACACTACAAGTGTATTACAGTCTGGTAAGTTGATGTATTGCTAATCCTGCTCACAGAACCAACTGTTGCGCTCCATCTCACTGATCACACTATTCGTTGAGTGCATGGTAGGCAAGGCATAAGCTAAGACGACTAAACTGCAGACATGTTTATTCTCTCCTGCCTGACGAAGCAGCCATTATTACATCACATAACATAGCCCCAAGGGCTTTTGAGGTGGAGCTTATATAATAAACGTAGCCCATGGCCAAGCGATTACGTCATGACGCGCATGCTCAGTGCTATGAGTGAGCTCGGCTGTTACGTAATTATTTATAAAACGTGGGGCAAGAGCGAGAGGCCAGGGGATTAGAGAGCCTGACCACTGCCATCTTGGCTAGTTTGCTCTGTCCGTACTGTTGGAATTCTCACTGGGCTAAAATCTAGGTATCGAAAGGATTATGTTTCTCTCTGGTTGTTCTGGGAGAATCCATTTCCTGACCTTCTCTAGCTTGAAGGCTGCCTGCATTCCTTGACTTGGGGTTCCTTCATCTTCCAGGCCAGGAGCTTAGCATCTTCAGATCTCTCTAACTCTGACCTCCACTTCTATCCCACCTTCCATCTTTAAGGACCCTTCTGAGTTCATTGGGCCCATATGAATAAAATATGACAACCTCTTTAAAGTCAGATGATTTCCAGCCTTAATTCCATCTACAAACCTAACTCCTTAATTTTAACATGTAATAAAACAGATTCTGATGATTAGGATGTGGAAATCTCTCTCAGGGAGAGGATATTATTCTGTCTACTCTAGTATTTTAATTTCCTTTTATTTCCTTTTAAATCTCATACCCAGCTGTATTTCATCCATTCACTAAAGTTCCCAAATCAGCAGCACAAACATTTTATAAATAATTGTCAGCTGCTGTATCTGTATTTTTTCTTCTGTATAAAAGGTCTTTAGGAAATTGTTTTAATGGCATTTTTCTCAAATATCACATTCAAATCAAATGTAATAAATGCATATGTTAGGCATCCAGCTAAATCTTTCAAATGAAATGAAACAAAAATACCTCTGAACTCCTTATTTTGATTTCTTAGAAAGTGATTCTGCCCAAGAAATTCCCCGAAATGCGTTTTAGGCAGTCTTATTAGACCAGAATAGGTATGGAAGGATCCAAAGCTTAATTAATTTATGTAAGCAGTCCAACCATATTCATAAAACTTCTGGTGGTAATTACCAGTGGTGTTTTATTTACTCTGAACAAATAAAAGGTATTAACATTGGATGTTATTAGATGACATGTCTTTTAAAAGGGAAGGTTTGGCAATAACACACCTATTGAATTTAGGATAAGCAAACAGATTTAAAAATTAAACCTCTTTACCTCCGTTTCTTCGTGAGAAAACTATACTTTATTTACATATTAAAATTTTTATTTCCCATCATTTACTGGGCTTTTTTTTCCCATTTCAATGGCCATCCACTGAAAATGATCAAAGATAATTCAAGACCATTTATACTGATGTAAGTGGGAAAAAGAAAAACAGACCACAGAGAGCAGATATTATTACTCTAAGTGTGGAACTACACCAGTTTCTTTCCCTTGAAAATATTGACTTCTCATATTCTTTGTTTATTGGGGAATGGAGGAGATCAGGCTGCCCAAGAAAAACGACTTTACTTATTGAAAGCACTCCATTACAGTGACAGGACAAGTGGCCAGAAATTCCACAGTAGATTATTTACTCTTAGTTCCTTCGCTGGTAGAAAGATTCCAAAGTCTGTTTTGATTCTTAGCTCAATTTAATTTCCATTCATTTGATTAGTGTATTCTTTAACCTACTATATGGAGGCATCAGGCTCTGATACAGAGAAACTATTCCTGCTTCGGGGGGTCACATCTAGTGGAAGACAGAGACAGAAATAAAGATGGTTAGAATATGAAGGATAAGGAGAGTGTGACATGTAATAGAAAGTGTAACATGTCATGATATGATAGAAACAGTGTAACATGATAAAACAGCGTGACATGTCATGATATGATAGAAACATGTCAGACAGGTCATATGAGGTCACAGATCTATAGCAGTCTTGTCTGTATCAGGGGTGGGGTGGGGTGGAGGTGATTTGGGGGGGGATGATGGTGCCGAAGGCTAGCTGGTCACAAAGAGCTGTGGGGAAGGACAGCTGGCAAAGTTGTTGAGCATGTTCAGGGAGGATAGAAGAAGAATATAAGATGAGTTGGTTAAAGACATTTTTCAACTTCAGAGGACACCACCAGTTGAGGATGGAGAAGGCACTGTATAGCATGATGCACAGTGACTCAAGCAGTATAGTGTTGCCAGAAGGCAGAGACTGAGATGAAAAAAGACTGTTGGAGAGGAATAAAACCGCCAGATCATTGGTGTCACTCTTGACTACTTGTGGGAACTTCAGCTCAAGAAGATGACCTAGTGCTAGATCACAGGACCACCCTCCAAAGTAAATCAAACTCCTAATAATGAAAAATAACTAGTACTACCTAAGTAGCCTAGGGACAAGGAAGGAATGGGCTAGAGAAAGGGGGGAACCAGGAATATTCAGTACGTGTCCCAAATTAATGTGACTTCATCCTTAGGAAACAGATCTGAGGGAAGACTGAGTGGACAGGAATGTTGAAATTCCCCTTCCCACTATTAAAGCCCAAGTTGGGAGAAAAGAGAATGAGGGGTGAGTGGATCAGCTTGGAAAAATATGTACACAACCCTACAAAAATACAAGACCCTTGCTGCCCTAAGGATGAATCTCCAGAAGTAGAAACACTGTCAGGACTTGCCATTTCATGAGCTCTCTGGTGGAAAACAGGCTGAGAGGTAAAGATCAGAAGTCAGTGACACCAGGGTACGTTTTCTACAAAAAGAAATGGAGATTCAGTGAGCATTCCCCTGGCCTCCTTCCTGTCCTGTCCTTTCTCTCCTCTCCTTTACCTCCTCCCCACCAGTGATTAGTAAGTCAGCAGCCAAAACTTAAGAGTTTTCCTTGTCTTCTTTAATTTTCTCTTTTGAGCAGGAAACAGGCAAAGATGCTGGAGGAAAGGGAAGGTGTTAGGAGAAATGAGTTATTGGGTCTCATTGCCTCTGTCAAAAGTGGAATTTCAGAAGGTCCACCCTGAAACTGGGGAACTTAGGAATCTTCAATTTCCCGTCCCTAAATATGGAGAGCACACTCTCCCATGTGGAGTGAGTTCTAAACTAGACTACCAATGACATCGCAGAAAACAATGATCACAGATGGACACCCCAATCGCAAAGGCTAGCATCACCTGCCAGAACTCTGCTCTCCCTGCCCTCAGCAAAACAAAAGCAGGACTCAAGTAACATGGAAGCTTATATTACCATATGTAAAATAGATAGCCAACAGGAATTTGCTGTATGGTTCAGGAAATCCAAACAGGGGCTCTGTATCAACCTAGAAGGGTGGAGTGGGGAGAGAGATGGGAGGGAGTTTCAAAAGGGAAGGGATATATGTATACCTATGGCTGATTCATGTTGAGGTTTGACAGAAAACAACGAAATTCTGTAAAGCAATTACCCTTCAATAAAAAATAAATTAAAAGAAAAAAGCAGAACTCTCAGGCCACTCTCAGGCTACAGGTCAACAAGATATGTGAGTATATATAGAAAAATAAAAGGGGGGAAAGAGATATCAGGGAGAATCTAATTATACTGTATTAAGAGAAATAGTAGGTAGAACAATGAACATATCCCACAAATACGAATAAAACATAAATGAAGAGCATGGCACCCATATAGCCAACCAATAGCCAAGAATGAAAGTCAGGCAGACAGGGAAGAACAGTTTATACATTAAAAAAAAAATACATTTGAAATAAAATCTCCCAATAAAACATTTTTATCTACAATAAATGCTTTGCTTGCAACAAGAAACTATAAGACCAAAGAAACAATTTCTCACATCATTTGACAACCCTAAATTATAACAATGTCACCTATGACAAAGCTTTCATTATAAGCAATCATTCTTTAAGAGTGCTTTAGAGAAAGACAGAAAAATCTATTGTTGCATATATTTTCTATCCATTATAGAAACAAGTAAGAGGGATGGCTTATACACCATGCCAGAGCAAGGAGAGTATGAGGCACCTCTGAAGATTGGAAAAAAGAACTATCAGAATTTCCCTTGTGGGCCTGGCACTGGACTGGGACATGTTTGACACAAATACTGCAACCTCCCAGTGGGGTATCTGTGCTGGCTTTTTGTTTTGTTTGTACTGGTGAAATGAAAATTCCTCATGAGTTGTGGCTCTCTTGTGGGACACGTGACCACACGACATGTCACTTGAGCTTCACACATGTCAGGTAGAGGGGAGCAGTGCTGATCCTAGGCCAGCAGGAAGGCTATGACATGCCTCTTGCATCTCTAAGTCAATTATTCCTCTCTCTTCATTATTATGCAGCTTGGCTACAGAGACTGCCAACGCCAAAGGTCAAATGCAGATTTCTGCGTAGGATCCCAGAACTAAATAGGAAGCCATAGTCCTCTCCAGTGATTTCAATGTCATGTTTGGGGAGGATTTCTGTCTCACTAACTGCTACCCTCACTGCAGGACATAACTGATGCATCCCTCTTCCCAGAGCTGCTAACAGTCTGGGCATCTTCACCCTCATTCCACACTTATGGGCAGGCTGCATTGGGTGGACTTTTGCTGAACCCTCAGGGTGAGGGCTTTCAGCAGCAACCCCCTCACACACACACACCTGCTCTTGGGCCCCAGGAGAGTGGCAGCAGAGGTTTCAGGCCCAGAGACTCTATGTCCAGACTGGATGAGGCTGGAGCCTGGGGAGTAAGCAGAAACTGCTAGAAAATGAAACAGACCATCTTGAATCAGAGGTCTGCCTGTATATGAAGCAAAACCTGTGTAAAGGGGCATCCGTCCTTTGGGATAACCTCTCCTCATTAGTTGAGACATTGCTGCTGGTGTCATGACAGGAAAGGCCACCTCTTCTGACACTGGTTATGAATCCTAAATACACAGACAGTTATAAATGCTCACAAAGGAAAGCCCAGCTGAATATGGCAAACCCACATCACACAATCTTTTATTTTTTTCACTACCTCATCATACCCCTTTCAGTCCCTCACTGAATATTAAGAAGAAACTGTGCATACATTCTTGATATATTACAAAAGTATTAGCATATGATATTTATCTCTGTCTTTAAAAGTGTAATTATTACTGGACCATTTTGAGAGCTGTATTGTCCAGAAAGCACTGATGCATTGGTGTATCTGATTCATACATCAGGGAAGACAGAAGGCTTTATCACCATTTTCTGAAACTGAAGCTCAGAGTTTGGGGGCCTCTCCTAATTGTTATGGCCAAGACAAGAAGCCAGGCCTTCTAATTTTGAATCCTATGTTTTTCTTGTCCCTGCCCCCTTCTCCATTATATTATACCATATTTCGAAGTGTTGTTTCTTTGATGTATTACAAACATGCCTTGTATCTATGTTTTTCTACTCAATTATCTATCCCTTTAACACATGTCTCCCTTGGAGACATTCAAACTAGAATTATCTTCTGATTTTTCTCTCCTCCCCTGCCTGTAGGTTTGGTTTTTTCCTAATAAAAATTCATTAGGAAAGTCATTCAACCAGAATGCCTGAACTGCCTCTAACCTGCAGAACCCCATGCTGCTCTGGTATCACAGGCAGGAGATTTAGACAGAAAAGAAATATAGGTTTGTAGAGGGCCTTCACATCACCAGCGAGGATTTTGACACCAGGCCGTGTGCTGACACCACTGGGCTAGATCCATTCATCCATGCATAAGATGAGAGTAAGCCGTTTCACAAATATGAGCATGGTAGTACACATGAAGATAGAATGGATTTTAAGGTACACACCAAATAAAACTCAGAATTAAAGAGCACTGCTCCTTTTCACATTTCATGCTCACAAATATGAGCATGGTAGTACATATGAAGATAGAATAGATTTTAAGGTACACACCAAATAAAACTCAGAATTAAAGAACACTGCTCCTTTTCACATTTCTGTTCAAAGCCTCGGCAGTGTTGTTTAAGAAAATAAGAACAATTCTGGCCAAACCAACATAACCAAATGAAAACTTAAAACACAAGGTCTTGTCTCAGTATTTGACAGGAAACGTGTTCCTCAGCCCTACTTGGCACACCTAGGGAGAAAAGTAATATCCAAAGAAGTGTGGATGGAAATTCCACCAGGCCTGTGCTGGATCTCCATGGGCATGAAAACCACACTAACTCAGAAAGTAGGGCACACTTGAGCCATAACAAGTGTTCTGTTTGCTCAGTCTGGTTTTAGACACAGTTATTTGGCAATTGGAGGCTTCCCCAGTGTCTCAGCAGTAAAGAGTCTGCCTGCAATGCAGGAGCTGCAGGAGATGCCAATTCGACCCTTGAGTCAAAAGAGCCCTTGGAAGAGGGCATGGCAATCCACTCCAGTATTCTTGCCTGGAGAATCCCACGGACAGAGGAGCCTGGCCACCTACAGTCCATGGGGTTGCAATGAGTCGAACACAACTAAAGTGACTTAGCACGCATTTGGAAACTGGAGACTTGAAAAAACAGTATCAAACATCATTTCAACTCACATTTAAACCTCACATGGATTATTCTAACTCTTTAAGACTATGATACAGATGGAAACCCACATCATTTATCCATTGCATGTGTGCACGCTTAGTCGCTCAGTTGTATCCAACTTTTGTGACCCCAGTGGACTATAGCCCACCAGTCTCCACTGTCCGTGGGATTTTTCAGGCAAGAATACTGGAGTGGATTGCCATTTCCTCCTCCAGGGGATTTTTCCTACCCAGGAATCAAACTCTACGTCTCCTGAACTGCAGGCAGGTTCTTTGGCCACTGAGCCATCAGGGAAGCCCCATTTACCCATAAAAGGCACCAAAATGGTCTGGAGAATCCCCCTCCCTCTGGTGGGATGATTCCCTCCATGTCCCACCCCCCCACCTATTTTGGAGTAATGCCAATGGCTAATATGTTCTGAACTCTTACTAGGAGCCAAGAACTCTCCATATGTCATTTCCTAGTCTTACTCTGAATTGAATGACACACGCATGATGTATAATGCCCACACTTTTGGCCACACTGTTGAAATACCTGAGCCATGAATTCCATATTTCCCTAAGAAGCTCTCACTGAAGATAATAAAAACGTTGCTCCTGCTTAACCCAAAAAGTAGAATCAGTGCAGGATGGACTCATTTTCTGCAGGACTAGTCAAGACACTTGCGCCTTTTCAGAATCAGTATTTAATAGCTGCTGCTTTTCCAGCCACAAAGGACAGGTGGCACCAAATGCTGGCCTGTCTCCATGGGCTGGGTCATAATCTCAAGGCCAAATTAAAGTAAAGCAACTCACCAGGCCACACATGTCTTATGCATGCTCCCTCTTTTCTTTCCTCCCACATGCCCTATCATCACCGTCAGCTTCCCAGCCTGCTCCCCTGAACACCAAATTCACCGGGCAGGACAAAGAGTGACATGTCTGTGGTGACAGAATCATCTGAAGAGGAGAGGGAAGGAAGACGAAGGGAAGAGGCCTTTCTTGTCCTTTAGGAACAGGAATCCATCTTCATGCCAGTCCATCTCTCTTTGATGCAAACCAAGTCCTTCCCCGAGGGCAGTATTTCTCAGTGTCCGCTGAGTAAGCCTAGGGTGTCCCATGGATGCACACAGAGACGCAGACGGAGGGTGCTCTATAGCCACGGCCACCTACTACGTAAGCAAATCCACACCTCAGCCTGTGAACGCCTCACCGCTGTGAAATCCAAACTCCAAAGACAACCAGTCACCAGCAGCGGACTGGGCTTTAAGCTACAGCCGACCCAGAGTTCCCTTTCTTTGCTTCCGCAGTTTCTCAGTCATTGTCTTTCCCCTGGCTCTTGTTGCCAGAGCTGTTTTAATCATTGCTGGTTTGGTGCTGCCCCATGGAATCGATTTTTATTCAAATAGAATCTTAACTTTTAAAATATGTCTCATTTTATCTTCTAACCGTTTGCATGTGTTAAAAATCTAGACCCCAGAGCATCAGCCTAGCTGTTTCTGAATCAGAATGGGGATGTGAAAGTTGCCAGAGTAGCTGGCACAGCAGTCTGCCCCTGTTGGAAGCTCTCCTAGGTCATGCGAATGCAACTTGAAAGTTTCAGAACTTCTGGCCCAGACTAGAGAAAGGGAAGAGATGGGCAGGTAAGTGGCCACGACGGAAAGACAATAAAGTGTCACCCTGAACCCAAGGTCAAGAAATGTTCCTAGAAAATTATGCTATTNGCATGTGTTAAAAATCTAGACCCCAGAGCATCAGCCTAGCTGTTTCTGAATCAGAATGGGGATGTGAAAGGTGAGGTACAGAGTAGCTGGCACAGCAGTCTGCCCCTGTTGGAAGCTCTCCTAGGTCATGCGAATGCAACTCGAAAGTTTCAGAACTTCCAGCCCAGACTAGAGAAAGGGAAGAGATGGGCAGGTAAGTGGCCATGACGGAAAGACAATAAAGTGTCACCCGGAACCCAAGGTCAAGAAATGTTCCTAGAAAATCATGCTACTGAAAAGCTCTGAACCCCATGGCTTCTCCTTTCCCACCAAATAAGAAACCAAAATGCATTCTCACCCAAGAGACTCCACTCCATTAGCAGCTCTGCTCCAATAGAAGGATAGCCATAGGCCATGGACTTCTGATTTATCATACTTAGGGACATTGCTGGGANGAACCCAAGGTCAAGAAATGTTCCTAGAAAATTATGCTATTGAAAAGCTCTGAACCCCATGGCTTCTCCTTTCCCACCAAATAAGAAACCAAAATGCATTCTCACCCAAGAGACTCCACTCCATTAGCAGCTCTGCTCCAATAGAAGGATAGCCATAGGCCATGGACTTCTGATTTATCATACTTAGGGACATTGCTGGGAGGGATTGGGGGCAGGAGGAGAAGGGGACGAACTAGGATGAGATGGCTGGATGGCATCACTGACTCGATGGGCGTGAGTCTGAGTGAACTCCGGGAGTTGGTCATGGACAGGGAGGCCTGGCGTGCTGCGATTCATGGGGTCGCAAAAAGTCGGACACGACTAAGCGACTGAACTGAACTGAACTGAGGGACATTGCTAACCACCCAGTCATTTCCAACTCTTCATCAGGAAGACAAGTTTCTGGCACACTGAGACAGCTCACTGAATGCTTTATATCACAGAATTAGTGTCACATTTGGCAACTGAGTTCAGTGATGAAAAAGTGAAAGTGAATGTCGCTCAGTCATGTCCGACACTTCGCAACCCCATGGACTATACAGTCCCTGGAATTCTCCAGGCCATAATATTGGAGTGGATAGCCATTCCCTTCTCCAGGGGATCTTCCCAGCACAGGGATTGAACCCAGGTGTCCTGAATTGCAGGCAGATTCTTTACCAGTGAGCTACAAAGGAAGCCCGAGTTCAGTTATAATGTATTCCAATTACTAATACTGTTATAAGTATAGTTGAAGTCATACATGTTTTCCAGAACAGAGGCTGTAAAATCACAGCCAGTGGGCCAAATACAGCCTACTCATTGCTTTTACAACTAAAGTTTTATTGGATCACAATTACATTCATTCACTTTCAGGTTGTATATGGCTGTTTTCACACCATAACAACAAAGTAGTTGCATTGGAGACTGTGGCCCACAAAGCCAAAAATGTTTACTACTGAACCTCTATACAACTCATGTTCTGGAAGACTGTTTTATCAGTTCAGTTCAGTCACTCAGTCATATCCAACCCTTTGCGACCCCATGGACTGCAGCAGGCCAGGCTTCCCCATCCATCACCAACTCCCAGAGTTTGCTCAAACTTATGTCCATCAAGTCAACTATATTATAGATGATCAATATCTACTTCTCCAACTATGTGAACTCAAAACTCTACTAGAGTCCTTCTACAAATGATCCTTAACGCTCTTAATAATTTTGCTAGTCATACCATGATCATGACATTGCAAGTGAGCAGAGAGTCCTAATAAGAATGGGTATGTCTAAAGCAGACTGCTGGTATCACATCCAGAATTCAAACACTGCTTTGTCATGTTTTTTTCCTGACACCAATTCTTTGAGCTGTTTTAAGGATATAATTAGGCTTCTCTGATGGCTCAGATGGTAAAGAATCTGCCTATAATGACGATCCCTGGATTTAATACCTAGGTCGGGAAGATATCCTGAAAAAGGGAATGGCAACCCACTCCAGTATTCTTGCCTGGAGAATTCCATGGACAGAGGAGCCTGTTGGGCTACAGTCCATGGGGTCACAAGAGTCAGATACCTCTGAGTGACTAATACTTTACTTTTTAAAGGATCTAATTACTATGTTAGATATTTAGTGGGAAAAGTAATTCTTAGTGGCACAACATGGGCCTAAAAATGAACGATTAGAAATAAACCCAATGACTTCTTGATGGTGCAGTGGTTAAGACTTCACCTTCCAATTTAGAGGGTATGGGTTCAAATCCCTGGTCTAGGAGCTAAGATCCTACACGCCTTGGGAAAGGAAAAAAAAAGAAAAAAAGCAGAAATAATATTGTAACAAACTCAATAAAGACCTAAAAAAAAGAAGAAGAAAGCAACCCACATAAAATTAGGGACTGCCTCTTAGTTCCCAGAGATGTCTTCTTGACCACCAGTCTAACCTTTTCACTTTCTAACTTATTTTTCTTTCTAACAGTTAGGAGCGGCTGCAGTCCATGGGGTTGCAGAGAGTCGGACACGACTGAGTGACTGAAGAACAAGTAATTTTATTTTGTTGGCAACTTCTAGTGGATCTTGTCTTCTAGAATTCAGGCTCTTTGCAGGCAGAGTTTTGTTCCATTTATTTCTGTAACGCCTGGAAGCCCAGGAGGCATAACTCTTGCTGCACCGTATTGATATGTGACTCCTTCTTAGTTAACAACAAATATCTATATTGTCTTCTTATCCTAAAACACATCTGGATAGAGACTGGAGTATTTATTAGTAGTAAATTTCCATCTGCTTTAAAAAAAAAATGAAAAATACTTTGAGATCTGTGAAAGCATATAGGTTATTCTGGAGAACTGTGAGAGCTACTAATTAGTTACAACATTTTTCAAATGATTATAATCTCTCTTTGAGGACTTAATAGACTCTATATATTACGAAAAATAACAGCTGTTTAATTAGATAAACTTATTTCAAATGAACGAGCTACTGTTCTTTCTTTAACCTCTTAAAAGTTTGCGAGTTCACAGACTGCAACTTCCTGCCCCCTACTGGAAAAAAGAGAAAAAAACAGTGTGCAGCCAAAAAGCACTTCAAAGATTTTTCTGTTGTTCGGTCTCTAAGTCATGTCGGACTCTTTGAGACCCTATGGACTGTAGAACGCCAGGCTTCCCTGTCCTTCGCTATCACCTGGAGTGTGCTCAAACTAATGTCTGTTGAGTCAGTGATGCTATCCAAAAATGTTCCCTTTGCTAGAGTAAATTACATGCTCAGTTGCTTTTCCAACTCCCTATATTACTTTCTACTTCCAAAATAAACAGCGAAACAAGGGGAACATAAGGTGGCTATCAGTGAAATAGAAAGCCTATACATAGAACATGTTTTGAAAACAAAATTAATTTTTCCCAGTAGAGCTATTTTTAAAATGTGAGTTATTTAATAATCATCTCTATATAAACTCTCACCATCTGGCATTCTCTCGAAGAATATAATTGAAAGGGCTATCTAAGTTCAACTTCTAAAAAGACTTCTTCCGAATATTAGAGGCAGCAACACACATATTTACTTATATTAACACATATTTTAGTTTCTCTTTAACTCTTATTAGTAATACGTTGCTCAGTCATGTTGGACTCTTTGTGAGCCCACGGACTATAGCCTGCAAGGCTCCTCTGTCCATGAAATTCTCCAGGCAAGAATACTGGAGTGGGTTGCCATTTCCTGGTCACCTGCACTGGAGGCAGATTCTTTACCCTCTGAGCCACCAGGTATGTGTTCAGTTCATACTTTTAACTCTTAATGGAGTAAAGTTCATGTATATTATAAATATAATGCCATGATAGCAAATATCATGCTTGGTTTTTAAAAATACATCTTACAAAATATGGTTTATTCTACAGGCAAGATGATTAATTACAGCTGACTCTTTTTACTCAAATTTGTGGTCTTTCAGTTCCACAGGTCACCCTACCAAATCCCTCATCCATGAGGAGAAAAAGCAACCATCCATACCTCATAATCATGAGCCCACCTGGATGGTGATGCCATCCCACAAACCAGCATTCTGAGTCTCAGAGACAGAAGCCTTTTTATAGTAATCTGCACTATATGTTTTTAAGCATTGGCTAAACAAGCTAACTCTGCATTTAAGTCAAGTAGACACTTTCAAAATCTACTTAAAAGATATGCTATATGAGTAAGACAGTCTAAGAGACTACTTCAGCGGAGTATCTCCTAGTACTTTTATTTTTTAATTTAAATTTTTATTGTTTAGTTTGTTTTGCTTTACAATACTGTATTCATTTTGCTATACATTGACATGAATCAGCCACGAGTGTATATGAGCTCCCAATCCCGATCCCTCCTCCCCACTCCCACCCCACACCATCCCTCTGGATCATCTCCGCGCATCAATCTCAAGCATCCTGCATTGAATCTAGACCAGCGATTCGTTTCACTTACGATATCATACATGTTACAATGCCATGCTCCCAAATCATCCCACCCTCTCCCTCTCCCACAGAGTCCAAAAGGCTGTTCTATACATCTGTGTCTCTCTTGCTGTCTTGCGTACAAGTTTAACATTGCCATCTTTCTAAACTCTATATATATGTGTTAGTATACTGTATTGGTGTTTTTCTTTCTGGCTTACTTTGCTCTGTATAATTGGCTCCAGTTCCATCTACTCATTAGAAGTGATTCAAATATATTCTTTTTAATGGCTGAGTAATACTCCATTGTGTATATGTACCACAGCTTTCTTATCCATTCATCCTAGTACTTTTAAAACCTAATCTGTGCTTGTGAAAATATTATAAAGCAAAGTGCATGCTCCTTTAAGTTCTAGATGAGTGTTATTCCCCTAACTTTAGAACACTGAAGCAAGAAGTTGCCTCACAGAGAATATATTCTTTTGCAAAAACTTAATTAAGTTTTTGATTTTTATTTTTCTATTATATTACCTAGACTAAGGCCACTAAGTACACTTTTTTTTTCCCCCTTCCTTAAAAATCAAGGCAAGGGGAAAATTTTACCTGTTACTGGTAAAATTCTGACTCCTACCAGAGAAGAAGAATCACCACTGTGGTTAAGACTTTATTTTCTTGGGCTTGAAATTCACTACAGATGGTGACTGCAGCCATGAAATTAAAAGATGCTTTCTCCTTGGAAGAAAATCTATGACCAACCTAGACAGCATGTTAAAAAGCAGAGACATTACCTTATCGACAAAAGTCCGTCTAGTCAAAGCTATGGTTTTTCCAGTAGTCTTGTATGGATGTGAGAAGTGGGCCATAAAGAAAGCTGAGTGACAAAGAATTCATGCTTTTGAACTGTGGTGTTGGAGAAGACTCTTGAGGGTCCCTTGGACTGCAAGGAGATCCAGCCAGTCCATCCTAAAGGAAAGCAGTTCTGAATATTCATTGGAAGGACTGATGCTGAAGCTAAAACTCCAGTACTTAATGGCCATCTGATGCGAGGAACTGACTTATTGGAAAAGACCCTGATGCTGGGCAAGACTGAAGATAGGAGGAGAAGGGAATGACAGAGGATGAGATGGTTGGATGGCTTCACTCACTTGATGGACATGAGTTTGAGTAAACTCCGGCAGCTGGTGATAGACAGGTAAGTCTGGCATGCTGTAGTCCATGGGTTCAAAGAGTTGGACATGACCGAGGGATTGAACTGAACCGATACTAGCTTTGCTAACTTGGGCAAATTATTTTACCTTCTTTTGCCTCAGTTTATTCATCTGTAAAATGTGGATGTCATGAATTCCTTGGTGGTCCAGTGGTTAAAAATCCATCTTCCAATGCGGAGGACACAGGTTCAATCCCTGGTCCAGGAACTAAGACCCCACTTGCCATGAGGCAACTAAGCCCATGCACCGCAACTTCTGAAGCCCACATACTCCACAACAAGGGAAGCCACTGCAGTGAGAAGCCTGTTCATCAAAACCAAAGCATAGCCCCTGCTCGCCGCACCTGGAGAAAGCCCACGTGCAGCAACAAACACCCAGCGCAGCCAAAGCAAGTTTTAAAAAATTTAGTAAAAATAATAATAAAGTGTGAGTGTTGATAATACCTGCCTCACAGGATAGCTGTGGGAGTATAAGAAATTCACACATAAAGAGACCCTTAGAACTGGGCCTGACACATTATAAGTATTCAAGAGATGACAGCGACAACCAATTTGTTTCTGTATCTGACCCTGGACAGGAGGCTCAGAGATAAGTGTATCCACTTTCTTGCTATAACTGACTGATCCCTGACACCTGCTTTTTCTGTCTCCTTCTTCTGACTTACTTATCAAAATTGCTTAGTTCTATATCTTATTAACATAAACTGACTTTAAATATTTTAAGGAAATGAACAAAGTTCAACTTATAAATAAGGTAGACTAAACTGCACTTGGTTTCTTTGGCCAGTGATTTCAGACCAGGTTACTTAATCTTCTGCTTTGTAAAATACTTTTAAATTAGATCACATCAATTTCAGAATGAAATTAGAATGATTATCTTCCATGCGTAGGAAAATTCAGAATTTAAAAATCTTTTTATTTTGAGGATACTTTGATGGCACACTGTCCTGTTCATGGTTTAACAAATCCATATAAAAAAGATACCTTTTAAAATGTTAAATGTGCTAATAGGGGGTCCATGCCCGTTGACACTTGCATGGAAAACGGGTGAAGTGCAGAGTAGCTATAGTCCACCAGCCCTGTGCTTAGAATAAAGTGAAATCAACTTTCAAAAGAGTCTACTTTCAGTCAAGAGTATGAAAGGGGATGCAGTCTGGAGTGCAAGTTTATCAGAACAGATTGATCAGGTTTGCATGAAACTCAGAGTTCTCCTGGAAGAAATACAGATAAAACTTGTCAAAATGGATAGATATCCTCAGAACTTAAGTTCTCAAACACAAAGGAGGTAAAAAGGCTGTCTGAAATCCTGAGGAGTGTCCCTCAAAATAAATGGGTGTCATTCCTCAAGGGTTTGTAGTCTGGGTATGTAATTACTGAGGATGGCATCTGGGGCTGTGTAACAAGAAACATCAGTCTTACTGTTCTCTGACCAGCCCCAAGAGAGTATTCTAAGTTTCAAAAGTAAAGTGCCTGAAAAGAGCTGACACAGAAGAGGTATTTTCAGAAACTGATGGAACAAAGCTATCCTACTGGAACACACAGGGAGCTATACTGGTCAAGTGTTACTGTTAATAAAAGAAATCGGCAAGAAGCACATGTCACCATTGTTGACTGTGAGTCAACTGTGTGTGGCTAAGGGAAGTGAGGCAGGAGATATATCCTCCTCCCCCTCCCAGAGTAAAGCAAAGGGAGATTCCTTCCCTGTGACCCAAACCCCAAAATATCAATAGCAGGACAATTGAGAAAGGAGGCTGGGCTTTGCCAAGATAGAAGAGATCACATGTTCTTCGTTGTCAGGTCAGGAGACCTCCCTGACTACGTATGCACCGAAAGGCTCCTTGGAGGACAAAGGTGAAGTGATGCCAACTGAGTCTCACTACCCATAGGCCTTTTCAGTGCATTCCACCTTGGCTGACAGGCGCCTGCTCATACACGGGATGATCCTGAGATAGACCAAATATGGATTCTGAACCAGGTAAACCAAAATGATCGGCCAAAGGAAACCTGGAAGAAATGCCCCATAAAAGTACTTCAAGCTACCAAAAGGGAGCAACTCAGCAACACTGAGTCTGCCTATGTATCGATCCACACACACTGTACTCTTATTTCCCCTCCTAATAAATATTTTACTTGTTTTATTACTTACTGTCATGGCAGGAAATCTTTCTCTTCAAAGCTAAAGGGCCAGGGCCTTGTCACTGACTGCTGGCCTAGTGTACTGCCAGGATGCAACCTCCATTCCTGGCCGGTAACCTAAGCCTGGCTTCAAGCTTCTGCAGGCCAAGGCCACCCAAGATCAGAACCATTTCAGAGTACCCACAGATCATGATTACGACATTTTTTTAGGAGTGGAAAGAAAGAAAAAAATGGAAGGGATTCTAGTAGTTTTACTTTGAGACATTCAGAAACAAATATTAATGTCCTTGCTGCCCTTGTTATGTTTTCTCTCTTAGGCAGTGAAAGCAGGAGAGTAAATGTTTACAGGATAAACAAGATATTGGTATGACCTCCAGATTCATTGTTAGAAGACACAGACTTGGAATTTGAAGTCAGCTTTCCCCATAGGAAATGGTACTTATGCCCCATGTCACACTGAAATACATCTGTGTCTCTTCTCACAACCCAGAAGGAACTTTGTAGCATCAAAAGTGTTATTTGTAAAGTTCATTTCATTCTCTCGTACGAAAGATGGAGAGAGAGGAAGGTTACATACAGGGTAAAAAAAAAAGAATTTTAACCGGATGGCTTTGTCTTCTAAAATTCATTCTTCCTACAGTACCAACAATGTGTTCCTTCTATGTTCAGCCTCATTAACCTGTGTCTTTTCCCTACTGAATTCCCCCCACTCCTGCACTAAAGCTCCTATGTCTCCACCACTTGTCAGACAAAGCAATTCAGTACCTCCAATTCATACTATTATTTGTTTCATGGCCAACACGATCCTCATGACCAGGAACAGAGCAAATGTTATGTGTATTTGTGTGTTCAACACTGTAAGGACTGACTCGTTGAATCCTCACAAGGACACAATGGGCTAGGTTTTATTATCACTTATATTTTTATAGTTGAGGAAACCAAGGCATAGAGGTGAGATAACTTGACAAAAATTACATAGAAGGTATCAGCTGAGATTGAACAGGGCTTTCAGTAGGCAGCTGAAACTCTAGTCTGTGCTCTTAGCCACGGGCTCTGCTTCTCACACCTCATCTTGCACAATACTTAGCAAGCGCATTCTGTTAACAGGATACAGCTGCACACAAGAAGCAATAAAATATGTAAATTCCTTTTTCTACTACAAAATGTTAATGGTACAAAGAGCAACTAAACCTGCCAAAGGGAGGGACTCTTCAGTCCTGTCTTGACACAGGAAGTGAGCTGAGTTTAAGAGATGCATAGAAGTTCAACAAGCAAAATATGGTTGTGTAGCTACAGGAAATGTGGATGGCTCATGTTGAAATTGACAAAGAGTTTTGACTAGAGGACATATTTGAGGAATAACTAACGATGCAGAAAAGAAAAAAAAGATTTAAGGCAAGATAATAAATTGCCTTTGAATGCCAAAATTAAGTCATTAATTTTAGGTGGTAGGAGTTCAGAGGTTTTTAACAGGGAAACTATATAAGCAAATTTATATTCTGAAAATTTGAGTGCACAAATAGAGGACAAACCGTTAGAGGGTCAAAAAGTTGGGAGTAGGGACAGGGCTGGGAGCAAAGAAACCAAGTTAGTCTACCGTGTTTGTTAAAACACCTTAGTTTCATTCTCAATTCCAAATGTCCCCAAAATATCTGCATTTTTTTTTTTTGTAAAGGCAAGTGATTGCTACAATTTTGCGTCTAATCATTGTCACCATCCTTTCCTTAGACTTTTTTCATTTAATCCACTTTTATCTCTTGTTTTCTGGAAAGGCAAGATCAGAAAGCATTCAAAATCAATTTATTATCTTACCTCAAATACGTTTTCCTCTGCTTCAAATTCCTATACTAAGTTTCATTCATTCATCAATTTAAAAATGTGGTGGTTTTTGCCTTGTGGTACATATACACACTCTTGAGAGTCCCTTGGACTGCAAGGAGATCCAACCAGTCCATTCTGAAGGAGATCGGCTCTGGGATTTCTTTGGGAGGAATGATGCTGAAGCTGAAGCTCCAGTACTTTGGCCATGCCATGCGAAGAGTTGACTCACTGGAAAAGACTCTGATGCTGGGAGGGATTGGGGGCAGGAGAAGGGGACGACCGAGGATGAGATGGCTGGATGGCATCACTGACTCGATGGACGTGAGTCTGAGTGAACTCTGGGAGCTGGTGATGGACAGGGAGGCCTGGCGTGCTGCGATTCATGGGGTCGCAAAGAGTCGGACATGACTGAGCGACTGAACTGAATTGACATATACACAATGGAATATTACTCAGCTATTAAAAAGAAAACATGAGTCACTTCTAATGAGGTGGATGAAACTGGACCCTATTATAGTGAAGTGAGTCAGGAAGAACACCAAGAAAGATTCTTTAGTGGCCTGTGCAGAGAAGAAGCCTCAATGTGAAAAAAGGAGCACTCTCCATAGCAACTGTCTCCTCCCCTCGGGAAAAGACTCACTGGAGCCATGTCCCAATTAATGGATGGGCATTCCTCTTACTCTGGGCCTCCATTTCTTCATGTCTCAACTAAGGTGTGGTGGGAAGCTACACTACTGGAGAAATAAACCACTGTGAAGGTTGAAGCCCAGAGACAAAGGCCACTGAAAGAGATATAATTGTAACATGATACTGGATTGGTCAAAAACCTTTGTTCAGATTTTTCCATAATATCTTGCCCAAATGAACTTTTTGGCCAACCCGATAGAATGCTTCCTATTCCTACATATCTTACCATACCACCAACAGGATTTCAGTATAACAATAGTGGACTACAGCTAAGAAAACTACAGGATGTATACTCTCCCTGAGCAGAACAACTTAAAGCCAAAATCAAGAGGAAAAGAAAACAAACAAGAAACCAAAAGCCTCCGACACGCACACCTACAGCAAATGTTAAACACAGCCAAATGCCTAGACAATATAAGCATAAATCCTCACACGACTGGGTCAGGTCCCCATGACCCAATAAAACATGTCTGGATTTCAACGAAAATTACAAGCCATGCAAAACATTGAGAAGAAAACACACACACACACACTTAAGAGATGAAGCAAACCTAAGAACCAGGCTTCTACAGTACAGAGGTTAAAATAATCAGATAGGGGATTTTAAATAACAGTGATCAATATGTTTAGGTCTTTAATGGATGAAAAAGAAAACAAGGAAGAACACAGAGGTAATGTTGACAGAACGATGGAAACACTAAGAATAAAAATGAATGCTAGAAACCATAAACACTAACAGAATTGGAACAGGTTTTGCTGGGCTTATCAGCAGACTGGATACAGATGAGGAGAAAAAAACTGAGGTCAAAGATAAGACAATAGTACCTTCTCCAACTGAAATGCAAAGAGAAAAATAGACTTTTAAAAATGCAAATATCTAGGAAATGTGGGACAATTTTAAAAAGGTATAGCATACACATACTTAGAATGTCAGAGGAGAAGAAAAGAGAAGAAGCAGAAGAACCATTTATATTAATAATGACTAAGAACTTTCCAAAGCTAATGACAGAAAAAAAAAACCCCACAAATATGGGTAGCTTACTAGGAATATAGAAACTGCAGGTTATCAAGCAGAAACACATGGGGAAAGTCTACAGGGGACTTTCGGGTCATCATATAATAAGCTTAGAAGTTGCCATTTCATACCAATAATAATTGAAAATCTTAACAAGTGAAAAAAATAACAAGTCTTAGATACTAAGAGAAGTGATATCATAGGGAAAACTACTGCCCCCAAATGTGCAGAGACCAGCTATGAATACAGAGAATCACAACTTACTGGAGCAGAACCTCACAAGCAGAACACTTGGCAGGAACCAGTACTGGGATAGGAATGCCTGAACTGTGCGCGCTTAACAGGTTGCTAGATGCTGACTGTGGACAAGTCTGAGATCCCTCACATTTTAATGAATTATATCTCCAGGGGGGTCTACCCAGTCCTCACAATGAATTTCAGAGAAATTTCTCCTTAGGCTTCTAGCAGCAGGGAGGTGGGAAAATGATCTATTTTGAAATATACCAGAGCAGTCTGTTCTTATTAAGAACAGCTGCCCTCAGGAGAAACTTACACCAGATCCTAGCCTGCTGGAGTTTCATCAGAGCCTAAGCAACTCCTGTCCACCCCAACAATCCTGTTCCAACTAAGAGGGGAGAAATATGAGAAGCAAACATGAAGTTGCCAATCCAGAGATATAGGCTCACTAAAGACTAAGACCTAATCATGGGACTATGGGAGGCTTCCCCTCCTTCCACACTACACACAAGACACCTCACACCACATCACCAAAGGTCTATTTACAACACTTCCTTCTACCTAGTAAATCAGGCCTAGCTATCAAGGAAAAAGCAACAATATATACTAAAAAGCAAAAAACACAGTTTGAAAAAGCAGAGCAAGCATCACACCAGACATGGTAGGGACACTGGAATCACCAGATTAAGAATTTAAAACTATGATTAATATGCTTAGCATTTTAACTGATAAACAGAATATAACAATGGACAATGTAAAGAGAGAGAAATAATATTTAAAAACAGCCCCAAAAAGAAATGCTAGAAATAAGAAAAATACTGTAAATGCTGTAATAGAAATGAAGAATACCTTTGATAGGTTTAGTAGTACACTGGACCTGACCAAGGAAACTGAGAATTTCTTTTAAACACTTCAGAGTTACAGGTTGCTGACTCTTTTAAATATTTAAAGTGCTCAGAGAAAAAAAAAGCCACCAACCTATAATTCTGTACCCAACAAAATTATTCTTCAAAAGGGAGAAATAGAGACTTTCTTAACAAAAATTGAGGGAGTAGATACACTTTATAGCTCAGCAGTAAAGAATCCATCTGTAATGCAGGAGACACAGGAGAGGTGGGTTTGATCCCTAGGTTGGGAAGTTCTCCTGGAGAAAAAACGGCAGCCCACTCCAATATTCTTGTCTGAAAAATCCCATGAACAGACGAGCCTGGGAAGCTACATAGTCCAAAGGGTCTCAGAGTCAGACATGACTGAGCACAGCACAGCAACAAGACATGCTTTGTAAGAATTGTTAAAAGAAATTCTTTAGAGAGAAGGAGAATGAAATAACTGAAACTTCAGATCTACATAAAGAAAGAAAGAGCATCTGAGAAACAATAAACGAAAGAAAAATTAAAATCATTTTCTTTTTCCTAATTGGTCTGACAACAGTTTGCAACAATGTAATTTGATTGTGTATGCCATGTATATGCAAAATGAATGAGAGTACAAGGATGAGAGGAGAAATTAGGGTTATCTCATTATAAGGTACTCAGGTTCCTTTTAAAGGATGTAGTATTATGTGAAAATGGACTTGGATCACTTATGTACGTATTGAAAACTAAGGCAAACACTAAAAATATTTTTTAAATAAAGAACTATAACTGTTATGCTAAGAAAGGAGAGAAAATGGAATAATGAAACTCAATTAAAAATCAAAAAGGGCAGAAGCAGAGAGGAAGACAAAACTAGAAGCAACAACAAAGGAAACAAGTAGAAAACAGCAACAAATATGATAGCTATTAATTCAACTCTGTCAATAATCAGCCTCCAATGACCTAAATGCACCAATTCAAAAACAGATTGCCAGAGTGGCTCAAAAAGCACAACCCCACTATCTTCTGTCTATGAGAAACTCCTCTAGATATAAAGGTATTAATATAAAGGTATATCAATCAAAAATAAAGGGGGGACAAATGCTAACACTAATCAAAAGAGAGCAAGAGTAGCTATATTAATTTCAAGCAGAGCGGATTCTGAGCAAGGAAAGTTGTCAGGTCTACAGATGGATGTTACAGAATGATAAACTGATCAACCTTCCAAGAAGACAGAACAATCCTTAATGTGTATGTTTCCTAACAGAATGTAAAACTGTCTAAGGCAAAAACTGATAGAAATGCAAGGAGAGATAGACAAATCCACTATTATAGTTAGAGATGTCAATACCTCTCTCAGAAATGAGATTCAGCAGGTGGAAAATCAGTAGGACCAGTTGACCTCTATAGCACCATCAACCACCTACACTGATATAATTGACATCCATTAGACTACCTCATCCAGCAACAGCAGAATACACATTTTTTTTTCAACTGTAGACCATATTTTGGGCCGTAAAACATACCATAACACACTTAAAAGACTAAATCAGAATACACATCCTCAGAGATCACAGTGGAATTAAATTAAAATCAGTAACAGAAAGATAGCTAAAAAAAAAATCTCCAAATACCTGGAGACTTAAGACAGCTCTAAATATGCATAATCAAATAAGAAAACAAGATGTTAAAAATACTTTGAACTCAATGAAAATTGCAAAAAATTATCAAATTTATCAAAATTTGTGGGATGCAATGAGAATCATGTTTATAATGAGATTTATAACATTAAATGTAAATATTAGAAAATGAGATTGATCCCAAATCAATAATCTAGGATTGCATCTGAGCAAACTAGAAAAGGATGAAATTAAATTCAAAGCAAGCAGCAGAATATAAAAAATAGAACAAAAATCAATTAAATTAAAAGCACAAGAGAAAAATCAACCAAACCAAAAATTGGTGCTCAGAAAGGTCAGTAAAACTGATTAGCCTAGAGGCCAAAGTAACTAAAAAAAAAAAAAAAGGTACAAATTAATAATAGCACAGATTAAACAAGGGGCACCATTGCAGAACTCATAAACATCAAAAAGAAACACTACTAAAGACTCTACCCACAAATTTTAATAACCAATGAAATACACTTCTTTGAAAGACCAAATCATCCGGAATTCACACAAGAAGATATAAATGATCTGAATAGGCCTTATCTATTAAGGGAATGGAAAATCATCCATAACAGAAAGTATAAGGCACAATGGGTACCTTGGTGAATTTAGCCAGATTTCAAATGGCACCCCACTCCAGTACTCTTGCCTGGAAAATCCCATGGACGGAGGAGCCTAGTAGGCTGCAGTCCATGGGGTCGCTAGGAGTCGGACACGACTGAGCGACTTCACTTTCACTTTTCACTCTCATGCATTGGAGAAGGAAATGGCAACCCACTCCAGTGTTCTTGCCTGGAGAATCCCAGCGATGGGGGAGCCTGGTGGGCTGCCATCTCTGGGGTTGCACAGAGTCAGACACGACAAGCGACTTAGCAGCAGCAGCAAGGAAGGAATTTTAGCAATTCCCTATAATCCTTTCCAGAAGAAAGAAGCAAAGGTAATATTCATAATTCATTCTCTGAGGCCAGCATTATCCTAATAAAACCAGAAAAGACACTGTAAGAAAAGTAAACTACAAAACAGTACCTCTCATGAGTATAGAGGCAAAAATCAACAATATTAGCAAACTGAATCCACAATGTATATAAAGAAATATTTACCACCATTAAGAATTCAAGGTGTACAAGGCAGTTTCAGCATTCAAAAGTCAACTAATATAATTCATCACACTAACAGGCTACAGAATAAAACTTATATGATCACATAAATAGATGCAGGAAGAACATTTGACAAAATTCAAAATCCATTTATAATATTCTGAGTAAACTGAGAATAAAGGGAAACTTTCTTAACTTGATAAAAGAGTATCCACAAAAAAACCTCCAGCTATTATACTTACTGTTTAGAAACTTGAAGCCTTTCCATAACATTAGGTTCATGTCATCCCTATGTCCCCTTTCATGACTCCTTTTCAAAATTATATTGGAATTATTTGCCAATGTAATAAAGCAAAAAAAAGAAAATAAAAGACATACAAATTGGGAAGGAAAACTGTAGATGACAGGATCATCTATGGAAAATCTGTATCAATACTACTGGAACTGTTAAATGGTTACAGCAAGGTTTCAGAATATAAGGTTAACTAATATACAAAGTCAATTAATAAGAATTTGAAAATAAAAGCAATACTTTCAAAATGAAATTCAAATTGAAAAAAATCTTCAAAATTCCAAAATTTTTTAAAAAATGAAATATTTAGGCATAAGTCTAACAATATACTCAAGTTATATATGAGAAACCTCTGATGGAAGAAATTAAATAACTAATGGAGAGATGTTCATGGGAAAGATAATGCAGATGGCATATCAGCATATGAAATTATTCATATCATATGTCATTAGAAAAATGCAAAAGAAAACAATGAGATACCACTACACACTTTTAGAATTGCTAGAATACTGCCAACAAATGCTGACCAGAATGAGGAACACTCATTCATTGCTGGTGGGAAAATGCCAAATAATATAGCCACTTTTGCTTTTGAACTGTGGTGCTGGAGAAGACTCTTGAGAGTCCCTTGGACTGCAAGAGATCAAACCAGTCATTCCTAAAGGAAATCAGCTGTGAATATTCATTGGAAGGACTAATACTGAGGCTCCAATACTTTGAGCACCTGATACAAAGAGCTGACTCACTGGAAAAGACTCTGATGCTGGGAAAGATTGAAGGCAAAAGGAGAATCAGGCAGCAGAGGATGACATGGTTAGATAGCATCACCAACTCAGTGGACATGAATTTGAGCAAACTCCGGGAGACAGTGGAGGACAGAGGAGCCTGGTGTACTGCAGTCTGTCAGGTGGCAAAAGTTGGACACGATTTAGTGACTGAACAACAACAGCCACTTTGGAAGACAGTTTGGAAGTCTGTTACCAAAGTAAATGCATCTTACCATACAATTCAGTAATTAGGCTCCTGGGTATTCATCCAAAGGAGCTGAAAATTTAAACCTGCACACAGATGTTTGTAGCAGTTGTTTCCATAACTGCCAAAACTTGGAATCAACTAAGGTGTTTTTCAGTAGGTGAATGGATAGATTGTGGTACATCCAGACAAAGGCATATTACTCATCCCTAAAAGGAAATGAGCCTTCAAGCCACGGAAAGACATGAAGACATACAAATCCACATTACTAAGTGAAAGAAACCAACCTGAAAAGGTTCCATACTGTATAATCCCAGCTTTATGACATTCTGGAAAAGGCAAAACTATCAAGACAGTGAAAAAGATCAATGGTTTCCAGATATTAGGGGAAAGAGAGGGATTAATAGGTGAAGCACAGAGGATTTTCAGGGATTTTTAGTGGGGAAACTACTCTGTGTGATACAGTAGTGATGGATACGTATCATTATAAATTTGTCCAAACCCATAAAATGTACAGTTCTTGGGCTTCCTAGGAAGCTCAGATGGGTAAAGAATCCACCTACAATGAGGGAGATCTGGGTTCGATCCCTGGGTTGAGAAGATTCCCTGGAGGAGAGCATGGAAACTCTCTCCAGTGTTATTGCTTGGAGAATCCCCATGGAAAGAGGTGCATGGCAGGTTGCAGTCCATAGGGTTTCAAAGAGTTGGACACAACTGAGTGACTAAGCACACAGAATGTACACCAAGTGTGAACTCTTATGTAGATTACAGATCCTGGGTGATAAGATGTGTCGATGTAGTCTCATGAGCTGTAACAAATGCATCACTACGTGGGGGATGTTGACGTGGGTGAAGTTATGCAAGGTTATGCATCCACCATGCATGTGGATGGTGGATAAATGGAAAATCTCCATCTTCTGCTCAAAATCGCTATGACCCCAAAACTACTGTAAAAAGTAAACTCTAATAAAATAAAACAATAGGTAGGCATACATTTTAAAAATGAATAAAGGCAAAGAGAAATTCTTGAAAAAAAGAAGTACCTTATCTATAGAGGGACAAGAAAAATAATTAAAACAGACCTCTGATCAGAAGCTAAACAAATAAGACAATATTTTGACAGTCTTTGTTAAAAGGCAGTTGATGAATGTAAATGTATTCTGCCTCACAGTTTTTGACTATGGGTGCAGCTTTATTGTGTCATCTTGGATCAGATTTACAGGCAGTTACTTGATTTTATTTTAGCCAGTCTTTATTTTCTATTTCTTCTTCTCCTTCCTCAAGTTGTGGTTTACAATATTTACTTTCGTAACTGACCATATTATCAGTTGTTATGCAGCTGAAAGTTACTAATACAGGGACTATGTATGTTTATTTTATGAACAACTGATTTTCAGTTAACTTTCTAATTTTCTGTTTGATTTATTTGGTTCAGAGTTTGGTTCAGGAGCCATGGAATCTTTAACGTTTTGAAAGAAAACAAACCTAACCTATAATTTTATACCCAGAATTTTTTTTCTTCAACAATGAGGAAGAAATAAAGGCTTTGTTAGACTTCCTTGGTGGTCCAGTGGTTAAGAGTTCACCTGTCAGTGGAGGGGACGTGGGTTCAATCCCTGCCCCAAGAAGATACCACATGCTATGTGACAACCAAGCCCGTGTATCACAGCTACTGAGCCTGTGCTCTGCAACAAGAGAAGCCACTCTAATGAGAAGTCCACACACTGCAACAAAGCCCTTCTTATCCCAACTACGGAAAACTTGCTCATAGCAATGAAGACCCAGGTCAGCCAAAAATAAAAATTAAATTTAAAAAATGACTTTCTTAGGAAAAACAAAACCAAAAAACAGATGCAACTCTTCACCAACTGATTAGTCTTAGAAATGTTAGAAGAAGTTATTCAAGAAAAGGAAAATTACATAGATGAGAAATTTGGATCTAGATCAAGAAAGGAATACATGAAAGTTTTTTTTTCTTCTTAATCTAAAAGATAACACCTTAAAATAATAACTGTAATAATATATCAGGGAATCACAACACAGGATAAGTGAAATGAATAACAACAATGCTATAAAGTCTGGAGGGTGGAATTAAATGCTCTATTATATAGTTCCTGTTGTTTAGATACTAAGTTGTGTCCAACTCTTTTATAACCCCATGGACTATAGCCCGCCAGGCTCCTCTAAACTGAACAAAAAATTGATAGTGTGACTGAATGTGATTTTTATTAGTTTAAAATGTCAGTTTTGCACAGTCCTATGAAATTATTTACTCAGATGATATCATCTAGTACTTTGTTCTGCACAATAAAAAGTGCCCTGTCTATGAGCACCAATGGGTATCAGCTCTCAGTATCAGATAGAATTTTGCTTCCCATAGGAACTGATTGATACAAATTTTGAGTCCTCTAAATTATACATTTTTTGGTGTTTCTTTGTTTGCATCATCCTCTGAAAGGCATCATCATGCTTCATGATATGTGTTTTGGTCACTAAAATCACATTATGCTGAAATCATCTTACATGAACTCTTTTCAACACATACTTTTCTTTCCACTTATTTTTACCATGTCATAATCTGTAGATCTCTGTACGCTCCCTTAAAACTTTTTAGAATAAGTAAAACAAATAAATGAAACAGCATTGTTCAAAGTAGAATCCTGAGGAATACAAGAATAAATGGCATGTATCCTTTTAATCACTGAATAAGTTACTTATTTTCATAGTTGCCTCACTGTCTTGCACCACACTAATGGAGCAGTAATGTCACAATGGCTCTGCCATCTTTTGATATAATTTTCTTATGTCACATAGTCATTACAGTACTTGTCACATTGAAGAGCATTAATTGCCAGCAAAATAACAAGGATTATTATTGTGATGTGGTTTACACTCCTCATTTCACAGAAACATATAATCTGAGAGTTGGAATCTATTTCAAAGAATCATTTATTCTAGTCTTTGCTACGAGTTAATGATTATTTGCAAAGCTCTCAATTACAGAAACCCCACAGGTTCTCCTAGAGCTTTTGAAAGATCTTTACACTTTCTTCTGCCAATAAACTCAGACTGAATATCAAATATTTTAATTAAAAACCTGCTCTTATCTATAGTACATATTTTCATCTTCTTTGAAAACATTTACTAGCATAATTAGTAAACACTTTGTTTCTTGGAAATGGCTATTAGAACTCTTAGTCAAAGGCTAAGAGAAAAGAGTCCCCAAATTTTAAAGAGAGATAAAAATTGAGGTCAGACTACACTCAGCCCCGTGGGTTTGTTAAGAGAGAAACTCAGATTTAGAATAGGGCTTGCACAGAAAAGACAAATCTTTGGTCCTGAATCACTGACCTGTGGCAAAGTGTCATGCAGTCTGCACGCCTGGCATCTGTCCCTCCTATAAACCATGGGAGAGGTGCTGTCTGTAACAATCCATGAAGATGGAAGATGCCTGCAAGAAGCGAAGGATGAAATCTCGTTCCCTAATTGGAAGTGTGCTTAAGGAACTATGAACTGTGTCATCTCCGGGCGACAGGGACTCCTGATTTGCCCTGGTGAGCTCATCCTAGCTTGCTTTGAGAACAACACCAGCTCATTTTCATGCCCCGGTCCCACCACCAGAAAGGTTAAAAACTGCATATGCAGAGTTCTGCTGGTACAAGAGGCCTTCTTTCTGTTCTGAAAAAAGTTTTGCTGCCATATTGGCATTCCATTCCTTGTTGCCCTCCTCACTGTATTTGCCGACAGTCAGCAAAAAACAAGACCGGGAGCTGACTGGGGCTCAGTGGAAGTGACAAATAGATTCAAGGGGTTAGATCTGATAGACAGACTGCCTGAAGAACTATGGATGGAGGTTTGTGACATTGGACTGGAGGCACGGATCAAGATCACCCCCAAGAAAAAGAAATGCAAAAAGGCAATAAAAAGGCAAAATGACAGGCCTTACCAATAGCTGAGGAAAGAGAAGCTAAAGGCAAAGATACCTATTTGAATGCAGAGTTCCAAAGAATAGCAAGAAGAGATAAGAAAGCCTTCCTCAGTGGTCAGTGCAAAGAAACAGAGGAAAACAATAGAATGGGAAAGACTAGAGATCTCTTCAAGAAAATTAGAGCTACCAAGGGAACATTTCATGCAAAGATGGGCTCAATAAAGGACAGAAATGGTATGGACCTAAAAGAAGCAGAAGATATTAAGAAGAGGTGGTAAGAATACACAGAAGAACTACACAAAAAAGATCTTCGTGACCCAGATATCACAATGGTGTGATCACCCACCCAGAGCCAGACATCCTGGAACAGGAAGTCAAGTGGGCCTTAGGAAGCATCACTATGAACAAAGCTTTATGAAGCTTTATGAACAAATAGTTAACAGAAAAATACAAAAAAAAAAAAGAATATCTCAAAGAAAAATGTAAAGATCTCTTGTAAAGAAAGCTATGCAATCTTGCTAAGAAATTTTTAAGTGTTTGAAACAAAAGGAAAAATATTCTATATTACAACAAAAATATTCTACAATACAAAGATATGATAAAATGTTAAACCTTTCTAAATAATTTATAGGTTTAACACAATTAAGATAAAAATCTGGGAATAGTGAGGTAACTTGATGAAATTCGATGAAATTCTGTAGCTGATCAAACAAATGAGAAATTAAATTTCTGGGAAAAAAATATGATACCTGCCACTATCAAATATGAATACAGATCACAATCCTTCACTGATTATAATGTAGTATTGACCAAAAAAAAAAAAGGTCCACATGTAGATTAATGTGATAAAATGCTCAAGGCTCTGAAATAGTAATATATACAACTACATAAATAAGGGAATCATCGAAAAATAAATGGAAAAATAATTAGTATTCAATAAATGTATGGGACAATCAAGTATAGATTTTTCCTTCTCATGTGATGCAATGAATTCCAGAGTCTAATAAAAGTAGTTTTAGAAGTAAAAAAGAAGTATACAGATTTTAGAAGAATATATCAAATGCTGGGGTGGGGTGGGTACTTTTCTACTTCTATGCAAATAAAGAATTTGATTAGCCTGTATAAAAAATCTAGACGATCAAACCAGTCAATCCTAAAGGAAATCAGTATTGAATATTCATTGGAAGGACTGATGCTGAAGCTGAAGTTCCAGTACTTTGGCTACTTGATGTGAAAACTGGCTCACTGGAAAAGACCCTGATGCTGGGCAAGATTGAAGGCAGGAGGAAAAGGGGATGACAGAGGATGAGATGGTTAGATAGCATCACCGACTCAATGGACATAAGTTGGAGCAAGCTCTGGGAGTTGGTGACAGACAAGGAGGCCTTACTTCAGTCCATAGGGTTGCAAAGAGTCAGACANCTCATAGCAATGAAGACCCAGGTCAGCCAAAAATAAAAATTAAATTTAAAAAATGACTTTCTTAGGAAAAACAAAACCAAAAAACAGATGCAACTCTTCACCAACTGATTAGTCTTAGAAATGTTAGAAGAAGTTATTCAAGAAAAGGAAAATTACATAGATGAGAAATTTGGATCTAGATCAAGAAAGGAATACATGAAAGTTTTTTTTTCTTCTTAATCTAAAAGATAACACCTTAAAATAATAACTGTAATAATATATCAGGGAATCACAACACAGGATAAGTGAAATGAATAACAACAATGCTATAAAGTCTGGAGGGTGGAATTAAATGCTCTATTATATAGTTCCTGTTGTTTAGATACTAAGTTGTGTCCAACTCTTTTATAACCCCATGGACTATAGCCCGCCAGGCTCCTCTAAACTGAACAAAAAATTGATAGTGTGACTGAATGTGATTTTTATTAGTTTAAAATGTCAGTTTTGCACAGTCCTATGAAATTATTTACTCAGATGATATCATCTAGTACTTTGTTCTGCACAATAAAAAGTGCCCTGTCTATGAGCACCAATGGGTATCAGCTCTCAGTATCAGATAGAATTTTGCTTCCCATAGGAACTGATTGATACAAATTTTGAGTCCTCTAAATTATACATTTTTTGGTGTTTCTTTGTTTGCATCATCCTCTGAAAGGCATCATCATGCTTCATGATATGTGTTTTGGTCACTAAAATCACATTATGCTGAAATCATCTTACATGAACTCTTTTCAACACATACTTTTCTTTCCACTTATTTTTACCATGTCATAATCTGTAGATCTCTGTACGCTCCCTTAAAACTTTTTAGAATAAGTAAAACAAATAAATGAAACAGCATTGTTCAAAGTAGAATCCTGAGGAATACAAGAATAAATGGCATGTATCCTTTTAATCACTGAATAAGTTACTTATTTTCATAGTTGCCTCACTGTCTTGCACCACACTAATGGAGCAGTAATGTCACAATGGCTCTGCCATCTTTTGATATAATTTTCTTATGTCACATAGTCATTACAGTACTTGTCACATTGAAGAGCATTAATTGCCAGCAAAATAACAAGGATTATTATTGTGATGTGGTTTACACTCCTCATTTCACAGAAACATATAATCTGAGAGTTGGAATCTATTTCAAAGAATCATTTATTCTAGTCTTTGCTACGAGTTAATGATTATTTGCAAAGCTCTCAATTACAGAAACCCCACAGGTTCTCCTAGAGCTTTTGAAAGATCTTTACACTTTCTTCTGCCAATAAACTCAGACTGAATATCAAATATTTTAATTAAAAACCTGCTCTTATCTATAGTACATATTTTCATCTTCTTTGAAAACATTTACTAGCATAATTAGTAAACACTTTGTTTCTTGGAAATGGCTATTAGAACTCTTAGTCAAAGGCTAAGAGAAAAGAGTCCCCAAATTTTAAAGAGAGATAAAAATTGAGGTCAGACTACACTCAGCCCCGTGGGTTTGTTAAGAGAGAAACTCAGATTTAGAATAGGGCTTGCACAGAAAAGACAAATCTTTGGTCCTGAATCACTGACCTGTGGCAAAGTGTCATGCAGTCTGCACGCCTGGCATCTGTCCCTCCTATAAACCATGGGAGAGGTGCTGTCTGTAACAATCCATGAAGATGGAAGATGCCTGCAAGAAGCGAAGGATGAAATCTCGTTCCCTAATTGGAAGTGTGCTTAAGGAACTATGAACTGTGTCATCTCCGGGCGACAGGGACTCCTGATTTGCCCTGGTGAGCTCATCCTAGCTTGCTTTGAGAACAACACCAGCTCATTTTCATGCCCCGGTCCCACCACCAGAAAGGTTAAAAACTGCATATGCAGAGTTCTGCTGGTACAAGAGGCCTTCTTTCTGTTCTGAAAAAAGTTTTGCTGCCATATTGGCATTCCATTCCTTGTTGCCCTCCTCACTGTATTTGCCGACAGTCAGCAAAAAACAAGACCGGGAGCTGACTGGGGCTCAGTGGAAGTGACAAATAGATTCAAGGGGTTAGATCTGATAGACAGACTGCCTGAAGAACTATGGATGGAGGTTTGTGACATTGGACTGGAGGCACGGATCAAGATCACCCCCAAGAAAAAGAAATGCAAAAAGGCAATAAAAAGGCAAAATGACAGGCCTTACCAATAGCTGAGGAAAGAGAAGCTAAAGGCAAAGATACCTATTTGAATGCAGAGTTCCAAAGAATAGCAAGAAGAGATAAGAAAGCCTTCCTCAGTGGTCAGTGCAAAGAAACAGAGGAAAACAATAGAATGGGAAAGACTAGAGATCTCTTCAAGAAAATTAGAGCTACCAAGGGAACATTTCATGCAAAGATGGGCTCAATAAAGGACAGAAATGGTATGGACCTAAAAGAAGCAGAAGATATTAAGAAGAGGTGGTAAGAATACACAGAAGAACTACACAAAAAAGATCTTCGTGACCCAGATATCACAATGGTGTGATCACCCACCCAGAGCCAGACATCCTGGAACAGGAAGTCAAGTGGGCCTTAGGAAGCATCACTATGAACAAAGCTTTATGAAGCTTTATGAACAAATAGTTAACAGAAAAATACAAAAAAAAAAAAGAATATCTCAAAGAAAAATGTAAAGATCTCTTGTAAAGAAAGCTATGCAATCTTGCTAAGAAATTTTTAAGTGTTTGAAACAAAAGGAAAAATATTCTATATTACAACAAAAATATTCTACAATACAAAGATATGATAAAATGTTAAACCTTTCTAAATAATTTATAGGTTTAACACAATTAAGATAAAAATCTGGGAATAGTGAGGTAACTTGATGAAATTCGATGAAATTCTGTAGCTGATCAAACAAATGAGAAATTAAATTTCTGGGAAAAAAATATGATACCTGCCACTATCAAATATGAATACAGATCACAATCCTTCACTGATTATAATGTAGTATTGACCAAAAAAAAAAAAGGTCCACATGTAGATTAATGTGATAAAATGCTCAAGGCTCTGAAATAGTAATATATACAACTACATAAATAAGGGAATCATCGAAAAATAAATGGAAAAATAATTAGTATTCAATAAATGTATGGGACAATCAAGTATAGATTTTTCCTTCTCATGTGATGCAATGAATTCCAGAGTCTAATAAAAGTAGTTTTAGAAGTAAAAAAGAAGTATACAGATTTTAGAAGAATATATCAAATGCTGGGGTGGGGTGGGTACTTTTCTACTTCTATGCAAATAAAGAATTTGATTAGCCTGTATAAAAAATCTAGACGATCAAACCAGTCAATCCTAAAGGAAATCAGTATTGAATATTCATTGGAAGGACTGATGCTGAAGCTGAAGTTCCAGTACTTTGGCTACTTGATGTGAAAACTGGCTCACTGGAAAAGACCCTGATGCTGGGCAAGATTGAAGGCAGGAGGAAAAGGGGATGACAGAGGATGAGATGGTTAGATAGCATCACCGACTCAATGGACATAAGTTGGAGCAAGCTCTGGGAGTTGGTGACAGACAAGGAGGCCTTACTTCAGTCCATAGGGTTGCAAAGAGTCAGACATAACTGGATGACTGAACTGAACTGAATATAAAAAAGCAGCTTTATGGTGTACTATACTATAGAAACCTACATATAAATCTATGAACAGGAAACACAATGAAGCTGGTTCTTACAGGAAAACTATTGGACACAAAGGATCAGGCCCCATGTCTTGCTTCTCTGTTTAAGGGTAACATTTTTTTTACCTGGTGTCTGCATATATCTCTTGTTTTACTTTTTTTCTAGTTTTTTCCTTATGGATTTAACCCCAATTAACTTTAGTGGGCTTCCTCCATATTCTACATAAGTATTAACTCAAGTTCCTGCAAATCACCTGCAAAACTTCTGAGTTTCTATTTCATATTTCTAGAAAGAAGTAATATGATTTAGTTCATAAAACAGGAGCTACTATCTCCAGATCTTCCTCTCCTCACCCAGCCTATTGTTTTCTCTGTCCAAAAGTCTTATCTTGTCTACCACCGAAGTTTTAATTAGCAGAACTACAGTGTTTGTATTTACAAACCAGATTAGACTAAAAAGGGCTGTTTGAAAAAATAAAAATTTAAAAACCTTCCACTTAATTCATTTTCAACTCCTGACCCTGAGCTGAATTACAATCAGTGCTTTGAATCACAGCCCTAATTGTAATTTAAAGGTAATCATTTTTAAGGAATACATTTGTTCCTTCTTGTCCTCTATGATCTGTTTCACATAAGCTTATTTAGAAGCAAAAGAGGATTTGGTAGACATTAGTTTTGTAACTGTTCATTTTAGAACAGTTAGAATTTTCGAGTTAGAATTAAAGAAACGAGAAAACACACACAGTTGCCACTCTGATCTTTGATCCCTCTCTCACCCCTGTTGTGATCGCTGACCAATGTTCTGGAGAGTCTCCATTGGTTTTGCATCTGCTTCTGCATCCTCACATTCTGTCATCCTTGGTGACATTAACAGTAAAATGGACTGCCCACTCAGTGTCCTGGATGCCACTCTGATTCTTGACCTCCTTGTGCCCAGCGCTTCTTTCCCTTCCACCTAAGCCTCCAATATCATGGTCACAGGCTGGCTCTTATCATGTGTCAGTACCCTATCTCTAAAATTACAAATCCTAGTGGGGGACTTTAACACTCTCCACTTTCATCAATGGAGAGATCATCCAGACAGAAAATTAATAAGGAAACACAGGGCTTAAATGACACTTTAGACCAGATGAACTTAATATTTATAGAGCATTCCATCCAGAAACGGCAGACGACACATTCTTCTCAAGTGCACACAGAGCGTTCTACAGGATTGACTGCATGCCAGGCCACAAGGTGAGCCTTGGTAAATTTCATAAAATTGAAATCACGTCAAGCATCTTTCTTTTTTATCACAACGCTATGAGATTAGAAATAAACTACAAGAAAAAACTATAAATACATAAACATGTGGCAGCTAAACAATATGCTAGTAAACAGCCAATGGATCATGAAAAAGTCAAAGAGGAAATTAAAAAACACCTAGAGACAAATGAAAATGAAATCTCAATGGTCCAAAACCTATGGGACACAGCAAAAGGACTTCTAAGAGGGACGTTTATAGCAATACAATCGTACCTCAACAACAAAAATCTCAAATAAACAAACTAACCGTACAGCTTAAAACTAGAAAAAGAACAAAACAAAATCTATAGTAGAAAGAAAGAGATCAGAGCAGAAATAACTAAAATAGAGAAAGAAAACAATTCCAATGATCAGTGAAATTAAAAGCTTTGAAAAAAAGATAATTGATTACTCAGACTCATCAAGAAAAAAAGGGAGAGGACTCAAATCAAAAAAATTAGAAATGAAAAGGGAGAAATTACAACTGACTCCACAGAAATATAAAGGATCATAAGAAACTTATCAGCATCTTTATGCCAATAAAATAGACAGCCTGGAAGAGATGGACAAATTCTTAGAAAGGTATATTCTCTCAAGACTGAACCAGGAAGAAATAGAAAATGAGCAGACCAATCACAAGCACTGAAATTGAAACTAATTTAAAAACTCCCAACAAATAAAAGTGCAGGACCTTACAGCTTTGCAAGCAGATTTCCATCAAATACTTAGAGAAGAGTTAACACCCATCCTTCTGAAACTCTTCCAAAACATTACAGAGGAAGGAAAACTTCTAAATTCAATTCTATGAAGCCCACCATCACCCTGATTACCAAAACCAAAGACAATACAAAAAAATTTACAGATCAGTATCACTGATGAACAGAGACACAAAAATCCTCAACTAAATATCAGCAATCCAAATTCAACAATACATTTAAAAAAAAATCATACAACATGATCAAGAGGGATTCATCCCAGAGATATAGATTTTTCAATATCTGCAAATCAATGTGATACACCGCATCAACAAACTGAAGAATTAAAAAACATGATTATCTCAATAAATGTAGTAAACGCTTCTGACAAAATTCAGCAATCATTTATGATTAAAAAAGAAAACTCTCTAGAAAGTGGGCATAGAGAGGACATAACTCATAATAAAGACCGTCAATGACAAACCTACAGCTAACTTTGTACTCAGTGGTGAAAAACTGATAGCAGTTCCTCTAAGATCAGGAACAAGACAAGGATGACCACTCTCACCACTTTTATTCAACATGGTTTTAGAAGTCCTAGTTACAGCAATCAAAGAAAAGGAAGCAAAGGGAATTCAAATGGGAAAAGAAGTTAAACTGTCACTGCAGATGACATGATAATACATACAGGATCCTGAAGATGCTACCAGAAAATTACTAAAACTCATCAATAGATTTAGTAAAGTTGCAGGTTACCAAACTAATACACAGAAATCTGTTGCATTTCTATGCACTAACAGTGAAAGATCAGAAAGAGAAATTTGAGAAACAATTTCATTTACCATTGCATCAAAAAGAATAAAATACCTACAGATAAGCCTTTCTAAGTAAACAAAAGATCTATAATCTGAAAATTATATGACGATGATGAGAGAAATCAAAGACGACAAAAACAGATAAAAGATATACCATGTCTGTGGATCGGAAGAATCAATACTGTCAAAATGATTAGACTACCCAATGTAATTTACAGATTTAATGCAATCCCTATCAAATTACCAATAGCATTTTCCACAGAACTAGAACAAAAAAATCTTAAAATTTGTATGGAGATGCAAAAGACTCCAAATAGGCAAAGCAATCTTGAGAAAGAAGAATGGAGCTAGAGAAATCAGGCTCCCGGACTTTAGACTACACTACAAAGCTACAGTCAAACAGTACAGTACTGGCACCAAAATAGGAATATAGATCAATAGAATAGGACAGAAAAGCCAGAAACAACCCATGCACCTATGGTTCATCTGTGACAAAGGAGGTAAGACTATCCAATGTGGGAAAGACAGTCTCTTCAACAAATGATGGGAACACCGTACAGCTACATGTGAACACCAAACACAAAAATAAGCTCAAAACGGATTAAAGACCTAATATGAGACCAGAGACTAGAAAACTCCTAGAGGAAAACATAGGCAGAACACTCTCTGACATGAAGCACAACAATCTTCTTTCCATCTTCCAGAATAATGAAAATAAACAAATGGGACCTACTTAAACTCCAAAGCTTTTGCACAGAAAAGGAAACAAAATGAAAAGACAACCCATAAACTGGCAGAAAACATTTGCAAATGATTTGACTGACAAAGGACTGGTCTAAAATTTACAACAGCTCACAATGCTTAACACCATCCAAACAAATAACTGAATCAATAAATGGGCAGAGGACCTTTTCTCCAACAAGAAATACAAATGACCGAGAGGCACATAAAAAGAGGTTCAACATCGCTAATTACTAGAGAAATGCAAATCGAAACTACAATATCACCTCACACCAGCCAGAATGGCTATCATCAAAAAATCCACGAGCAATAAATGCTGGAGAGGGTGTTGGAGAAAGGAACCCTCTTACACTGTTGGTGGGAATATAAATTGGTACAGCCATTATTGAGAACAGTATGGAGGTTCCTTAAAAACTACAATGGAGTTGCTATATGACCCTGCAATCCCACTTCTGGGCATGTACCTGGAGGAAAATATGATCTGAAAGGACACATGGACCCCAATGTTACTGCAGCACTGTTTACAACAGCCAAGACATGGAAACAATAGAAACGTCCATCAGCAGAGGAATGGATAAAGATGTGGTACATATACACAATGGAATATTAGTCATTTAAAAGGATGAAATAAAGCCATTTGCGGCAACATGGGCAGACCTGGGGATTATTATACTGAGTGAAGTTAAGTCAGACAACAAAGAAGAAACATATGACATCCCGTATAGGTGAAATCTAAACTGAAATGATACAAATGAACTTATAAAAGAAGCAGACTCACAGACTTAGAGGATGAACTTATTGTTGCCAGGGTTTTGAACTGGGGCAAATGATAGTTAGGGACATGTACATACTGCTATCTTTAAAATGGATAACCAGAAATGACCTACCATATGGCACAGGGAACTTTGCTCAGTGTTATGTGGCACCTTGGATGGGAGGGGAGTTTGGGGAGAATGGATATATGTATGTGTATAGCTGAGTTCCTTTGCTGTCTACCTGAAACTATCACAACGTGGTTAATCAGTTATATCCCAAGATGAAATATTTTTAGAAAATAAATAAAATTACAAATGCAAGCACCCTCACCCCCACACCAATTTCCTGTCTTTTCAACAAGTCACCACCCACTGTTTACCCCACCCAATAGTCTTATCCCAAACTACAGCCTTGACTTGAACTTGGAACTTCCAGGACCTTGATCTCTTTCCTTGTTTCCAAACCTCCATACTTTCCCTCTTATATTAGGTGGTTAAGAACTCCTCAGGGATCATTTGAATAAATTTTTGCCAATAGTTTAATAACTCAATTCTTTTTTTGTCATAGCCATTGAGCAAAACCCCAACCTTAGATGAACATAGCTATAATTTCTTTTGTGATTGCATCAGTGAAGCTAGGAACACGCAGAGCAAGTCACATTTAAGGGAATACTAACTTCAACAAATTCATGAATGCTGGTTTCAAAGGGCACTCAAAACTGCAAAGATAAACACTTATATTATGAGCTCACTCTCCTCTTCTCCACGATGACTATTTTCAAAACTTTTCATAGTTAGAAAAATCCAGCTTCCATATTTATATATTGATTCTCATTCTCTGTACCTATCCCCATTTCTCTCTTCAGTTTTCCAACTCTGTCTCCAATTCCCTAATAGGATGCATGTACTTTTTTCATCGTACTTGTCATAGTTATAAGCCACTGGAACATACTGATGCTCATTATAAATTATATGAATTATGAGACGAGACCAAGGTACAGGAGTTGGAGCTTGAGGGGTGCACCTTTCTCCATGAGCACACCAAAAATGCATCTATATGTTGACCAATTCTCACTGAAAAGTGGACCAACAGAAGGATTCCTGCACAACAAAGGCTATAGGAAAGATTCACACAAAACTGATCGGAAATATTAAAAAAAGTGATCAGATCAGGACCTGGATCTTGGAAGAGGACTCAGAGGGGAAAGGAAGTTAGATGATTGGAGAGCCTCTCTGAAGAGTTAGCAGTTTCAGTCACATATTATGTGCCCCAGATCTGGGGTTTGACACAGGTTAGAGCGCCTGTGAGACTCGGAGCAGGGCTGTGAGAACTCTAGACGCTGCTTGTGAGAAGTGCATGCCCACTCTTGTTTGATTCCTAAACAAGAAGACCGCATTCTTGGTGGAGAACTGGGTGGTGTCTGGTTGGCTTGGTGCATGCCCCAGCCTGAGCCCAGCGAATGCTCCAACCCTGCTGGCTTCCCCATGTAGCTCCACACTGGGGTTTGCACTGCCAAGGCCAAGGCTAGACATGACAGAGACCTCTGAGGCACAGAGGTGGCTCACACCCAAACTGGCATCTGAGCAGGACAGGAGCAACCATTATTGGTGCACACACTGGCAGAGCATCTAAAGCAGTCCAGGTCTTGGAGCAGGGCCGGATGGCCACAGCTCACACCCCAGCCCATACCGAGAGCCACCTGAGGCCCCTGTGGAGCAGCTCCATACCAGGGCAAGGGTGCCAGTGCTGCGAGAGGGAAGAGACGCACCTAAGGGGAACAGAGCCAGCTCACACCAGTCTCAGGACTTCCGCTCTAGCAATGCGGGGCCGGACCCTGCCCAGAGAGGGCAGTACAGCCACTGAGCAGAGGGCAATCCTTGGCTCATACTTGTTTCTGACTCTGGCCGCTCCAGCTCCACGTCCCACCAAGGTGACAGCTGACAGCACATCATAAGGAAAGACATGACTTGTGTTCACATCAAATTCAGCTCTCTCACCAAAGCCACTGGGCACACGCAGGCTGTACAGGGCTGCTCCCACATAAGGATACCCCTTTAACAGTAAAGGTAAGCATTTCCCTATTTTCGTAGAAAGAGTGAATGTTAAGCACAATGAGAAGAGCAAAGAATTCATCTTATTTGAAAGGACAAGAAAAAACCCTGAAACAACTAATGAAGCAAATAATTTATCAGGAAACAATTCAAAACATTGTTTCCTACCACAGTGGTAGGAAACTAGAAATCAATTACAAGAAGGAAAAATAGGAAAAGCACAAACACAGAGAGAATAAATACCATGCTACTAAAAAAAAATAGGTCAAAAATGAAATCAAAGAAGAAATCACAAAATACCTCAAGGTAAGTGAAAATGGAAACACGACTTATCAAAATATATAGGACACAGCAAAAGCAGTTCTAAGAGGGGCACTTGCAGCAATATTGGTCTACCCCAAGAAATAAAAATCTCCAACAACCTAACCTACCATCTAAAGAAATTAAAAAAGAAGAAGAAAGCCCAAGGTCAGCAGAAACAAAAAAAATTGTGAACATAAGAAAGGAAATAAAATTGAGATTAAACAATAGGATGAGTCCATGAAACAAAGACGGGCTGTTTTTTAAAAAGACTTTTAAAAATGATAAGCCTTTAGCTAGGGTTTTCAAGAAGAAAAGAGAACTCAAACGACATAAGAAACGAAAGAGGATAAATAACCACAGATACCACAGACATACAAATAATCATAGGAGAATACCAAGAACAGTTATATATCAAGAAACCGAACAGACTAGAAGAAATAGTCAACTCTCTAGAAAAGCAAACAACATGCCAAACCTGTATCAGGAAGAAATAGACAATCTGAGCAGACCAATCACCAGTACTGAAATTGAATTTGTAATTTAAATGCTCCCAGCTGAGGATGGAACACTCCCAAATTCAGGCCATTCCCCTGATAGCAAAACCAGACAAAGACACTACAAAAAAAAGAAAATTACACGCCAATATATGTGATATATAAAGATACACAAATACTCCACAAAACACTAGCAAACCAAGTTCAACAGTTTACAAAGAGGATCACACACCATGACCAAGAGGGATTTCTTCCAGGGATGCAAACTTGACCCAGTATTCACAAAATCAATCTGATACACCACACTGGAAAGATAAAATCATGAGAATTAAGAAGGATAAAAAGCATATGAACATGTCAATAAGCACAGATAAAGCCCAAAATTCAACATCCACTCATGATTAAAGACTCTCAAACTTGGTATAGAGGATCATATCCCAACACAATAAAGTCCATTTAGGAAAAACCAACAGCTAACATCACAGTTGACAGTGAAAAGCTGAACCCTTTCTTCTAAAATCAGAAACAAGACAAGGATTCCTACTTTCTCTATTTGTATTTAATGTAGTCCATAAGTCCTAGCCACAGAAATCAGATAAATAAAAAATGTCCAAGTTAGAAGGGAAAACTAAAACTGCCACTATTTGAAGAGGACATGATCCTATATATGAAAAAATTCCTATTCGCTATCAGAAAACTATTAGAGTTAATAAATGAACTCAGTAAAGTTGCAGGATACTAAAATTAATAGATAGAAATTATTTTATATACTAATAATGAACTATCAGAAAGAGAAAGCAAGAAAATGATTGCTCTTATAATGTATCAGAAAGAGTAAATACCTAAGAATAAACTTAACCAAGGAGACAATAGATCTATATTCTGAAAACTATAAAATCTTGGTGAAGGAATTTGAAAATGACACAAGGAAATGTAAAGATATCCCATGTTCTTGCATTGAATTTAAATTGCTAAAATACCCATACTATCAAAAGAAATCTATAGGTTCAATGCACCTCTATCAAAACACCCATGGCATTTTTCACAGACAAAAAAAATATCCTAAAATTTATATGTAAGCACAAAGACCGCAAATTCCCAAACCAAATTTGAGAAAAGAACAAGGCTGGAAGTTTACTCCCTAAATTCAGACTGTACCAAAAATTATATTAATCAAAATAGTATGGCACTGACAAAAAAGAAAAAAAAGACCCATTTATTAATGGAACAAATAGAGAATCCAGAATCCATGCACTTAAAGTCAGTAAATCTACAATAAAGGAGGCAAGAGTATGCAATGGAGAAATGCAATCTCTTTAGTAAGTGGTGTTGAGAAAGCTGGCTAGCTGCATATAAAAAAATAAATAAGTAAAAACATTTCCTCATACCACATACAAAAATAAATTCAAAAAACAACTAAAGTCCTAAATGTAAAACCTGAGACCATAAAATTCCTGGAAAAGAACATAGGCAGAACTCTTCTCATGATTTGTAATAATATTTTTTGAATGTCTCTTAAGGCAAAATAAATAAAAGTGAAAGAAAACCTGAAACAAATAGGACCTAATTAAACTCATAAACTTTTGTGAAGCAAATGAAGCCATTAATAAAAGGACCTAAGAAACGGGAGAAATGGGAACCTAGGAAATGGGAGAAAATATTTGGAAATTATATGACCAATAAAGTGTTTGTACCCAAAATATATAAATAGCTCATACAACTCAATATCAAAAACAAACAAAAAAACTAATTAGAAAAATAGGAAGAGGCTCTAAATAGACATTTTTCCAATGAAAACATATAGATGGCCAACAGGCACTTGAAAAGATGCTCAATATGGTTAATCAGAGAAATGCAGATCAAAACAACAATGAGCAAACACCTCACACCTGTTGGAACAGCTATCATCAAAAAGGCCACAAGTAACAGTTGCTGGTGAGGATGTGGAGAGAAAGGAACCCTCCTACACTGTTGGTGGGAATGTAAATTGGTGCAGCCACTATGGAAAAGGGTATGGAGGTTCCTCCAAAAACCAGTAACAGAGCCACCATATGATCCAGCAGTTCCTCTCCTGGGTATATACTGAGAGAAAATGAAGAAACTAATCCTAAAGGAAACATGCTTCCCAATGCTCATTCATTATAATAGCCAAGATATGGAAGCAATATAAGTGCGCATCAACAGATGGATGTATAAAGAAGTCATGATACATACATAATGGAATAATATTCAGACAAAAAAGAACATTTGCAACAACATAGATGGGCCTATAAAATACACTTAGTGAAATGAGTTGGACACAGAAAGATATACATATATATACTGTTATCAGTTACATGTGAAATCTAAAAACAAGTATTTTTTTTTAACAACAAAACTGAAACAGACTCACTGGTATAGAGAACAAACTACTGGTTACCAGTGACAAGAGGGAAGTGGGGGAGGGGCAAGCTAGATTCATACAACCGTGTATCTAGTAAATAAGCATCAAGATACATTGTACAGCACAGGGAAATATAGCCATTATTTTGTATTAATTTTAAATCCAGAATGGAATTCCCTGGTGACTCAAATGGTAAAGAATCTGCCTGAAATGCAGACACGGGTTTGATCCCTGGGTTGGGAAGATCCCCTGGAGAAGGGAATGACAACCCACTCCAGTATTCTTGTCTAGAAAATTTCATGGACAGAGGAGCCTGGCGGGCTACTGTCCATGAGATCCCAAAGAGTCGGACACAACTAAGCAACTAACATTTTTCACTTTAAATCTAGCATAATTTATAAAAATATTGAATTACTGTGTTGTACATCTGAGTGACTAAACAATATCTGAAATTAAATTATAAATCAACTTCAACAACAATTATATGAATTATTATAAACTACATTCTATTAATTATATGAATAATTTATAATCGTTCTGTGAGAATTTTTACAATAAAAGTCTACTCATTAGATTGTTTGTGAGGGCAAGGCCACACACAAGTGTTTACCATTCTATCTCTACCAACTGTTGTAGCACTTGACAATAGGAAATATTTGAAAAATTTATATTGGTAGAGTAAACAAACATACTTCATTAAACACATTAAATCACTTAAAAATAGCTTCAAATGATCTTCATGCCACAACAAGAGCTGTGCTCATACTTAACCGTGTTCTGTATATGTCTAGTATTTGTATGGACTGCAATTCCCCTTCTTTAGCATGCTCTTTGGGTGAATTATGTTTTGAATTGTCACTGCATTCATGTACTTTTTAATTGTCCGTTATTTTTTTCCATTTCTTGCCTTGTATTGAGAAAATATCAAAAAGCATATTTTTTACCTTGACTAAATTCTACATGTATGATTTTCAACATTTTTTGGCCATTAATATATGTTAGGCACCGTGCTCATTGCTGGCAAGTGACTTGAGATGGATGCAAAATAAGACATAAGATCTACCACTTAGGACTTCCCTGGTGGTCTAGTAGTTAGGAATCCACCTGCCAATGAAAGAGACATGGGTTTGGTCACTGATCTGGGAAGGTTTTTACATGCCAGAGGGCAACAAAGCCTGTGCACTACAACTGCTATAAACGACTGAAGCTTGTGCACCCTAGAACCTCTGCTTTACAAGTCATAGCAATGAGAAGCCTGTGCACAGAAAGCCTGAGCGCAGAAACAAATCCCAGTGCAGCCACAAACAAAGCAAACAGAAGCCTTACAACCTGGCATCACAATCTTCTGATATGGTTCAAATTTTATAAAGTTTTCATTGTTAGGATTAGCTTTCCACTCAAATAACTTAACACACAAAATAACAGAGGTTCAAATAAGATAGAAATACATTATTTTCTCATTAAATGCAAGCAATACATAACTATGGGAGTTCCCTGATAATTGAGATTACAGTCTCTTCTCACAGCCCCCCTGCAGCAGCTACTATTCTAACCACTGCATCTGCATTCCTAATGGTAACAAGAAAGGGAAAAGGGCACACTTCTCTCCTCTTATGACATTACATGGATCTTTGAAACATTAATTCTACTCGTTTTTCTTTGATAAAACTTAGCCACAAAGCTGCTCGTGGCTGCAGTGGTAGGTGGGAAATGGACCATTGAAAATTTTACAAGTTCTAAGCCTGAGGAAGAAGGTGGGGATGGATATGGGAAGAATTCTTTACCACAGCAAGAAATTCTTTAAAAAAAAAAAAAGCATCAGTAATAAACTAGATGTATAAATAAATGTAATGAGTGAACGTAGCAGAGAGAAAGCGATTCTTACTGACTTGGGAGTAGGTTTCACCATCATGAGACGTAGTTCTTAATATGTGAAAAATGTATAAGTAGAAAAGAAGATCAAGGAAGGAGAAATCAAGGTATGAAGTCCAAAAAATATTGAGTAGTGAGGGGAGGCATGAGGAGTCCAGAGTGGTCAGATCGTGGAGATAGAAAGTGATGGAAATACAAAGATGAAAAGGTGGACTGAGTTTAAGACACTGAAAGAGCTATGAATGACAGATCGAACACATTTGGTAGTGACCAACTTTCAAGAAACTAACAATTTGTTATTTTTATTCCTGTTTAGCTATTAAAATTAAAAAAAAATTATTCCTCCATTAAATCTGGAGCTCTGTAACCAGTACTTTAGACACTAAATCTTGTAGCTAGTGGAGATTTGGGCTTTGATAGTGTCCCAGGTAGGAGAAGGAAATGGCAACCCACTCCAGTGTTCTTGCTTGGAGAATCCCAGGGATACGGGAACCTGGTGGGCTGCCGTCTATGGGGTCGCACAGAGTCGGACACGACCAAAGCGACTTAGCAGCAGCAGCAGTGTCCCAGGTATGATAGTGTCTCACGGCTTCCCTCATATCCCAGTCAGTAAAGAATCCACCTGCAGTGCAGGAGACCCCAGTTCAATTTCTGGGCTGGGAAGATCCCATGGAGAAGGAAATGGAAACCCATTCCAGTATTCTTGCCTGGAGAATCCCATGGACAGAGGAGCCTGTTAGGCTACAGTCTATGGGGTTGCAAGAGTTGGACATGACTAGCAACTAAACTAACTACAGGTATAATACCCCAAATCATCATTGCTACTTTATAACAGAAAAAGAAGTCTTAGAATAGAAATGTTATTACTACTTTGGCTCATGCTTTCTGGTTGAGATTACATCCCTCAGAGGCACAGACACCAATGAGAACCTGTGTAATAAATCTGAATGTGCTCTTAAGATGAACCAACTTCTTAAACAGAGCCATTGATTTCCTCACATCAATTCAGACCCAAGATCCTCCAGCCTCTCTAGCCAGAGGAGGACCACGCCCCCTATTCTCTAGATATTGGCAGCAAAGAGGGTGGAATTGCAGAGAGAGGGTAAGATCTCAGCTGCTCCTTGTCAGCTGAGAAGATCCACCTGGGGAGCAGCGACCTGCCCAAGTGCTCGGGTTCAAGCACCATCACTGACGACTGACATGTGTTATTAAGGGAACAGTGAGGATGAGGTGTTTCTTCCTGATGCGTGAATATCTGGAACCGGGGTTTTTGTTGTGGCTCTGTCATTGGAGTAAGCTCAGACTGGAAAGGGAAAACAGAACACTCACACCTCTGATATCCATGGTGCCAGTCATTTTTTCCACTCTTTGTAATTACAGCACATGACTAATGCCAGCTTCACTTTTTGACTCATTCTGTAATGAAGACATTTGACCATATTTCGTCCTGATTTGTGGGAATGGTGTGAAGTCACCTGAGCTCCGGAACAGCTTTACTGTGTTATACAAGAAAGATGATGCTGTTATAAGAACAGTAAAAAGCTTAGTTTATAAGGAACAGCGGGACAGAGACATTTCCAGCATGGAGAATGGAAAGCCATTGAAATGTGCATCATGTAAATGAGGTCCATCCATGAGGAAGTTGGATTTTTTTCAATTTTTTATATATAGTGGAAATTTTCAGTGTTCAATAAAATCCTGAGCCTGGCTTTTAAAAATTCATTTAAACACATATGTTTCTTATCAAGCTTCCTGATGAGAAGGTAATTCTCTACCAGGAGAGGATCCAGGTGTAACCCAGCTTTCACCAGGCTGCATCAGCCTGTGGGTATGAGAGATCATATTAAGATCATGCTAAGCCAATAGCTGCCTCACCCTAGGACCTCACTGACCACCCCCCCCCCCGAGACTCCCCACTTGTTTCTGGGGACCCCAGTATGTCTCCCATGTGCTCATGGAATGGACAGTTTCCATTATACATCCCAGTTTCACATGCTGGCTGGCACTCATTCTCTGAGACAGCAGCATTTCCATGCTCTGTGGCAAGTTCTGCCAGCTGGAATATGCAGAATATGCCAGTGCAAAAGGTGGGCACTTCTTTGCCTTCCTTCTCCACTGTCCCAGATCCATGCTACATTCCACATAGAGTTAGGAGTCTGGGCTTCACCACTGCTGCTGCACTATTTTTGTGCAACTGTGAATCTGAAGCAACACAATGTATACCAAAATTTCCTTGTTAAAAATAGGAAGGAACCTAAGTGCTTATCAATAGATGAAGATGTCATCTCTCTATATATATTTACATACCTATAGCATATTCAAAAGCAGAGATATTGCTTTGCCGACTAAGGTCCGTCTAGTCAAGGCTATGGTTTTTCCAGTAGCCATGTATGGATGTGAGAGTTGGACTATGAAGAAAGCTGAGCCCCAAAGAATTGATGCTTTTGAACTGTGGTGTTGGAGAAGACTCTTGAGAGTCCCTTGGACTGCAAGGAGATCCAACCAGTCCATTCTGAAGGAGATCAGCCCTGGGATTTCTTTGGAAGGAATGATGCTAAAGCTGAAGCTCCGGTACTTTGGCCACCTCATGGGAAGAGTTAACTCACTGGAAAAGACTCTGATGCTGGGAGGGATTGGGGGCAAGAGGAGAAGGGGACGACTGAGGATGAGATGGCTGGATGGCATCACTGACTCGATGAACGTGAGTCTGAGTGAACTCCGGGAGTNTGCTTTTGAACTGTGGTGTTGGAGAAGACTCTTGAGAGTCCCTTGGACTGCAAGGAGATCCAACCAGTCCATTCTGAAGGAGATCAGCCCTGGGATTTCTTTGGAAGGAATGATGCTAAAGCTGAAGCTCCGGTACTTTGGCCACCTCATGGGAAGAGTTAACTCACTGGAAAAGACTCTGATGCTGGGAGGGATTGGGGGCAAGAGGAGAAGGGGACGACTGAGGATGAGATGGCTGGATGGCATCACTGACTTGATGGACGTGAGTCTGAGTGAACTCCGGGAGTTGGTAATGGACAGGGAGGCCTGGCATGCTGCAATTCATGGGGTCGCAAAGAGTCAGACACGACTGAACGACTAAACTAAAACTAAACTATATACATCTATATAATGAAATATTGCTCAGCTATAAAAAACAAAATCTTATCACTTGTGATAATATTGATGGACCTATAGAATATTATGCTAAGTGACATGAGAGAAAGACAAATACTGTATGATTTCGTTTATAGGTAGAATCTTTAAAAAATGATTAAACATTAATAAAGCAGGAGCAGTGTTAATAGATACAGAAAACAAAGAAGTGGGTTTCAGAGGGGAGGGAATATAGGGAAGAAAGAGGTGAGGGAGATGAAGTACAAAACAAATGTCAGTTGCAAAATAAATGTCACATATGAAATACAATGTGGGGAATACAGTCAATAACTGTAATATCCTTTGTATGGTGACTTGTCCTATACTGTGTAACAGGAACTAACATGGTGTTGTAGGTCAATTATACTTTTAAAACAAACCCCCTGAAAGAGAGATCAGGTTAGTGGGTACCAGAGCCGGCGGTGGGGTGGCAGGCAGGGGGGCAGATCAGATGAAAGCAGTCATAAAATACTTTCAGATATAAGATAAATACTAGGGATATAATGTCCAATATGATATTAACCCTGCTGTATGTCACATACAGATGCTATTAAGAGAGTAAATCCTAAAAGTCCTCATTACAAGGAAATATACTTTTTCTACTTTTTAAATTTTGTATCTATATGAGACCATGAATGTTCAATCACCTTATAGTGAAAATCATTCCATGATGGAAGTCAACTTATCATACTGTACACCATAAACTTACACAGAGCTATATGTCAATTATATCTCAATGAAACTAGAAAAAAAAATTCACCTTTTCTGATTTCACTATCAGAAAAAAAAATAAATAAAGTCACCAATGGTTATTCTCCTAGAGCTCCAGCCACCACTGGAGGACTTATACTATAACTTCTTATAATGAGCCCCTCACAGAGTTATTTCCTATGTCTTGGGTGCAACTTTCCAATGATCTCAGTATTTCACCTATTGCATCAGAATTATGTCAGATTCTGCCTGAGGGTTCAGGGGAAAAAAAAAATCTACACAGTTATCTGGGCTGCAGACCTTCATAGTTTACATCTAATATTTCATGCCCTTCTACCATACACAAGCAAAAAACAAAACGCCTCATCTCTCCCCACCATGCCCCAGCTCTTGCCAAGAACTCTCATACTTTCCTTCCACCTACCAATCAGCTAAAAATGATTTAAGAAAAATTCACACAACTCAGTAACATTCAGTTCAGTCACTCAGTCGTGTCCGACTCTTTGCGACCCCATGAATCGCAGCACGCCAGGCCTCCCCATCCATCACCAACTCCTGGAGTTCACTCAGACTCACATCCATCGAGTCAGTGATGCCATCCAGCCATCTCATCCTCCGTCGTCCCCTTCTCCTCCTGCCCCCAATCCCTCCCAGCATCAGAGTCTTTTCCAGTGAGTCANGGGGTGGCAGGCAGGGGGGCAGATCAGATGAAAGCAGTCATAAAAATCTTTCAGATATAAGATAAATACTAGGGATATAATGTCCAATATGATATTAACCCTGCTGTATGTCACATACAGATGCTATTAAGAGAGTAAATCCTAAAAGTCCTCATTACAAGGAAATATACTTTTTCTACTTTTTAAATTTTGTATCTATATGAGACCATGAATGTTCAATCACCTTATAGTGAAAATCATTCCATGATGGAAGTCAACTTATCATACTGTACACCATAAACTTACACAGAGCTATATGTCAATTATATCTCAATGAAACTAGAAAAAAAAATTCACCTTTTCTGATTTCACTATCAGAAAAAAAAATAAATAAAGTCACCAATGGTTATTCTCCTAGAGCTCCAGCCACCACTGGAGGACTTATACTATAACTTCTTATAATGAGCCCCTCACAGAGTTATTTCCTATGTCTTGGGTGCAACTTTCCAATGATCTCAGTATTTCACCTATTGCATCAGAATTATGTCAGATTCTGCCTGAGGGTTCAGGGGAAAAAAAAAATCTACACAGTTATCTGGGCTGCAGACCTTCATAGTTTACATCTAATATTTCATGCCCTTCTACCATACACAAGCAAAAAACAAAACGCCTCATCTCTCCCCACCATGCCCCAGCTCTTGCCAAGAACTCTCATACTTTCCTTCCACCTACCAATCAGCTAAAAATGATTTAAGAAAAATTCACACAACTCAGTAACATTCAGTTCAGTCACTCAGTCGTGTCCGACTCTTTGCGACCCCATGAATCGCAGCACGCCAGGCCTCCCCATCCATCACCAACTCCTGGAGTTCACTCAGACTCACATCCATCGAGTCAGTGATGCCATCCAGCCATCTCATCCTCCGTCGTCCCCTTCTCCTCCTGCCCCCAATCCCTCCCAGCATCAGAGTCTTTTCCAGTGAGTCAACTCTTCGCATGAGGTGGCCAAAGTACTGGAGTTTCAGCTTTAGCATCATTCCTTCCAAAGAAATCCCAGGGCTGATCTCCTTGAGAATGGACTGGTGGGATCTCCTTGCAGTCCAAGGGACTCTCAAGAGTCTTCTCCACCACCACAGTTCAAAAGCATCAATTCTTTGGCACTCAGCTTTCTTCACAGTCCAACTCTCACATCGGGCAATGCAAATTAAAACCACATGGGACACCATGACATGCCAATTCTAATTTCAAAATAACTAAAATTGTAGGGGAGGAGAAAGCTAAAATACCACATTCTGGTGAGGACGTGAAAGAACTAGAATCCTCGTACATTGCTGGTGGGAAAGCAGAATGGTACAGCTACTCTGGAGACAGTTTGGTAGTTTTGGATACCTTAAGCACACATTACCATAGGAGGCAGCAACTCCATTCACAGGTATTTGACTGAAGAGAATAAATATTTACATTCACCCCCAAACCCATGTGTGAATATCCACTGAAGCTTTATTCATAATTGCCAAAATCTGGAAACCCATATGCATAAATTCAAGAAAGGATAAACTCTCAGTCGTATATGAATGGAATACACTCAGCATTAAAAAGCACCATATTATTGGTTCCCACAACAACATGGCTGGCTCTTAAATGCATTTTGCTAAGTAAAAGAAGCCAGATCCAAAAGGCTGCATATTGTATGAGTCCCTTCATGTGACAGGGAGAACTTTAAGGATGAAAACAAAAGTTTTACAACAAGGTTGTCAGGTAGGGATCAGGGGTTCGAATTGACTGTACAAAGAGGCAGCTCATAAAATTTTAATAGGGTAATGGAATTCTTCTATATCATATATTCAAACCCATAGAACTGTATTCTACAGAAAATGACTTTAACCACATATACTTTTTAATAGAAATCAGGCTTTGTTTTAGTTCTTCATGAGAGTAGCTTAGAAATTGCCACTCTGACCTAATGACGAGTAAAAATCTGAACAGACTGAAGAACCAACAATTCTTGGGTTCCTAAGCATGGTTTGCAAGAGAGACTGATGAGGCTACAGAGAAAAACAACTTACCTGGGCCGAGACCAAGGAGTAGAATCCACGGTAGGAACCAGCGCTGGAGAAAGAGAACCAGGATGGAGACTGATGAATTGCAAGAGGCTCAGAGTGGCCAAGTCTGAGAGTCACAAAATCCAGAGGGACCGAGGCAGAGGGGCCCCTTGCAACATGCGACATTCACTCCAGGAGCTCAACCACATTCCCACAGCATGTAGCTGAGAAAAATCTCCTTGGGCACCCGAGAAGGGAGCAGTACAGAAGCCATTTTGAAACAAGCCAGAGCAGGCTGTTCTTCTTAAATAGCCTCCCATCAGGAGACACTAATTAACCACAGCCTAACAAAGGAAAATACACAATTCCAGCCCACTCAAGACCACCTGCTTCCCTGTCCCAAAGAAGGGGGAGGGATAAACTCAGAAACACTTGTGAAGCTCCCAGTCCATAGGCAACAAGCTCACCAGAAACAACGGTTCCCAGCCTTTTTTGGCAGCAGGGACCAGTTTCATGGGAGTCAGTTTTTCCACAGACGGGGCAGAGGGATAGGTTTGGGGATGGTTCAAGTACATCACATTTATTGTGCACTTTATTTATACTATTGTATCAGCTCCATCTCAGATCAGTAGACATTAGATCCTGGAAGTTAGGCTGCTGCTGCTGCTGCTGCTAAGTCGCTTCAGTCATGTCCTACTCTGTGTGACCCCATAGACGGTAGCCCACCAGGCTCCCCCGTCCCTGGGATTCTCCAGGCAAGAATATTGGAGTGGGTTGCCATTTCCTACTCCAACGCATGAAAGTGAAAAGTGAAAGTGAAGTCGTTCAGTCGTGTCCAACTCTTCGTGACCCCAATGGACAGCAGCCTACTAGACTCCTCCGTCCATGGGATTCTCCAGGTGAGAGCACTGGAGTGGGTTGCCATTGCCTTCTCTGGGAAGTTGGGCACCCCTGTCCTAAAAGACTGATACAGAATCATGGGACTTGGAATATTTCCCTCCCCCCCCCACCTCAAAACCACATCATTAAAGACTTATTTACAACAGTTTCATATACATTATACACTGAGTCCAGCTACTAAGAAGAAATTATGTTGTACCAAAAGACTAAAATCACAGTTTGGAGAGACAAGAGTAGCATCAGGATTAGACATGGCCAGGATGTTGGGATTATCAGACTGGGAATTTTTTTATGATTAGTATTCTAAGGGCTCTAAAGGATAAAATATAGACAGTATGCAAAAACAGATGTACAATGTAAGCAGAGCAATAGCAATCCTAAGGACTCTGTGGGAGAGGGAGAGTGTGGGATGATTGGAGAGAATGGCATTGAAGCATGTATAATATCATATAAGAAACTAATCGCCAGTCCAGGTCCGATGCAGGATACAGGATGCTTGGGGCTGGTGCACTGGGGTGACCCAGAGGGATGGTATGGGGAGGGAGGTGGGAGGGGGGTTCTGGATGGGGAACACATGTATACCCGTGGTGGATTTATGTTGACGTATGGCAAAACCAATACAATATTGTAAAGTAATTAGCCTCCAATTGAAATAAATAAATTTAAATTTAAAAAAAAGAAAGAAAAGAGAATTGTTAATGAGCTATATGGGCTCAGACAGTAAAGAATCCTCCTGCAATGCAGGAGACCTGGTTCCAGTCCCTGGGTTGGGAAGATCCCCTGGAGAAGAGAATGGCAACCCACTCCAGTATTCTTGTCTAAGGAATCCCATGGACAGAGAAGCCCGGTGGGCTACAGTCCCACCAGGATAATTATTGATTATTAAAATTAAATAAAAATCAATAATAGATAATTAGGTAATCTTAAAAAATGGGCTGCTTAAACAATGAACTTCTAAATAACACATAGATCAAAGATGATATTTCAAGAAAAACATTTTTGAAATGAAGCCACAATTCATCAAAATTAATAAGATGCAATAAAAGCAATGCTTAGAGGGATATTTATAGGATTGAATGTATGCATTCAAAAAGAAGAAAGATCCAAAGTAATCATCAAAGTTTCTACCTTAAGAAAGTAGATTAAGAACAGCAAATTAAATCCAAAGAAAGCAAAAGAAAAGAAATAATAAAAATTAATGCAGGGAATTCCCTGCCAGTCCAGTGGATAGGACTTGGCACTTTCACTACCAACGCCAAGTTTCGATCCCTGGTCAGGGAATTAACATCCCACAAGCCAGGTGGCATGGTTGGAAAGAAAGAATTAATACAAAAGTGATGAAATTGATATAAATAGAGAAATCCAGCAATATCAAAAGCTGGTTCTTTGTAAAATGAATAAGCTTTTAGGAAGGCTAAGAACAAAGAGTAGATACAAATTACTAATACCAATAATACTAATACGAGAAATAGAATATATCATTTCTGATCCCACGGAAATTAATGAAGGAATACTAAGATCAACTCTGCAACTGCAAATCTGATAATCCAGATACAATGGATCAATTCCTTGAAAGACACAAGCTGCCAAAACTCACACAAGAAGAAATCATCTGAATAGCTCTATATCTATTAAAGAAATCTATATAATACTTAATAATAACATGATTGCACTAAGGCAATGGTGAAGAAAAGAACTAACCTACTAATGTAGGAAAACAGTAGTTTTATCAGATGCAGATAGGCTAAAGACAGAAAGACTTGTATACAGCTATTGTACTTTAGTTATTTAGCATGTTGTTTCTTATAGGGATATGAGTTAAAAATTCTGAAGATATTTTGTGTGTATACTAGGATTGTTCAAACAGGCAAATATATTGCTAGATAATGAGAGCCAGGCTTCTCCCTGTTGTAGAAGGAAGTTAAAAGTAAGAAAAAGGAGGGAAAAAGAAAAAGGGAAAGACTAAAGGGAATTATGTTCTACTAAGACTGGAAATCAAAGGTATCATTTTTTACAACCATATAGATACAGAAAGGAATATAGATATGTTTGCACACATAGACTAGTATACATACATGTATTCCAACCTCTGTTCGATGACAGATTTAGAAGTAATGACAATCTACTAGCAATGAACATGTCTAGGAGCCAAGACCTTGGTTTATAAATATTGTTTTCAAAAACAAAAAAAAAGAGAGAGAGAGAGAGAACTAGGGCTCTTTAGAAAAGTGGTTGATTCCAGAGATGAAGCAAGAAAAATCAGATGAGACTGGGGCATTGTGTAGTACCTGAAAGTAAATAATTTACCAGACAGAATGTGGACATGATGAACAGAACAGGAGCCAACCTAAAGGAGCTCCCAGTGGCCAAAGCTGGGGTGATTTAAGCAAACACTAAATAACTATAGTATCGGATTATAACACATAAAATATGTACCCAAAAGTCTCTACTGACAAATATAAATCACTGGATAAATTATGAATGAATGGAAAAGAATTCTTTCCAGAACTTTCATGAATTAGTGTTGAAATAATAAGAGAAAATCACATTAGAATGCCCCAGTGATAATTTTGTTCCAGACAAGATCCATCAATGAGGCAAAATTTGAAAAGAAAGAATATTTGCATTGTGGCTTCCCTGATGGCTCAGTTGGTAAAGAACCTGCTGGAAATGTAGACCTGGATTCCATCCCTGGGTCAGGAAGATCCCCTGCTGAAGGAATGGCAACCCACTTCAATAATCTTGCCTGGGAAGTCCCATGGACAGAGAAGCCTGGCAGGCTACAGTCCATGGGGTCGTAAGAGTCAGACATGACTTAGCAAGTAAATCACCACCAAACTGGAAAGCATGAGGTGTGATACAACCTTGATCTAGAGATCAAGGTTAACATCACTATTGATAAGCCATTTCAAAGTCATATGCCTTGTGGTGTGATGAAGCACTGAGAAAGTTATAGCACGTTTGTGATATTCCTGCCAAAAATGGATAACTTGAATATAATCATCAGAAATCATCAGACTCAAATTGAGATACATTCTATTGAAGACTGGCCAATATTCTCCAAAGATATGCAGGAAAAACTGAGAGATAGTCACTGATTAGAGACAACTAAGTAGATATAACAACTAAAGTGCAACATGAGATTGGATACTGGGAAAGAAAAAGTATATTACTGAAGAGACTGGTGAATCCAAATTAAGACTTTAGTTAACAGTATTATACCAAGGTTCACTTCTTAGTTTTGATAAGATAACATCAGGGAAAACTGGTTGAAGAGTAAACTGGAACTCTGCATTATTTTGTAACTTTAAGTATAGAATTATTTCAAAATATAAAGTTTTAAAAACTCTTTTTAAAAATATGAGTATTCATGGAAAATATGGGCCCAATGAATAAACCCCCAAAATACGCTATACCCCAGCTCAATCTCAAAGACATACAATGTATTACCAAAATAAACATATTACAACTGTATTAAAGTTGTACAGGAAATGACATTCTGCCTCACAGCATGAAGACGTATGTTTTATATTGGTGTAACTGAAGGCTAATTCCTGGAGTTTCCTTAACATGAAAGAAAAATCTGCCCCAAATGTGTGTTAAAAGTGCTATTTCTAGAAAAGAGATGAACCGCTGGCAACTTGTAAATGACAGTTTGTTTTCCATGTCTTCTCATCAAGTTTCCAAATCTTCATGTGTGGATTTCTCCAGGGCGACCTGTTAACAATAATATGAGACTTCACTATATGCTGTGTATATTGTGTCCAAAAAAGACTGTTTTCTGTGTGGGAAAGTATAGAGCCTTATGATATCTCTGCAATAAAAAAGAGATTTTACAAGTGCCAAAGCCTCCATTTCAAAACTTGAATAGGATGATACTTAACAAAATTCACCTAACTAAATTGAGGGCAATAAAATTTCAGTCAAGAGTATTCTCTGACTTTGGACTCACCTCATTTCATTTGATTGTGAATAGAATAGATTTCCTTTCTCAATAATCCCTTGCCTTCTAATACTTGATTATTCTTAGAGAGGCAGCAAGGGCCAATGACCATATTTGGTCCATGATAGCTGTTTTTTTACATTAAGGATCTTTTTTTTTTTCACTGCCAGTCAAGTTGGAAACATGCTTATTAACAGTTTACTGGAACAATCAATCAAGATGTTTCCTTCCTTGGTTTGCCTGGTGTTCAGTTTATCCCAGGCAGCCTCATCCCTTTTTCTGTTTGAAATAATGTGTCTTCTGGTTTTAACACAGTACTAGAGAGTGAATCAGAGATTTGGAGCGCGTTATACATTTGGAGCAAGTAGAAGAATATAAGAATATGAACGTGTTTGTTATTCTGTTTTCCACCATTCTGGAACCATTTCCCCCTTTTCTGCCTTATTCTGTGCAGACTTGGGCGGATCCAGTAATTTCTGGCTTTCATGTGGGTCTGGCTAATGTGGGTCATGGGAAGAGATCAAAAGATGGGAAGAGAGGTCATGGTATTTTCTGTTGTCTTTCTACCTGCCTTATGATACTTCTGACAGTGATTGCGTCCTCTGGGTTCTAGATGTGAATTTGCCTTCACTTTCCCATGTGCTACTGCCAAACTAGTATACTTAGGAAGGCTGAATGCATTGTTATATTCATTGCAATAGCAACCCACAGGATATCATCTTTGACCTTAGGATATTTTATAGCAAAAGAAGTTTAACAGTATAGTTGCCTTGAATTTTACTTGTCTTACTATGGATCTCATCATCCAGAAGCAGCTAGTGTTTACGGGGGGCAAGTTCTGGAGACATTCTTCTTCAGGTTGAGAAAATTCCTTCCTAGTCCTAATTTGCTCAGAATTTTCAATATAATGAGTGCTGAATTTTTTCACTTTCCCCCTTTAACTATTGATATAATCATTTGCCTTCTTTTTAGACTGTTGATATAGTGCTTCAATCATATCCGACTCTGCACGACCCCATAGATGGCAGCCCACCAGGCTCTCCCGTCCCTGGGATTCTCCAAGCAAGAACACTGGAGTGGGGTGCCATTGCCTTCTCCAATGCAGGAAAATGAAAAATGAAAATGAAGTCACTCAGTTGTGTCCAACTCTTCATGACCCCCTGGAGCCCACGAGGCTCTTCCATCCATGGGATTTTCCAGGCAGGAGTACTGGAGTGGGGTGCCATTGCCTTCTCTGAGCATATAAACTAGCAGTGTATAAAAAAGGTTTATGAAGAAAAAAAAAAAGGTTTATGCATCACTATCAGGTGTGATTGCAATGGCATCTAATTTCATGAGAGATACTGGTCTGTGATTTTCCTTTCTAGCAATGTCTTTGTCTGTTTAGGGTATTGTGGTTATTCTGGCCTCATAGAATGAGTTAGGAAATATCTTACTTGCTTCTGACTTAATTTCTTCCTTAAAAGTGGTAGAATCCATGAGGGTATCCATATGGGTCTGGTGCTTTCTATTATAATGGGTTATGCATTACAGATTTAAAATTTTTAGCTGGTACAGACCTCACATAGCTTATCAAATTTGTAGACAGAGTTATTCATAGTATTTTAATGTCCATGGAATCAGTAAGGATGACCCTTCTTTCATTTTTGATATTAGGAATTTATGTCATCTCTCTTAGTAAACTTGGATAGAAGTTAATAAATTTTATGAATCTTTTCAAATAACCAACTCTTGAATTCATTGATTTTTCTCTATTCTCTATTTTTAAATCATTGATTTCTGCTTTTATGTTTATTACTTATTTTATTATGCTTGCTTTAGATTTAATTTGGTCTTTGTCTGGTTTCCTATGATGGAAGCTTAGATATTTGATTTTAGATATTTGTTCTTTTCTAAAATATATGTTTAAAGTCATAAATTTCCCTCCATGTATGATGCTTTTGCTACATCTCACACATTTTGATATGTATTTTCTTTTTATTTAGTTCAAAATATTTTAAAATTTCTCTTGAGACTTCTTGACTCATGTTATTCAGAAGTATACTCTCCAAATATTTGAGGTTTTCTTATCTATCTTTTACTCCCTGGTGGCTCAGTCAGTAAAGAGTCTGCCCGCAATGTGGGAAACCTGGGTTCAATCCCTGGGTCAGGAAGATCCCCTGGAGAAGGAAATGGAAACCCACTCCAGTATTCTTGCCTGGAGAATTCCATGGACAGAGGAACCTGTGGGCTACAGTTCATGGGGTCACCAAGAGTCAGACACAACTGAGTAAAACCAATCTAGTTTGAATGTAATGTGGTCCAAAAATGTTCAGACATTATTATCTCAAATATTTATCTTTTTTCACTTTCTTCTCCTGATAGTCCCATTGTGTGTAGTACATCTTTGTAATTGTCCCATATTCTTGAATATTCTCTTCTTTTTTTTTTAACTTTTTTCTCTCTGCACTTTTCTTTTGTAGATTTCCATTGACATTTCTTCATGATCAAAGAACTTTTTTTAGTAAGTCTGTGAATGAATCCATCAAAATCATTCTTTATTTCTTTTACAGTGCTATTTTTATTTCTAGCATTTCCCTTTGATTCTTTCTCAGTGTTTCCATTTCTTTGCTTCTATCACCCATATGTTCTTGCAGTTTGCCCACTCCTCCATTAGAGCCCTTATCGTGTTTATGATAGTTGTTTTAAATTTCTGGTCTAATAATTCCAATATCTATGCCATATCTGAGTCTGATTCTGGTGCTTGCTCTCTCTTCCAACAGTGTGTTTTTGCCTTTTAGTATATCTTTTTTTGAAAGACAGATCTGATGTGCTATGTTAAAGGATCCGAGTGAAATAGTTTTTAGTGCAGGCTGTTATATTTGTATGATTAGGAGTTAGTCTGCATTTACTCTTTGTTATAACTGTGAGTGTCAGAGGCTAACATTTCCTCTCATGTCCTTGTATCTGCAGCTGTCTTTGGTTTTTCCTAGAGACTTCCTCTTAAATAAAGTCCAAGTCATGCAGTTCTTTCCACTATATTTTCCTGTTACTACACAGGAGTCCTGTTGATGTAATGCAAGATGTGGGGAGAGGATAGCATCGTCTTAGAGTTAGGTCTCCATCTCTTAAGGAGCTGTAACCCCGGTCTGTAACCTTACAGGGGTCTCAAATTAGATGTTTCCCTTGTTTCAGGTTCATTAGTCTGGTAAAACACCAGTTGGTTAGGCTCAGGTAAAATAGTTCCCCTTAATGATAGGCTTTGTTAAGAACAGAATGGTCTGGACATATTTCAGTATGGCTACTTTCCCCCTTTCCTTGCCATAAACAGGGGAATTTTTTTCCTCATCTTTACTGTGAGAACCTGGAGGGTTTCTGGAGGCAAGATTCATGAATATATTAGTCCCCCTGAGGCTGGGCCCCCTGGAGTTTTTCTCTCACCTTTGCCTATTCCCACCTCTAGCAATTTGTTAACTGCAGTTTAGGTTCTTCTCCTCTGATATTTAAATCTGAGGATGTTTCTTCTCCTGAGCTTCTGCTCTAATATCTGTGATACTCTGTATCCACCTGTCTGTATCTTCAGTTTCAGAGTCAACCCTTTGTCTTGTGACTTCAAATCTCTGATAAATCTAAGAAGAATTACTGATTTTCAATGTGTTCAGCTTCTGTTGAGGAAGGCAGTGATGATTCCAAGCTTCTTACATGCTAGACCACAAACCAGAAGTCCTCAACATGTTATTTCTAGTTCTGAAAAAATGAAAACACATAAATTTTCATTACCTGGAGAGTGAATAAATACATTTTATTATATTTATATAATAAATGATATTATAGCAATAAAAATTTTAAACTAATGAATCAGAAATTTCCATCCAATATTGATGACTATAAACATTTTGCTGAGTTGAGTTGAGTTGAATTCAGTTGCTCAGTCGTGTCTGACTCTTTGCGACCCCATGAATTGCAGCACGCTGTCCATCACCAACTCTTGGAGTTCACTCAAACTCATGTTCATCAAGTCAGTGATGCCATCCAGCCGTCTCATCCTTGGTCGTCCCCTTCTCCTCCTGCCCCCAATCCCTCCCAGCATCAGAGTCTTTTCCAATGAGTCAACTCTTCACATGAGGTGGCCAAAGTACTGGAGTTTCAGCTTTAGCATATTCCTTCTGAAGAACACTCAGGACTGATCTCCTTTAGAATGGACTGGTTGGATCTCTTTGTAGTCCAAGGGACTCTCAAGAGTCTTCTCCACCACCACAGTTCAAAAGCATCAATTCTTCGGCGCTCAGCCTTCTTCACAGTCCAACTCTCACATCCATACATGACCACTGGAAAAACGATAGCCTTGACTAAACAGACCTTTGTTGGCAAAGTAATGTCTCTGCATCAACTTGATTTTGACTCTATTTATATGAAGTTTAGAGATATGCAGAAAAATACAATGTGGTGTTTAAGCACACATAAATAATAAAAGGTAGAAATAAAGTACAAAGAAATGCAAAGGAATGGTAAACTCCAAATTCAAGTTTGGTATTATTGGAGGAGGAGAGAGGGCAGGGAGGGACTGGGTTATGCTCAAGGAGAGTTATATAGAGAACTTCCATAATATTAGCAATATGTCATTTATTAAACTGGACAGTAATTTTTAAGCAGCAATCCTTACACCTTTTATCTTAAATATTACAAAATAAATGAATATTGAAGTAGAATTATGTATACCGATTTGGAAAGATCCCCAAAACATCTTTTTGAAAAAGTAAGTCCAGGGTTCTCTGGTGGTCCACTGGTTAAGAATCCACCTGGCAATGCAGGAGACACTGGTCCTTGAAGATTCCACACGCCACAGAGCAACTTAGCCTGAGCGCCACAATTACAGAACCTGTGCTCGAGAGCCCGCAAGTGACAACTATTGAAACCAGCACACCTAGAGCTCTGCAACAAGAGAAGCCACCTTAGGGAGAAGCCTGCCACTGCAACAGAGACCTAGTGCCACCAAAAATATATAAATGCATCCTTAGAAAAAATAAACCATAAAACACTGTGAATGAAATGTTTATGTTTGAAAATAAGTATATGTGAATATAACATATATGAAGGTTTACACAGCAAAGTTTCAGTGATGGCTATCACAGAGGTATTAAGTGTTAGTTATTTAGTCTTGTGTTGACTCTTTGCGACCTCATGAACTGTAGCCCGCCAGACTCCTCTGTCCATGGAATTCTCCCAACAAGAATATTGGACTAGGTTGCCATTTCCTGCGTCAGGGGATGTTCCCTATCCAGGAGTTGAACCCAGGTCTCCTGCATTGCAAGCAGATTCTTTACCATCTAAGCCACCCCAGAGGGGACAACTTCAAATTGGAGGAAAAGGAACAAAGGAAAGAAATTCATGTTAGACTTTGCCTATTTATATATTGTTTGAGCACTTTACCAAAAAAATGTATTTACTACTTATATAATAGAACAAAATAGCACTGTTTCTCTCTCCTAAAATGCTTAAATTCTATGTTTGTTAATAAGTAAGAGGAAGAAGCTAATGAAGAGGAATGATAAAGCAAACAGAATAACAAAAAGACTCAAAGTTCTAAGCTGAAGGCGCTGAAATTTTGAAATTTGGAATCCTCTCTCCTTTAAAGTTCATTATTGTAGACTAGTCAAGGTAGAGAGGATTCAAGAATCTGTGGCAGTAAATAAAGAAATGGATGAGATGATTCAGCAAACCAGGGACCTGAATTCTCCAAAAAAACCCAGAAATAACATAATACCTTTATGAAAAGCCTCTTGGTTTTGTTTTGTTTTTTTTCTATGTATGTTTATAAGTTAGAATCATGGATATGACCCAATGAACACTTCATTCAAAGAGAATCCCAAAAGAGGGTATCTTCCATCTGAAAAATGCTTGCTTCCTTTGTCATTGGTTAATAAATCTCAGTGAATCAAAATGCAGAGACATCACTTTGCCAACAAAGGTCCATATAGTCAAAGCTATGGTTTTTCCAGTAATCATGTACAAATGTGAGAGTTGGACCATAAAGAAGGCTGAGTGCCAAAGAATTGTTGCATTTGAATTGTGGTGCTGGAGAAAACTCTTGATAGTCCCTTGAACAGCAAGGAGATCAAACCAGTCAATCCTAAAGGAAATTGACCCTGAATATTCATTGGAAGCACTGATGCTGTAGTTTCAATACTTTGGCCACCTGATGTGAAGAACTGACTCATTGGAAAAGACCCTGATGCTGGAAAAGACGGAGGGTAGGAGGAGAAGGGGGTGACAGGATAAGATTATTGGATGGCATCACCAACTCAATGGACATGAGTTTGAGCAAACTCTGGGAGACAGTGAATGACAGGAAAGCCTGGTTTGCTGCAGTCCATGGGGCTGCAAACGGTTGGATGTGATTTAGTGACTGAAAACAACAATAAATCTCAAAGAAGAATTTATTTCATATCTTGGATCCGTCTAGGAAAAGGACAGAGATTGCCTAGGATAGCTGATTATGCTCTTGAATGGTTGCTTAATATTTAAAGTTTTCAAGAGTTTAATATTCACATTTTGGAGATAGAAATTTTAGCTGTAAAATTTTGACCTGGTGTTAAAATTGAAAAGTCGCAAAAATATTTATAAACTCTATGGAAGAATATTATTTATCAAAACTTCAACATTTCAAAATTAAAATGGTTAGGTTAGAATATTTGTATTTGGTGACCATTGTTGTTGTTCAAGTCATGTCCAACTCTTTGTGATCCCACGGACTGCAGTACAACCAGGCCTCCCTGTCCCTCACTATCTCCAGGAGTTTGCCGAAGTTCATGTTCCACTGAATCAGTGATGCCATCGAACCATCTCATCTGGTGATCACAGACTCAAAGTAAATTAAGTGCAGGGCAAGAAATAAGTCAGAAGCAGGAAAAAGGTTCTATTTCCATTTGTGAAAGCTTTGTCTCCTGCCATGTCTTAGTTATAATACTGAAAAAACAACATCATCTTCAAGAGATATTCAGGGGGAATTCCAAGTTAGTTTGGCGTGTGTTTCTGCTAGGGACTAAATCATTTTTGTTTCGTCTCCCCAAAAACAAAACATTCAACCTTCATGAGGGATACAAAACATTGCATTGATACTTTTAATTTAGTCTGTATATTTGTTACAGAAAGAAGAGTATTTTCATCAAAATTGAAAATGAATTGACAAGTCTTTTTTCTCAAGAAATAAATTATTTGGGATATTCTATTAGAAAAATACTCAGAATTCTGGGTCTAGTTTTTGCCTATAGATTACAAATAATATTCAAGAGTGTCTCTAGCAGACCATAATTACATTTCAAATAAAGAGTTCTCTGATAATCACAAACAAAATCACTTGCTGTGTATATTGGCATAATTTTAATTATTTATTTTGTAAACCAAAACGATTTAAGTAACCTGGGTGGTAATTTCTTTATGATGAGGAAATGTCTCCTAATTGGCTATTCTTTCCCACCCACGCCCACAGGTCTTCAATCCTTAACATCATTCTTTTGTATGATAATCACTTTTCTTAGCATCAACTTCCTTTAGTTACTATCTGACATGGAAAGTCCATAAATATTAAGAGATTAACATCTTAATATAAATTCAGATTTCATCTTCTTTGATTATTGGATTAGGAAAACCCAATTATGAGATTTTACATTTCCAATATGGAGTTTTCCCATTTTAACCTAAGAAGGAGATAAAATTTACTTTATGGAGGTCAGAAGGTAAACAAGAAAGAAAAGAACTGTGTGTTGTGAGTTTTGTAGAGCTTTCTTCAAAACCATTATCTGTTAAAAGAAAATAGGATAAAATCTAATTTTAATTGTTAATCATGAGACAGATCAATATTTACTAAGAGCCAGGCTCTATTTTAAAAATTTTACTTACATTGTCTATTGAGTCCTTTCAGTGGATATATGACATATATCATTTCATTTTACTAAAGGTGAAACCTATAAACAAGGAACATAGGTCACCCACAACACACAGCTGGAATTGTTTGGCTCAAGGTAGCCCTTGTAATCTAACCATCGTTGCTTGCAACGTCCTGCTGCTGCTGCTGCTGCTGCTGCGTCGATTCAGTCATGTCCAACTCTGCAACCCCAGAGACGGCAGCCCATCAGGCTCCCCAGTCCCTGGGATTTTCCAGGCAAGAACACTGGAGTGGGTTGCCATTTCCTTCTCCAGTGCATGAAAGTGAAAAGTGAAAGGTAAGTCGCTCAGTTATGTCCGATTCCTAGCGACCCCATGGACTGCAGCCCACCAGGCTCCTCCATCCATGGGATTTGCCAGGCAAGAATACTGGAGTGGGATGCCATTGCCTTCTACTGCGACATCTTACTGACATCCTACTCACATCCAGGGCAGCACAGCGCAGCCTCCAGTTCACATCCAGGATTGTTATTTATACCAAAGTCCTTCTAAAACCTAAAGTGAATGGAGAACAATTTCCTCTTTATTTCTAGTATGTGTAAACAGAACCTTAAGCATTTTATAAAAATATTTACTTATTTTCTATATTTTCTTTACAATCTTTTTGTTTCCCATATCATTCATCAGTATCTTCTTCCTGTCTCCCTACCAAGAAAATGACTTTCGCTCTTTTATGTTGCTTCCTATAAAAACATGATCCTGCTTTCCCATAAGACACACAGCCCCATATCTCTATCTGATTATGTTAAATTCTTATAGAATCCATGATGGGACATATCTTTCGATTGTCACAAGAGGGAATTTTCTTTCCTGTATGAAAATCTGCTTCTCCTTCACATATTTTTACTCTTTTCTTCCTATGTTTAATGATGCCAAAAGGTCAGGTCTATGTTATAGAAAATGTCTATTTGCCACCTGGGAGTTTTACTGATTTAAAAAATCAGCTTCTCTGCATGATTTAAAAGAATTTTTGATGGAGGCAACATAGATTCTTAGAAACTTGGAAGTGGAGCCATATTTTTTCTCAAATATAATAACCTCTAGATTATTCTGTGACCGTTTTAAAATGTTACCTTAATCACAATGGTGAGCATTAATGAAGGTTCGTGCCAGATGAAAAGGGAAGTTGAAGGTCATATGAAATTCGATAGATTTAATAAAACTAACTTTGTGTTTCACAATTAAATCATATGAGATATTTCCTTGAAAGATGGGGAGGAGAGTATCAAAGATTCACATTTCATGCAAAAACCTTTTTCACCAAAAGCAATAAATCATTATTAAGTGGTTTTCTACAATAATAAGTGCCAAGACGTGGTCAGTTTCCACCTTGGTGAATATGAAACAGCAAGGGTGCTCTCAGAATGAACTTTATCTACTGAAAAGAAATTTCAACTAGATTTTAAGGAAAGGAAAGAAAGAAAAATCACAATTTCTCTAGTACTTTATACTTGATTATCCTAGGTGTTTTCACATATTGCCATTTAATTGAAATTCCCTCAACCGATTTTAGCAGAAAGTGTTGACATTGACTCCATTTTCACAGATGAGGGAACAGAATCTTAAAATGCTGGACTTAGTTGGCAAATAGCCAAATTGGGGTTCGACTCACTGCTCTAGCCAACTTTCAGCCTCTCTTAAGGAAACACATGTGAGCTTCATTAAGGACTGACATGAAAGAGCCAGTCATGAATCGTGGGCATGCAAACCAGAAATGCCTTTGCTTCCCAGATAACCATTCTCTCTTTACTGGTCCTTCACATTTCAGTGTTAGGGCTTTGTTTGTTTGTTTCCCTTGAGCTAATATTTATTATTTGCTCGTAAAAGGCAAACATTTTAGGGACAGGCAACAGAATATTCTATATCAATCATTGGTGCTTTAGTATGAATAAATTCTTAAGTTTCTTTCTGGAAAGGTAACATTTGGGGCTTAATTTATTTTATTAAAAACGTTTTTAAAGCAAACAACTTTTAATTAAAATATCGTTGATTTACAATGCTGTATTAGGTTCAGGTATACACCAAAGGGATTCAATTACATCTAGAGTTTATCAACTAAGTCAGAAAGAAGAAAGACAAGTATCATATAGATATCTCTTACATGTGGAAACAAAAAAAAAATACGATGCAAGTGAATTTATTTACAAAACAGAAATAGACTCACAGACATGGGAAACAGCTTATGGTCAACAGAGAAGGAAAGCAGAGGGATAAATTAGAAGTTAGATTTAACAGATACATACTACTGTGTATATTATAAAATAGATAAAGATCTACTGTATAGTACAGGAAACTGTATTCAATGTTTTGTAATAACATATAAAGGAAAGGCAACTTTTAATGCAAGAAAGGTGTGCATGAAGGGTAAATTGAAGACACAATTCAAGTACCACAAACTATTAGCTCTTTATAGCTAGCTTGTCAGTGGGCAGAATATTAGGCACTCTTTCAATGGAAAATTAGAATCACATAAAACATATCTCTAAGATAACATCCTTAGACTTCCTTATGAGTTTATTGAGTTTCCACAGCTCTAAAATTTATGGAAGAATTTTTTCGTGGTAGATGGCTAAGACTTACCAAGCATATTTTGAAAGGAAATCTATAAGTGCCTCTTGAATTCATCTGAGTAGATTTTATTTACCAAAGAGAAAGAAGTTATAATCTAATCTTTGGAAAATCTCTAGATTTCTATTTCTTCCACAAGAAGTTTTCCATTATATAAAAGAAAACTGGAGACCTTAAGTCACATATATGTTCAAAAAAACATCCAAAAACTGTAGTAATTCTTTTCATTTATTTATTTCTAGGATGAATATTGGGTACTTTTCCTATGTTAACTATTCCAAGAAGAAGACAACTAACTAAAATGAAAGTGAAAAGCTTTTCAGCATGGACAGAGGATAGTTGGATAGTATTTATTGTTTCACAAATCACTTTGGTAATGATAATTAATGATTAACATACGATGTCTCTAGATAACACCTTTTTTTCCATTTGGGGTACTTTCTATGCTCTCCAAACACAACTGATAAATGTAAAGTCATAAAATCTTCATAATATCCAAAATATGCTTGTTTCTAAAGTGGTGAGCAAGAAAGTGCTTACATATCATATCTCTTCAGCCCTTGGTGGAAGGCACTGTAGCCGTTTCCTGCTTTGTCAGCTAAACCCACAAAAGATTAAATACATAACAGCCAGTTAGTACCAATCTGTCTTGGAGGCTGGCAGGTGTTTCCATGAAATTTTGCCCCACCTGTCACAGCACACAGGGAAGGCAGCACCTGGCAACCTTATAAACAGCTCCCTCTTTAATTGCTTTGAAACAACACAAGCAGCAGCTGCTGCCGCCAACACTGTTAAGCAAACAACAGGTTTTGCACCTGCTGGAGCAAAAGTCTGACCTTACTATTGGCCAATCAGGGGACACCCAGGTAACTCGGGCAGCCTGTCCTAATGCTGTGGCCCAGGAGATTAGTAACTCTCAGTCAGGATGGATCCTTTCCCTCAGAGGTATAATATTTGCTCCCTGGTTGCCTCTGGAGGGTATTTAATTCACCACCCCCTCCCCCATCCCTCCCTTTTATACAGAAATCTAGATAATTAAATTTACCTTATGAGCAGTTCCTTTTTGCTCTTCCCCCTCCCCTTCTTTTCCTCATTTTGAGGATGATAACAGCAACAACAACAAGGATGACTTAGCTCTGATTTTCCATTTTCTGCATGATCAACAATACCTACTGGAGATCCAGAATGGAAGATACATGTGTGTGCTTAACCGCTCAGTTGTGTCTGACTCTTTGTAACCCAAGGACTGTATGCTGCTGCTAAGTCTTCAGTTGTGTCCAACTCTGTGCGACCCCATAGACGGCAGCCTACCAGGCTCCCCTGTCCCTGGGATTCTCCAGGCAAGAATACTGGAGTGGGTTGCCATTTCCTTCTCCAATGCATGAAAGTGATAAGTGAAAGTGAAGTCCCTCAGTCGTACCCAGTTTTTAGCAACCCCATGGACTGCAGCCTACCAGGCTCCTCTGTCCATGGGATTTTCCAGGCAAGAGTAGGAGTGGGCAAATAAACATGCTACCAACTGGCTACTCTCCCCAGACAGCCATTTTGCTTTTTTGCATTTCTTTTCCAGGGGATGATCTTGATCCCTGTCTCCTGTACACGAACCTCATTCCATAGTTTATCAGGCACTCTATCTATCAGATCTAGGTCCTTAAATCTATTTCTCACTTCCACTGTATAATCATAAGGGATTTGATTTAGGTCATACTTGTATGGTCTAGCAGTTTTCCCTGCTTTCTTCAATTTCAGTCTGAATTTGGTAATAAGGAGTTAATGATCTGAGCCACAGTCAGCTCCTGGTCTTGTTTTTGTTGACTGTATAGAGCTTCTCCATCTTTTGCTGCAGAGAATATATATGGATGTGAGAGTTGGACTGTGAAGGCTGAGCGCCGAAGAATTGATGTGTTTGAACTGTGGTGTTGGAGAAGACTCTTGAGAGTCCCTTGGACTGCAAGGAGATCCAACCAGTCCATTCTCAAGGAGATCGGCCCTGGGATTTCTTTGGGAGGAATGATGCTGAAGCTGAAGCTCCAGTACTTTGGCCACCTCATGCGAAGAGTTGACTCATTGGAAAAGACTCCGATGCTGGGAGGGATTGGGGGCAGGAGGAGAAGGGGATGACCGAGGATGAGATAGCTGGATGGCATCACTGACTCGATGGGCGTGAGTCTGAGTGAACTCCGGGAGTTGGTGATGGACAGGGGGGCCTAGCGTGCTGCGATTCATGGAGTTGCAAAGAATCAGACACAACTGAGTGACTGAACTGAACTGAACTAAACTGAACTGAATCGAACCAACTGGCGACTCAGTGATCCATGTTTTCAGCCTCCATGACCAGAAAACTAAGGCTAAAACAATATATATTTGTATATGAGTAATCCAGATAGCTTTTTCAAAAAAGATACTTTTGGGTATTTGATGGCTTTGTATAAATGTCCTTTTATTAATGAAGTGAGAGCAGGCATTTCAGCTTATATCTGAGCAAGAGCAAAGTCACATTTAACTTTGCCTCCCACTTGATAGCCCTCCCCACTCTGCTTCCCTTTTGTCTCAGATGGTAAAGAACTTCCCTGCAATGTGGGAGACCTGAGTTTGATCCCTGGGTCAGGAAGATCCCCTGGAGAAGGGAATGGCTACCCACTCTAGGATTCTTGCCTGGAGAATTCCATGGACAAGCCCAGTATGCTACAGTCCACGGGATCACACAGAGTCAGACATGACTGAGCAACTAACACTTTCACTTTCCCCCCTGCATATCTACACATACATGATTCTGATATTTGTAGCAAGATAATTAAAAGGCTCAATAAGAAACACAGTTCAGGCTTCAGGTACACAGGCCAGAGAAATGACACACAAAGGGACAATGGATAAATACAACCCCAAGGTGGTCAGGAGAATGTTCTCCTCCTTGTTCACTTCTCCTATAAGCTATAGACTTCTCTCAGCACTGGACTTGACTGATCACACATGCCCATCACTACTTCTAGGTGGGAAAAGACAAACTATGCAAGGCTAATTCAAAGAGAAAATTATTTGATACTCTCAAAGCTAGCACATGACCATGAATTGGGCTTTGGTATGTATTTATTTGTACATAGTTTAATCCTCAGAACAAGTCTCCTTGAGATTTGACTAGTCCTAAAAATGGTAAAAGAAAGGACTTTGGTTTATCTGAGTTGATACATTTTCAGCAAGGAAAACACAGTAATATCAGCTGAGCCTTGATAAGGAGAGAGAGAAAAAGAAGAGTATTGTAAATCATAGGTAGAAATATACTAGACCATGCAATGTTTTAGGTTCTTTCATTTTCATCACAAAGATAGAAAGTTCAACCAAGTAGAACAAAGGCTGGCTAGGCCTGAAGGCAAATGATCAAAAGTCTGTTTCAGATCCAAAAGCCAACAGAATATTTTGCCTATGACTTGTTTATACCATTTTGATCAAAAAGAATAATGTAATTGTGAACTACTCCAAGGTTAAAGGATATTTCCAACGAGGTAAGTTAATTATTTATTACTATTGACTTGGGAGAACATTTCTGCAAAAAGTATAGTTCTTTTTCTCCTTTCACATTTCTAAGAATTGTATAACAACTCCCCAAAGTTGTTATTAAAGCAAATAATTTTTATAACATGAAGCAGCTCGTCAGTGTGCTGTATGAAACACAAATATTTCAAATAAATTAACATATAAGTTACAGTCCTCATTCATAGTAAATGAAGCAGGCATGCGTGCTGTGTCCGATTATTTGCAACCCTACGGGCCATAGCCCACCAGGCTCCCCTGTTCATGGGACTCTCCAGGCAAAAATACTAGAGTGGGTTGCCATGCCCTCCTCCAGGGGATCTTCCCGACCCAGGGATCAAACCTGCATCTCTTATGTCTCCTACATTGGCAGGTGGGTTCTTTACCACTAGTGCCACCTGGGAAGCCCAAAGGAAGAATGTAAGAATGTAAATTTTCACATTTAAACTTGCTCTTGGGTCACACTAACCACTAGAAGACTGATGTGTGTGCTGAGTGGCTTCAGTCCTATCCGACTCTGTGCGACCCTATGGACTATAGCTGCCAGGCTCCTCTGTCTGCCAGGCTCCTCTAAAACATTGCATGGTCTAGTATATTTCCTCTGTCCAATGGCTCTCCAGGGAAGAATACTGGAGTGGGTTGCCATGCCCTCCTACAGGGGATCTCCCCCATCTAGAGATCAAACCCACATCTCTTGTATCTCCTGCATTGACAGGCAGGTGCTCTACCACCAGCACCACCTGGGAAGCCCCCACTAGCAGTGTCCAAATGGAGAGAAATACAATCAGAAAACTATGAAGAAATCTCTAGGGTACTCTTAATCCGATCTGTTGAAGTTCCAAAGTACAATTAAAGAATTACAGCCAAGATCTGTATGTTATACAAATGAAGTATAAAGAAAACAGTGGGCGTTCCTGCTGGTTCAGTAGTAAAGAACTTGCCAATGCAAGAGACATGAGTTCAATCCCTGGGCTGGAAAGGTCCCCTGGAGAAGGAAATGGCAATCTACTCCAGTATTCTTGCCTGGGAAATTCCATGGACAGAGGAGCCTGGAGGGCTACAGTCCATGGAGTTGCAAAGACTCAGACACAACTCAGTGACTAAACAACAACGACGACATAGTGAAAAAGAATTACTCTTTTTCTCTTATCCTATCCTTTCTTTTACATCTGTAGGAACATCAAAAGGAAAACATATATAAGATGCAAAGGGGAAAATTCCGTAAACTGGATTATAGTAGGACAGGAGTAGCAGTATTTATTCCCCCAAATTATGGAGGAGTATTTGAGATATATACATGCAATTGAACAATGAAAACAAATTTTTCATGAATATGAAAGAGGGCACGAGGACACCTGAAACCCAGAGTTTTGGGGTCTTGATATGTTACTGTCACAACACTATTTGGCCTGAGCTTCAGAGTCTTCATCTGTATAAAGGATATAATAACAAACTGATATTAAAGGATTTATGGTATGAAATAACTGATAGAGATGACAAGGAGTACTGTATGTTCATCTGTTCATCTCTACAGTGTGCTGACTTTTTAAACCATAGGTGTGGCTACATCTTTTCAAAACTAATAAAAGCAACAAATAAAAGTTCTTCAGATCATGGTTCTTACTTAAATCAAACCAGTCTCAAGAATTAAAAAATAAAAAAAGATATTGATACTGCATGTGTGTGAGAAAGGTAGAGGGCAGGAAGGAGGGAATCCAAAAAACATCGTTTTAGAGGTGACTGACATCTGCATAGAAGAGAAAGATCATCTCCTGTAAGTAACTAGAAATGATACATTAAGACTTCACACCCAGAAGTGTGCCTTACACACAGTAGAATCTAATTATTTAATTAACTATTTCATTGGTTTTGATGAGTTATAATTTACCTCCAAATGCACAAGATGTAGTTGCTGCTGCTGCTAAGTCGCTTCAGTCATGCCTGACTCTGTGCGGCCCCATAGCCGGCAGCCCACCAGGCTCCCCCGTCCCTGGTATTCTCCAGGCAAGAACACTGGAGTGGGTTGCCATTTCCTTCTCCAATGCATGAAAGTGAAAAGTGAAAGTGAAGTCGCTCATTCGCGTCCGACTCTTAGCGACCCCATGGACTGCAGCCCACCAGGTTCCTCTGTCCATGGGATTTTCCAGGCAAGAGTACTGGAGTGGGGTGCCATTGTCTTCTTCGACAGTTACATGAGTAACTGTATTTAACAAATACATACACTTCTCTGCCTCCTCAGTCAAGAATACTTCTATCACCCAAAAAGAGTATCTCATTTCAACAATTCCTGTCTCCCTTCCCATTGCCAACAGACACCACCACCTAAATTCTGCAACTACACTTGAAAATTAAAGTGAAAGTCACGCAGTCATGTCCGACTCTTTGTGACCCCATGGACTATACAGTCCATGGAATTCTCCAGGCCAGAGTACTAGAGTGGGTAGCCTTTTCCTTCTCTAAGGTATCTTCTCAACCCAGGAATCAAGCCCAGGTTTCACACATTGTAGGCAGATTCTTTACTGGCTGAACCACAAGGGAAGCCCAGTTGCACTTAGTTTCACCTATTAAGAATTTCATATAAATGGAAGCATACAGTATATATTCTTTTATCAGGCTGCTCCATCCAACACAGTTGAGATATTTATCCATGTGATTGCGTAGATCACTAGGTCATTCACCGTTATTGCTACCTATATCCCATTCCATTGTATTAATATACAATCAATTGTTTATTTACTCACCAGTTAACAGATATTTGGATTGCTCTCAATTTTTTTTGCTACAATGAATAGAATAAATGTATTTATTACACTAAATATTTAAATACAGATGTGGACTGCATTTTCATTTAGTGTTAAATTTATTAGTATAAAGTTATTTATAGCATTCATATTTCCTATTTTCTGTTTTCCTTCTTTAAGTACTATTATGATATCTCCCTCTCTTTCAGCTCATTAGCTATATACTTAGGTTGATTTGCGTGCTTGCTTTTTTGTGGATGAACTAGGGTTTAGCCTTCCAAGGTGTCTACTCCAGTGGAATAAGTCAAAAGAGTTCGTTTTAACTTCTCTCTGGTCCATCCCTCAATCCCCAGTCCCCTGTTAAAGGTAACAGTTCTCTACATTTTCCCTGTTCAAATTCTTCTGTGGTTTCTCTCTTCTGATTGAATCTCGATTAATAGAGAATTGTCTTCACAAAGATGCTCCAGATAAGGTAGCCAGAAATCAGACTTGGTTTACTGTTCTGCTGAGTTCAGTTTCTAGACCTGAGTTCAGCTTGTTTCAGTTAAAGGGTGAGCTGGTCTGGAGTGAGGTTGTGGCTTTAATTCCTCTAACAGGATGTTGGAATTAGAAGGTTACTAACTCTCTTTGCTCTTCAACCCCAATTCTCATATGGCTGCAACACTGATATACAGGATCTCATCAGAAGGTGAATTGAGTGAGAATTTAGTTATGACTTTGATTAGACTCAGTTGTTCATCTCTGGTTTCAACTGCTTTGACTTAGAGTTCACTGTACAACAGAACCCTGGGACTGAATCACGAAACAAGAGTTTCTCACGGTTCTGCACATCTGTGAAACCAGGAGATTGTGAGACTACAAGACTTCAAAATTAAGGACTGCAGAGCAGATACCAGCAGAAATCTCTGCTCTCCAGACTCACCCCCAGCTTCTCCTTATTAAAATTCCCATGAAGAGAATTTATTGATAGAAAAAGTTGTTTTCTGCTTTTGAGGCCCCTACAGTTTCAAATCCAGCATCCAGCACGCTAATCCATCCTGGTGGTGGTGGTGTAGTTGCTAAGCGGTATCCGACTCTTACAACCCCAAGGACATGGAGCCTGCAGGCTCCTCTGTCCATGGGATTCTAGAGACAAGAATACTGGAGTGGGTTGCCATTTCCTTCTCCAGGGGATCTTCCCCACCCAGGAATTGAACCCAGGTCTCCTGCACTGCAGGTAGATTCTTTACCAACTGAGCTATGAGGGAAGCCAGTGCATGGCCTTGTTCAAAGGTAACTGTTTTCTGCTTGTCTAAACAAAATACTGCAGGCTTGAATCTGTATTAGCCCTGCCACCACCTCCAACAACTGGTCTCAGAGCGGTCATCTCTCTGGAGTTTAGGGTCTTTGTTTTTTAGATGTTTTTGTATCCATAGATCTTCATTAACTTTAAAGATATGTATTTTGTTGTTGTTGTTGTTGTTGCTATCTGGTGATATCTTTTAGTTGCAGTGGGAGTAAAGATTCCATATGAAGATTACATATGGTGTGTGTATATATATATATATATATATATATATATAGAGAGAGAGAGAGAGAGAGAGAGAGTGCTCATGCCCAAGCACAGAAAAATACCTTTATAAGGCAAGAGTCAGATTCTAACATTAATAAACATTAATTTTTAAATCCAAAAGCTACAAATGTCTCCCTTAAAATCACTCACTTATTTTTAAGCATTTATACTATGAAGTAATATTTTCACTGATTTCAGACCTCAAAGGCAATCATTATTAACATTTTGGTGAAAGATATTTTCCCACTGGAATTTTTTTTTTGCTACCTTCACACAGACATTGCCATATATACATATAATCATATCTATATTTTTATAAAAATTGATCGATACAACACGTACTACCCTATAACTCATTTGTCACTCTTGCAGATCAAAATATATAGGTTTTGGGGCTTTTTAACTGCTACAGAGAACATCATTGCACAAACCATAATTTATATTAACACCTCTCCATTGACAGTCATTCATGTCCTTTCCATTTTCACTGCACTTACCATTTTTATAACTACATCATTTAAGCATTCCTTAAAAATGACTTCTAGAACATAAAATATAGATTTTAATAAATTAAAAAGGAAGTTTCATAAGTTAAGAAAAAAGATGAAGCTATTGCATTTGACTTAATGGTTCACTTTCATGCTTTCTACCCAGCAGCTATTCATATGAATGCAGTAACTTGTGTTTATATGCTTGAAATGAAGCTTTCTTTTTGGCCAAGATTTTTGGTTTCTGAAATATTTAATTCATGACTGTAAATGCCTAAAATGTTTCAGTGAAGTGCAGTAGAAAGAACAGGAGCTTGATTAACCATATGTGGCCATGAACCCCAGAAGCTGTATGTAATCCTCTGAGGGCATAAAGTGGGCACAATGACAATTCTACGCTTTACATTTGCTGAGGGATTAAATGGGAATTTTTGCTGGGCATTTAGACACTTCATAGGTAATACACTCAGTAATTTGCAGCAATTATCGTTGTCATTCTGGGAATGTTGATCATAATGGAAAGAGGATGAGGACTAGAAAAAATTAAATTTAAAAAGTCAATGATTAACAGCTAATATAGGACTGGAGATAAAACTCAGTGTAATAATACATAAAAAGGAATACATCTTTGGGTAATGAAGAGCCAGTTCTACTTTTACATTTCTGAGGAGGTTAAAATCAATACCAAGGAAATTGAATTGAAATAACATATAATCAGTTCTCTTCTTGATGGGGAAAACCATTAAGAAAAACTCTTAGATAAGAGGAAAAAGTTTGTAGGGGTGTGGGAGGGAAAATGTTCAAAAGAGGAGGGTAAACCTTTTTGTTTCATAGATAGAAAAAGCTGATAACCAGCAAAATAGTAGACCATTTAAAAATAAGTGATGATATCCTTATGTACAGGGGTAATTTTGTTCCCTAAATGCAAAAAAAAAAAAATGAATATCTGTTTTACTGGTCAATTAAGACAAAGAAGACAAAACCAAGCAAACAAATTGCATTTTACTCTTTGTATGAGATAGCATAAATCCATCTTTAAAGTCATTCAAAGAAATTTTCTGCCAAAATCACTACTGCTTGGTGATGCCACTGAAACTATTTTCCTAAAAAGAGCAGAATTATAATGACTACAGACACACTGCTGCTGTTTTGTTGCTAAGTCATGTCCAATTATTTGTGACCCCTTGGATTATAACCCACCAGGCTCCTCTGTCCATGGGATTTCCCAGGTAAGAATTCTGGAGTGGGTTGCTACTTCCTTCTCCAGGGGATCTTCCTGACCCAGGGATCAAACCCAAGGCTCCTGTTGTGTCTCCTGCATCACAAGAGAGGCAGCAGATGCATCACAGGAGATTCTTTACTGCTGAGCCACCAGGGAAGCCAGAGCCATACAATTTTCTAAAATAAGGCCATGTGGTACCACTCCTCTGGATACCATACAACAAGGAGAGACAGGAGAAAGCCTGAATACCCCATCGCAGGTGAAACATCTAAGACTTTCAGCTCTCCACTTCTGCCCCTTGAAGCTTGTGTTCCTCAAATGTCCCCATCAAGCCTGGAGGGACAGAAATCCATTGAGTCCTTAGCAAAGACTGACAGTTCCTTTCTACTGCCCTCTGCATTGCAGAGAGTGTCAGCTCTGATTCCCATTTCAAGAACAGGCTAATCAGTTGCACAGGGAGCCAAGAACCTGAGCTGTGGGGGGAAAAAAAAAAAGACGTGTGTGAGTTTCTCTCAGCTGTTTTAGTGGGAGCAGAAGAAGGGTATCAAATCCAGAGTTCTAGTCTCAGATTTCTCCTTGCATGTCCAGATGGAAACAGAGAACAGGGGATGAAAAGATTCACCAGCCTAATGAGCTGGCAGTGTGGTCACGGCCACTGTGAGCAAATGTCATGATTCCTCCCACTCAGCCTTGTTCTGTGACTGGAAGACTCAGTAGCCACTGCTCAGTGACCTATCACATGGTTATCGAACTTCTCTGTATGTAAGGAATAAGTAAATCATCTATAACCATAGAAATATGGGCTAACACATTTTTTAAAACCTGCTTTCTGCAAGCATTCGTCCACATATTCCCTCTTTTTTTCTTTAATTTACTTTAATTGGAGGATAATTACTTTACCATATTGTGATGGGTTTTCCATACATCAACATGAATCGACCACAGATATATATATTCTCTCTTTATTTTGTACCCTACCCCCCCCCCACTAGGTTTTTGATAACCCAGGAACAGGAGCTTTTAATCAAGCTAGACTTTAATGAGATTTCCTTGGGAGCCCTGTCTTACAGCACCTGGGAAACTTTTAAAGCAGAGAACTGCACCTTACCTTTACATATGTTAAGTTTTATGTCTGCTTAAGTAGGTTAGGGAGGAAAGCCTATAATGAGGACAATTACATAGAAAAAAAGAGATACATGCACAGTCAGTAAAGGTAACTTGTTAACTCAGTAACTTGTCTGTATTAAGGTTATAAAAAGAATGAAAGGGAAAGAGTTAGTTTTCATTATGTGTCAAAGGCAATCCTAGCAAAAATTACAGTATTTACAAAAAGAAAAAAATATTATGAATCATTGTGCTAAGCATGAGGGAAGGTCAGGAGCCCAAAAACCCTCTGCTTAAAGACTTTCAAATGAATCAGTGTATATTGTTTTCATTTTTTCTTTTTAATTATAAAATATTGACAGCCATAGAACTTTTTTAGTTGGTTTATTTGTTCATTCAACAAATTAACCTACATTTCCTAAGAGTGTGTGTGTGTGTGTGTGTGTGTGTGTGTATCCAGTATTGTGCTAAGAACTGGGAATTCAGGGCTAAGACATGCCCTGCCCTTTAGGGGTTCACTGAGAATGGCAGCCCTAGTGAGTTCCAAGCATCAGTTGCTGAGCAATATTCACATTTTGTGTCTCGTACCAAACCCATACAGTAGCTTTGTGAGCTGTATGTACTTTATAAATGCAAACACACAGGCTCAGAGATGTGAAGTAGTTTCTCAAGGGCATTCAACTTTTTCCAGTAGCCATGTACAGATATGAGAATTAGACCACAGGGGCAAATTAGGCTGAAGAATTGATGCTTTCAAACCGTGGTGCTTGAGAAGGCTCTTGAGAAATCCTTTGGATAGCAAGGAGATCAAACCAGTCAATCCTAAAGGAAGTCAACCTTGAAAATTCATTGGAAGGACTGACACTGAAACTCCAATATGTTGGCCACCTGATGCAAAGAGCTGACTCATTAGAAAAGACCCTGATGTTGGGAAAGATTGAGGGTAAGAGGAGAAGGGGGTGACAGATGATGAGATGATTGGATAGCATCACCAGCTCAATGGATGTGAGTTTGAGCAAACTCCAGGAGATGATGAAGGACAAGGAAGCCTGATGTGCTTCTTTGGGGTTCATGGAAGTCACGGGATTGCAAAGTGTTAGACATAACTTAGTGACTGAACAACAAATTCAGTTTCTAAATGGATAGGGTAAGATAAAACCCAGTCCCCGTGGCTCTGAAGATCAATTTCTTCCCACTCCACCACATTGCCTCTAGTGGGAAAGACAGGAAGGCAAGCACAGCACAATGTCACCCAGAGGGTGATGGGCAAGAGCTCTCCAGCATCATGTGATTTTTCTCTTCCTCTCTCTAAAGTGGTATGCGCAGGTTAATCAGAAGAAAAGTCAATATTAGGACTGCCTGTTTTTATATTTCTGCCTGAAAGTCCAGATAAAAGGCTTTAATTCTGAGTATCTTGGAGAACACAAAGCCTTGGAGCTCTGAAGCATTGAGTCAGTAAGCACTTCTAATTAAATGGTCTAATAGGCAGTCCTTACCTAGTTAGAGTCGTGAAGGATTTACATATGCATTCCATGCCCAGACCCCATTACACTCAGCACACCATGTTTTCTCCAAGAGTAAATGAACCACACTTCTCCCCAGCTCAGCACTCTTGTCTATATTTATAGCCGTCCTAACCTCTTTCTCTCTAATCTCGACCCTTCAAAGTCCAATATCTTCAACTGGTTTCCAAACCACTTTCTGTGGTTCTTTCTCCCGCCAGTACTTCCTAATGTCCCCGTAGGTTCAACGTCTCTTTCCCCTGATTGAGGGCAATTTTACCATAAACGTGGTAAAGGCTCTTCTATTTACAAATAAGAAATAGAGCATACAGAAACAAAACAAAATCCTCTTAACATTACATCCCTCTTTTTCTCCTGGTCCCATCTTCCCATTTTTCTTCAGCTTTCTGGAAAGTTTTGTCTGTGTTTGTTGCATCCAATTTCTTATTTTTAATTCATTCCTCAGCTGCTATGTAGTCACCTCTGGTTCTTCAAAAAATACTTTGAATTATTGTAGGATTTTATCTGGTACTCACTTAGTCATTTTATAGTTATACATATCACAAAATGCTTCAGAAATTTTTAAATCCATAAAAATTTTAAATACACAGAATATCTTTCGATCCAGACTTTTGCTGATACTTTTAGCTGCATGTAACTTCCAACCCTTCCCTTCTATGACATTTTCTCTTGCTTCCTTTTTACTCAAGCCATCACTTCTCAGTCACCTTTGGGGGTACTTGTGTTTCCAGCACCCCCATTTATATAGGAGTTTCCCAGAGTTATGTCCTCAAGTCAATGGTTTCTTTTTTCTACACACTATCCTAGAACATTCTCCTTAATTCTAATGATATTGAGCAATTATGTATAAGCTGATGATGTACTAATATTTAGCTTTGGCTCAGATTTTTTCCCAAAGCTTCAGAATCATTTAGTCAATTGCCTACTCCAGTTACAATTTTGATGCCTCACCAGCACATCCAATTCAATACGAATCGAATTGAATATTACACCGTTTCCCTAAATTGATTCTCCTTTTGTGCTGGGTAACATAGATATCCATGTGTTTTGCGCTCAACACTGAAAATTAAAGATTATCCCACTCCCATCCTTTCTCTCATCCACTTGTTCATTCACACGTGTTAAGGGGTTCTCAAATCCCATTTGTATAAGCTCCTATCCATTTTCCAATCTATACTGTTATCTCTGCTGGTGGAAAGCAGATTCTCACACTCCATTCCTGAGTGACTGTAAGAGTTCAGGAGTGCCTGTTTGTTGTCTCACTGTTTTTCTCAATAGTGACATCTGAGTTGTTCACCCAAAACATAAGACCAACCATGAATCAGCCTTGCAGAAAATCCCTCACCAACTGACTCTCACCCATGGAATAAAGTCCAGACTCCTTCGTGCGATGTAGGGGCACTCCATGACCTGAGTCCTGTGTCCCTCTCCAGCCTCTATCCCCTACTTAGACTTTATGCTCCAGGAACAATGTATTGATTAAAATTGTCTGTCTAGACCAAACTCTCATTTGTCTTCCTGTTCTTCCTTTCTTGAAATATTTATCTCCATTTTCTTTGCCTGGATAAGCCCTACTCAATAGTCAAGATTCAGATTTAGCATTGTTTCTTCCAAAAGTCACTCTCCAGTCCCAAATCTGACTTGCGTGATGATTCCCTGTAAGCCCATAGCTACCTATGTCTTAATATCTGTCACATCATTATGAAAGTTCTGTTTAGATGCCATCTTCCCATCTAGACCTTGAGTACACGGATCATTCTCACCCAAATATTTATCTCCATTGCCTACCCCAAGACCTGGCTTATGATAGGAACACAGTAAAAATTTGCTGAAACGTCCATTACTTCCTTGATCCTGAGAAATTTGTTCTTCTCTGTGTGTGCAGTCTAATTCTGCAGTCTAGCTGAGCCAGATGGAAGAGTCACGACATTCCCAAAACAGCTTACCACTCATTTGATCACTTTTAGAGTCATCAGAAAAATCATGGTAGTTTGCTGTGGGTTTCCTATTTGGAATCTCTATTCTCTCCTTGCCTTAGGATTATTTTGATATGCCCACAAAGATGCCAAAGNCTAGGTCAATGGGGCTCTAGTTTAATAACAGTATATTAGTGTTGAAGTACTGTAAGGAATAAAATTTATTTAAGGAGTTCGAGAGAAACCCAAAGACAACAGGCAAGAAGAAAATAAGGATACTAGAAAAATCTTATGCTTACAGTACCTATAGATACAGAAATCATTAAACACATCCTAACTCCTCGCCAGATTAACACCAAATCTCATACCAAATACCTTCCTTTTTTAAAATCATGGTTCCTATTGCCTGAAATTGAATCAGTTGATTCAGAACCTTCTAAAAATGAAAATACCAAGCCCACAAAATTCACTGGTAATTTAGGAGAGAAATGATTCCAGTTCTCTACAATATCTTTCAGGAAATAGAAGCAGAGGGGACACTTCCCAACTCATTTCAAGAGTCCAGCATCATCCTAACACCAAAATCAGTTAAATACAATGTACGAATGGAAAACTACAGACAGATATCTCTTATCAGCACAGATGAAAAATTCCTTAACAAAATCTTAGTAAGTTTAACATAACAATATAAAAAACTATATATAACAGTGAAATGAGATTTATTCCAGGCATACATGTCTGGTTTAACATTCAAAAATCAATTAATGTAATCCACAGAAGTATACACTCGTATCAATGGATGCAGAAAAAGCATTTGATAAAAAGCATTTGTCAAAATTCAGCACCTATTCATGAAAAATACTCTCAGCAAACTAGAAATGGGGGAACTTACCCAAATTAATGAGAAGAAATTCTACAAAAAACCTACAAGTAACATCATACTTAGGATATGAGGTTACTACATAAAGACATTTGCTTTTCTATATGCTGTGCTGTGCTTAGTTGCTCAGTCAAGTCTGAGTCTTTGGGAGCCAATGAGCTGCAGCCCACTAGGCTCCACTGACCATGGGGATTCTCCAGGCAAGAATCCTGGAGTGGGTTGCCATGCTTTCCTCCAGGGGATCCTCCCACCCAGGGATCAAATCCAGGTCTCCCACATTATAGGCGGATTCTTTTACAGACTGAGCCACCAGGAAGTTTTCTATATACATTCAACAAATAATTGGAATTTAGAACTTAAAACAGTGCCATTCACGATAGTATTAAAATCAACAAAACACTTAAATACAAATCTAACAAAACATAACTAGGATCTATATGCAGGACATGAAACTCTGATTTTAAAAGTCAAATGATATGTATTAAATGGAGAGATATTCCATGTGCATCGACTGGAATGTTTAATATTATTGCCAATCCTACTTTGATTTATAGATTCAATACCAGTTCAGTCATGATCCTAGAATGGTATTTTGTAGATATTTATAAACTAATTCTAAAGTTTATACGGAAAGGAAAAAGNACATTATCCCAGTCTTTAAGAGAGCCCTTAAATAGATATCAATATACCTATTTTATAGCTATAAAGATTAAGAATATTAAGCAAAAGTGTTTTATTCTCTCCACCTTGTCATGTTTCAACATGATGTTTCTGCCATTATAATTTCTGAAAGAGAAATGGAATAAGTGACATACTGGGAAGAAAGAGGCTATGTCACACAATGGAGTCAGGCAAAACAGAAAGAACAAGGGGAGAACGAGGCTCTTCTTTTTGGCCCTGAGTGGTTCCTGGGATGAGAAGGAGCTAACGTGCAGGGGTTGATGGAGAGACGAGGTTGTCACAACCTTCCTTCCTTTCAGCTAAAGTTATGCACAGTTGGATACGTTGAAAGCAAAGTCAGAAGCAGAAAGGCTTTTAACATTGACTTTTTGGGACTCTGACAGAGACTTGTCTCTCAGATTGGCCATGAAGGATGCTCAGATGCAGATTAAATAGACTGCATTGCCATAACTGTGGAGATCTCAGTTTCAGCAAGATTGCAGTGGGGCTGGGTCAGCAGAGATGACTCTTAGAGGCAGAAGAGAAAAGGCCATTGACCTACTAGCCACAGACATTGACTGCTGACACCTCTTGAGCATGCAGTAACCAGGTATGAAAGCAACACTTCTGGGCAGATCCAAGGAATCACCAAGCAGAATAAGAACCTAGGAACACTTGGAAGGGCTCCCTCCCACCCTCCACTACAAGGTCATATCTCTCCCTTCTCTCAGATGCCCAGAAACTCTCTTAGAGAAGAACATGGGAAGGAGAAGGGAAATCTGAGATAGAGACAATTACTTCAAAGAGGATATTATTAGACTTCTGTGTNAAGAACCTAGGAACACTTGGAAGGGCTCCCTCCCACCCTCCACTACAAGGTCATATCTCTCCCTTCTCTCAGATGCCCAGAAACTCTCTTAGAGAAGAACATGGGAAGGAGAAGGGAAATCTGAGATAGAGACAATTACTTCAAAGAGGATATTATTAGACTTCTGTGTGCACTTCTCACATGTAAAGAACTAGGAAGATCCAACACCCACCCAGGAAGATCCATCTCCCACCCAGGAAGATCCAATTCCCACCCATTCAACAAGAGCATGTTGCTCAATGAGATGCTGAGCAAACTAAAAATCATTGATGTTTTTCTTAGATTTACAAGAGAAATGACATCATAGAGCAAATCACCACCCTGAAATCTTGAGAGGAAAGTGAATACAGAGAAANCTTAGAGAAGAACATGGGAAGGAGAAGGGAAATCTGAGATAGAGACAATTACTTCAAAGAGGATATTATCAGACTTATGTGTTCACTTCTCACATGTAAAGAACTAGGAAGATCTAACTCCCACCCAGGAAGATCCAACTCCCACCCATTCAACAACAAGAGCATGTTGCTCAATGAGATGCTGAGCAAACTAAAAATCATTGATGTTTTTCTTAGATCTACAAGAGAAATGACATCATAGAGCAAATCACCACCCTGAAATCTTGAGAGGAAAGTGAATACAGAGAAACACAGTCAAGATCTGCTTCTTTGAAAAGGAAGCTGCTAGAGCTATAATTGTAGAAATATTTAAATGGTAATTTAAACAACTTGATGGATGCTGATTGTAGGCTAGTTGGAAAGTGATAAACTTCTGGCACCATGATTGTGGGTGGAACCCACACTTTTGTGGGTTTTATACTGACAAACCATATGCTAATGGTGGATAGCCAAGAAAGATCACCTCCTATATCTTAAAGAGGGANTTTAAATGGTAATTTAAACAACTTGATGGATGCTGATTGTAGGCTAGTTGGAAAGTGATAAACTTCTGGCACCATGATTGTGGGTGGAACCCACACTTTTGTGGGTTTTATACTGACAAACCATATGCTAATGGTGGATAGCCAAGAAAGATCACCTCCTATATCTTAAAGAGGGAAATAAAAGTATTCCTTTTGAAATAATCCCAATGAGTTCTTCATAAAAAAGATCTACTTTCCAGGTAAAAAGATCTTACCAGAGATTTACCTCTCCTAGGTAAATTGTCCTTATGTAGGACAATTAGACAATTACAATTACACAATTCTAGCCGCCTCTAGGCTTTCTGTCTTACCTAAGGGGAGGTGAAGCTAACAGTGAAAGTTATGTTCCAGGGACTCAGGTCCACTAAAAGATGGGGATTTAATTATAAGATTTTAGAAGGTTTATTCACCCTTACTCCTTACCACTAGGTCAATGGGGCTCTAGTTTAATAACAGTATATTAGTGTTGAAGTACTGTAAGGAATAAAATTTATTTAAGGAGTTCGAGAGAAACCCAAAGACAACAGGCAAGAAGAAAATAAGGATACTAGAATAATCTTATGCTTACAGTACCTATAGGTACAGAAATCATTAAACACAGCCCAACTCCTCGCCAGATTAACACCAAATCTCATACCAAATACCTTCCTTTTTTTAAATCATAGTTCCTATTGCCTGAAATTGAATCAGTTGATTCAGAACCTTCTAAAAATGAAAATACCAAGCCCACAAATTTCACTGGTAATTTTACCAGTAATTTAGGAGAAAAATGATTCCAGTTCTCTATAATATCTTTCAGGAAATAGAAGCAGAGGGGACACTTCCCAACTCATTTCAAGAGTCCAGCATCATCCTAACACCAAAATCAGTTAAATACAATGTACGAATGGAAAACTACAGACAGATATCTCTTATCAGCACAGATGAAAAATTCCTTAACAAAATCTTAGTAAGTTTAACATAACAATATAAAAAACTATATATAACAGTGAAATGAGATTTATTCCAGGCATACATGTCTGGTTTAACATTCAAAAATCAATTAATGTAATCCACAGAAGTATACACTCGTATCAATGGATGCAGGAAAAGCATTTGATAAAAAGCGCTTGTCAAAATTCAGCACCCATTCATGAAAAATACTCTCAGCAAACTAGAAATGAGGGAACTTACCCAAATTAATGAAGAAATTCTACAAAAAACCTACAACTAACATCATACTTAGGATATAAGGTTACTACATAAAGACATTTGCTTTTCTATATGCTGTGCTGTACTTAGTTGCTCAGTCAAGTCTGAGTCTTTGGGAGCCAATGATCTGCAGCCCACTAGGCTCCACTGACCATGGGGATTCTCCAGGCAAGAATCCTGGAGTGGGTTGCCATGCTTTCCTCCAGGGGATCCTCCCACCCAGGGATCAAAGCCAGGTCTCCCACATTATAGGCGGATTCTTTTACAGACTGAGCCACCAGGAAGTTTTCTATATACATTCAACAAATAATTGGAATCTAGAACTTAAAACACAGTGCCATTCACAATAGTATTAAAATCAACAAAACACTTAAATACAAATCTAACAAAACATATGCAGAACATGAAACTCTGATTTTAAGTCAAACGATACATATTAAATGGAGAGATATTCCATGTGCATTGACTGGAATGTTTAATATTATTGCCAATCCTACTTTGACTTATAGATTCAATACCAGTTCAATCATGATCCTAGAATGGTATTTTGTAGATATTTATAAACTAATTCTAAAGTTTATACGGAAAGGAAAAAGATCCAGAAGAGCCAACACATCACTAAGGAAGAAGAACAAAGCCATAGGACCTGTACAAAAACTACAGTAAACAAGTCAGCATGGGGTTCATGAAAGAACAAATACACTGATCAGCGGACTAGAATAAAGAGTCTAGAAACAGACCCACACAAATATAGTCAATTGATCTTTGGCAAAGAAACAAGAGAAAGTAAATATAGAAAGGACTGTCTTCTCAAAAACTTATGCTGGAATTGTATGTTCACATGCAAAAAGTAAAACTAGTCATAGACCTTATATCTTTCACAGTTCAAGATCAATCACATACCTAAGTGCAAATAAGCAAAATGATGAAAGATCCAGAAGAAACATAGGAGAATATATATATGACCTTTGGTGTGCAGGTGAATTTTCATACACCACATTAAAGCATGATTAATGAAATTTTAAAAAAAGTTTGATTTATTAAAATAAAAACATTTCTACTCCACAGCATTGTAAGAGAATTAAGCCAGCCGCGGTTTGGGAGAAAATATTTTTGTAACAAAGTTGATATTGTCCATGTATTAAAAACATACAAACAACTCAAACTTCAGCAATAAAAACAACTCAATTAAAAAGTGGACAAATGATCTGAACAGATATATAAGAGAAATTCCTACAGAAGGGGATTCTATAAAAATCCTTACCAATATTCATCAAACTAGAAAAGTCTAGGAAACTGTCACAGCCAAAAGGAGCCTAAGAAGATACAGTGACTAAATGTAATGTCATATCCTAAATGGGATCCTGGAGCAGATAAAGACATTAAGTAAAACTAAAGAAATGTCAATAAACTAGGGACTTCAGTTAATCATGTATCAATATTGTTATTAATTGTAATAAATACACCATAGTAATGTAAGGTGTTATTAATAATAGGCAAAACAACACAGGGTATATGCAGAATCTTTCTACTGTCTGAATTTTTATATAAGTATAAAACTATTCTAAAATATAGTCAATCATTTTTTTTAATGAAGACATTACCTCAGTTCAGTTTCAGTTCAGTCGCTCAGTCATGTCCGACTCTTTGTGACCCCATGAATCGCAGCACACCAGGCCTCCCTGTCCATAACCAACTCCCGGAGTTCACCCAAACTCATGTCCATCGAGTCGGTGATGCTATCCAGCCATCTCATCCTCTGTCATCCCCTTCTCCTCCTGCCCTCAATCCCTCCCAGCATCAAAGTCTTTTCCAATGAGTCAACTCTTCACATGAGGTGGCCAAAGTATTGGAGTTTCAGCTTTAGCATTAGTCCTTCCAATGAACACTCAGGACTAATCTCCTTTAGGATGGACTGGTTGGATCTCCTTGCAGTCCAAGGGACTCTCAAGAGTCTTCTCCAACACCACAGTTCAAAAGCATCAATTCTTTGGTGCCTAGCTTTCTTCACAGTCCAACTCTCACATCCATACATGACCACTGGAAAAACCATAGCCTTGACTAGATGGACCTTTCTTGGCAAAGTAATATCTCTGCTTTTTAATATGCTATCTAGGTTGGTTATGACTTTCCTTCCAAGGAGTAAGCGTCTTTTAATTTCATGGCTGCAGTCACCCTCTGCAGTGATTTTTGAGCCCCCAGAATAAAGTCTGACACTGTTTCCACTGTTTCCTCATCTATTTCCCATGAAGTGATGGGATCAGATGCCTTGATCTTAGTTTTCTGAATGTTGAGCTTTAAGCCAACTTTTCCCCTCTCCTCTTTCACTTCATCAAGAGGCTTATTAGTTCCCTGTTCTTTACCAGGACCTCCTGTCCTAAAACAACTCATGCAGATAGTTACGATGGTGCCTGGCCAGGGTGGGCGGTTTCAATCAGTGTGCTTCCCCTAACAATTTCAGTTAAGATTCATATATTGGAATGATTTATTTAGGGCTTCTTTTTTTTTTTTAATGNCCAAAATAAAGTCTGACACTGTTTCCACTGTTTTCCCATCTATTTCCCATGAAGTGATGGGACCAGATGCCATGATCTTAGTTTCCTGAATGTTGAGCTTTAAGCCAAATTTTTCACTCTCCTCTTTAATAACTTTAAATAATTTGATCAGAACCAGGTTACCATATTTTACTAAATTTAATTTCAAAATCTCCCTAATGCAATCCTCAGCTAGAATGTAAGATGACGTATTTTCTTTGCACTCCTGAATATAATGTGTATAAATTAGACAAAGAAATTAAGAATTAGAGAATTAAAAATCACATAGCTACTAATGACAGAGCTGTAACTGAAACCCCAGATTTCAGACTTAGAAATTCAAGTTCTTTCCACTTTACATATAAAAAGCACTCTGGGAAGTTACCCCAAAATAAAACACACTGTTTTCTTTCAAACAAGCTACACCTTGCTTATGAAAATCACACTTGAATGTGAGAAATAGTAAAATTCAGAGATTCTGAGAATGCCAGGCAATATACTTCAGGAAGATGGTACAAAGAGAGTCATAGTGTCGACACAGAACATATAAGATGGATATTGAAGACAATAAGTCAAATTCATGTCTGTATGGTTCAAAGAACCAAACTCAAGAATAAAATGAGAACAAAGCGAATTCAATCATTCACATCAAAGAATCTTTCTCACTGTTTTTTATGAGCTTTGTCTGGAATCGTCTGGTTTCTGTGGATCAAAAGCTTAAAGGCCTCACCTTTAATCTAATTTGTTAAGGTTTGTTACTATTTTATAATCTAGAGGATGAAAAAAGGTAATCAGTTCACTTTATAACATTCAATTTTTTTTAACATCGCACAGTTAATTATCAAGTATCTGAAATACTCTTTTCAAATACTGACCATCGGTACTACTTATTTCCACAGCAAGATTCAGAAAAATAGAGAAAACAAAACTTTAAATTGTGTATTAGTATTTATGAAGGCAAGTGTTACACAATTAGCCAAAATCTTGTTTAGTGATTTTCTGAGCAAATTCAAAAGTTAGCTGGAGGATATTATGAATATAATAATATCAATTCTGTGAATGAAATACAGTAAACTTCATATTAAATATGTAATATATGAGCCTACATATATTTAAACAAAGATTATACAAGGTATTTAGAATAGCTCATACTTGTTCAACAATGGAAATTTCACTTCAATAAATATATAATTCTGATTTCTACATGAAAGATAAATGACATAATTCGAGTTGAATCAACATAAGGGCTGATTACAAGTTGGAAAATAAAGCTAAGAGACTTCACTTTAACCAACAAGAAACATTTGTTTTTCAAGTAAAATATTCTTGAATGAAAAGGCTAGTAGAAAAGAATATTAAGCACATGAAAACTCATAGAGTGGATTTTAATTTGTCAAAAGTTTTTTATCCCTGTACTCAAGTAGCCTATGAGGAGAACAGTCAAATAAATTAAAAAGGTAAAATGGAAGAGACAGAACCCTGAAGCTGAAAGTAAATTGAAAAAGCAAAGGAAAGGGGAAAAATCCTTTGCCAATGTGGGAAACTATGAATTGAGCTCACTTTATATATTTGGAAAGTCTCAGCCCATAAATTTTTCCCCAAAATCCAATAAACCGTCCTCCTCAATGTAAGCTTATCTGTAGGAGGTATTTGATATGATGGCTTTCATTGTCCTCTTTTCTCCAAGAATCACTAACTTCTAAAGGGATTAATAGAGTTATACTACATATCAGGATATAATAAAAGCATATAACAGTCACATACTGTAAGTCTCTATACCATGAGTATCAGAATCATCTGATTTGCCTAATCTATATACAAATTCTTGCATTCTATTGCTGATACACTAATTTCTATGGCTGAGACCCAAAATCTACCTTTTCAGCGAGCATCCAAGTTGATTGTTGCCACACTAATACTTAAGAACTTTGCTTCAAGCTAATATAATTGATTATGGCATAAGATATATAACTACCAAATTAGGAACTAAAAGTAGAACTAAGATTTGGAAGTTTAATGCACTAACACCTGGATTTGTTTGTTTACAAAGTTAAATGAGGATATATGTAGGAATGTCACAGTATAAATTAAATAATAGTAATGTAGATCAAACCCCAGACAGATTTCAGTACTCAGTACTGACTGAAGACAGTCTGGGGTTAAAAATAGTCCTTTTTTCTCTTTCTAAAGAAAAAATGAACCAACTTCATTTGAGCTAACTTTCAGAAAAATACAAAATGAGCCAACTTCATTTGAGCTAACTTTCAGAAAAATACAAAAGCACAATATCTATGCTATATAACTGATTGCTACACTTTTATTCTTATCCTAAGCCATTCTTGGAGCTTTGTCTTTGGTGATGATAATTATACAGAGGAAAACCGAGCAGGTAAGAAGAGAGAGAGGTGACTGGGCACGGTAACTGTGCACAGGTTGTCAGCAGATATTTAGTCTGACAAAGTCATAGAAGAAAACACTTTAATGGGTCTTGATGTATATCCTATACTGTTTACTACATTGTTTACATTGGTAGTTTCATCAGTAATATAAATGCATAGCAACTGTTACTGTCCTGAAACTAAGAAGATACATTTTATGTAAGTGATTTTCAAACAGTTCAGAAATACAATTAAAACAAAAATGCTAAGCTATTTTACACATTCCCTCCTTTCTCTGTGCCAGTTCTTTGTTGCAGCACTAAGTGATCTTCACTGTGGCACGCAGATCTTTTTGTCGCTGTGACATGGGGATCTTTAGATGTGCCTGTGGGATCTAGTTGCCTGACTAGGGAGCAAACCAAACCTCCTACATTGGGAGCATAGAGTCTCAGCCACTGGACTACCAGGAAAGTACCTTACATATTCTTAACAATATAAATCACTTATGAGTATAAACTGGTCCAAAAACTGGCAATCAAAAACTTACCTCTTTTAGGTTTGTAAGGAGTTAACTTTCCAAGAAAACAGAAATTTAAAAAAAGGTCTCCATATATGTCTTAGAGGTCACAGTGGTCCAAAGTGAAAAGTCTGTCAGGAACAATGCAAACCAAAAGGGTGCCTTAAAGACAAGAATCCTGGGACACGCATACACAACAGAAAATCAAGTGAAAATCATGCCCATCTAGAGGGGCCGCTTGGGCCAAAAAAAGATCTATGCATGAATGAAAGCTTTAAGATGCAAATCTTTACAACTGACCAATCCATGCTCTACCCTTGAAACCCTCCAAAGCCACTCCCCTGATTTAGAATTAATGACCCATAGGCAACAGTCATGAGTATGATTTTCACAATCACTATAGGGTTTTCCAGTCTTCCTTGTTCAGAGCAAATGCTATGGTTCAATTAGAATTTGAAATATGCTGTTATTCCATACAAGTGCTTTTCTAATCATTGTCCTTTAGCTCCTAAATTACTTTTTTAAAATTAGTTTTTATGGGAATATAGTTGCTTTATAATGTGTTAGTTTCTATTGTACAGCAAAATAAATCAGATACACATATATACAGTGGAATATGGCCCAGTCTTAGAAAGGAACAAAACTGGGTCCTTTGGAGAGACATGGATGGACCTAGACAGTGTCATACAGGACGAACTAAGTTACTTTTTGACATTGCCCTTTCATAAGCTGGGTTTAGTATTGGCTTCAACTTTGTGAATTACCTTTCAGTCAAAAGATGTCTCTGTTTTACGTTTGTTCACTTAGTTCTAATTGGGCTCCTAATTGCCTGACTTTGTGTGGAGGCCTCTCAACACTTCCCCTTCTCTTGCATTCATGTCTTTTTTAGGGGGGAAATAACCCTTTTATAACTCTGAAGGCAATTTCAGGTTGCTTTTCTCTCTTCTCAAAGAAATACAATAAGGAGTCACTAGACCAGTACTTAACTATATTTTCCTCCATTCCACATTAAATATTCCATATATTAAAAAAAAATACATTTACTGTCATGTACATTCACTGTAATGATTAAAAATGGAGAGAGGTAGAAAGGTAGTTTTCTCCTTTTATTCCACCTGCATCATGTAACCAATGATATTATTTTGGTGTTTCATTTTCCATTTTTCTCCCAAGGCTTTTACAAACCTATGTAACACTGATTTACATAGCTGACCTTTATATTTCTCATTTGATATTTTAGATGTGGCTTGTTTTCTGTAATTTCTTTGCACTGGAACTGGAATTTATTCAGTACTGTCTTCTTAGTTTCCCTTCATTCTTTTTCACACATTTTCAGGTATATCATATTCTGGGGACCTTGCTTCAGCTCTCAGCAGATCTGCCAGTCCTGTTTTACTTAGCTGAACCCTTACTGAACCACAGATGGCCATCCTCTGGAGATGTCCAAGTGTAATTCAGTCTCACCCTCAACTTTTCTCTTCTCTGAGAGTTAAAAGTGATTGGACTCAGTTCAGTGAGCAGGTGATAATTGCTACTGGGTGGCAAGAATGTTAGCTTAAAAAGGACTCTGTTACAGCCAGAAAAAGATTCTAGAATTTGTGAAACAAACAGTTATTAGCATGTTACTTAATGTGGATTCAAAACATCTTAGTGCTGATCTATTGATATTATGGTTTAGTTGGTCATTTTCAAAGTAGAAAATCACTGCTTCTTTGAGACAGGCTAATTTTTACCTACAAATGTTGTGTAACTTTACTGGTCAATTAGACAGGTGAACAAAATAAAACAGACTGGGCAGCCACTGGGTGGCAGCAGAAATTTGATNATTAGCATGTTACTTAATGTGGATTCAAAACATCTTAGTGCTGATCTATTGATATTATGGTTTAGTTGGTCATTTTCAAAGTAGAAAATCACTGCTTCTTTGAGACAGGCTAATTTTTACCTACAAATGTTGTGTAACTTTACTGGTCAATTAGACAGGTGAACAAAATAAAACAGACTGGGCAGCCACTGGGTGGCAGCAGAAATTTGATAAATATACTTTCTTATTGTTTTATTGTATCTCTTACTAAATAAATTTTGATAAAATTCATCTAACTTGACTCTCTAATGCAAATAAACATATTCAACTATGAGAAGAGAAAACTTTAAAACATTAAACATTTTGATCCATTATTCTTTGAATATAAAATTTTAACATTACTCAGGATATATGGATGGATATATGTTGTGTTCTTTTTGTAGATGGATATATGTTGTTTTCCTAATAATTAAACATTGCCATTACTTTGAATAGCTTTAAAAATCTGCTAACAGAAGCTTTATATATTCAAAGAAAAAAAAGTTGAAAAATTCAGAAAAGAGAAAGAATAAAATTGCTCAGAATCTCCAAACCTAAATCAACCACTGATAGTCACTTACTATTATTGATTTGATCCGTTTCAATATATGGTAGTTGGTTTTTTCAGTAATAATAATATCTATTCTTACATAACACTTTAAACTGCTTTTTTTTCATTTAATATAGTATGAATTTTTTCCAACTTTTGCAATGTTATATTTAGTTACTGAACATATTCCTTCATATGCTAGAACAATTTATAACCAATTCCTTCTGTCAACTATTTACCAATTTTTCTAATATTTACTCATATTGATATTGAAATGAAGTGAAAGTTGCTCAGTCATGTCCGACTCTTTGGGACCCTCTGGTCTATACAGTCCATGGAATTCTCCAGGCCAGAATATTGGAGTGGGTAGCCATTTCCTTCTCCAGGGGATCTTCCTAACCCAGGGATCGAACCCAGGTCTCCCACATTGCAGGTGGATTCTTTACCAGTTGAGCCACAAAGGAAGCCCCAAAATAGCTGGCTTAGGTACCCTATCCCTTCTCCAGGGGGGTCTTCCCAACCCAGAAATTGAACTGAGGTCTCTTTCATTGCAGGCGGATTCTTTACCAACTGAGCCATCAGGGAAGCCCCTAACTGTTGCTAATTTTGAGAGCTAAATACCTGATGATTCTCAGTCTTCCAATGTGAGATAGTAAATTAGTAATTCATACAGTGAGAAATCCTGGTGCAAGGTGATCAGAAGGTCTGATCAGAATTATTTGGATGGGTTCTAAATCAGAACTCCAGGGCAGAGACCCAGACTTTTGAAATTTTTAACAAGCTACCAGAGCTATTTAAATTCATACTAGCATCATTCATACTCTAAATAAAACTATATAGTCAGAGGGCCTCAGTAATACTGCTAACAGGAAATGCACAAGCTTGGAAGCATTTACATTTCACTTGTTTCCAGCTCTTCCTATATTAAACAGAAATGATCCCAAGCTTAGTGTGAAGTCAGTTGAATTCTGGTATTTATCAAGAGCCCATTTCCAATTAAAATGCAGGGTTTGGAGACTCTGTGGGGAAGAATATACCTCTTTGAATACCAAAGGTCATATATCTTAAGTGCAATATGCAACAAACATTATGCTAAGCAGTTTATATGTATTGTTATCTCTGATAACAAATTTTCCAGGTTACATGGATAAGCTCAAATAAAGGCTCAAATGGATTAAGTACCTTAACTCAGGTTATAGTGTTTGTCAGTATCAAAAATCTGAATTCAGAGAAGTCATTCTGGTTCCCATGACCTGTGTTCATTCATCTCTAGGACCCTGTCAGTCTATGTACAGAGAAAGGTGCATGTACGGGTCACCAGATGAAGTTTCTTCCTGATTCGATAAAAGGTTGAAAGTGAAAGTCGCTCAGTAGTGTTCAACTCTTTGTGACCCTCCATGGAATTCTCCAGGCCAGAATACTGGAGTGGGTAAGCCTTTCCCTTCTCCAGGGGATCCTCCCAACCCAGGGTTCAAACCCAAGTCTCCCACATAGCTCTTTACCAACAGAGCTATCAGGGAAGGTCTTGTATGGTTACTGCATGCAAAAAAATAAAATAAAATAAACATAAAAGGTACTGCATGGTTACTGCTCTGCCTCCTCCCCATGTTGTTTTCAAATGACAAAGGAATGCTTCAGAGCTGATGACTAAGAGGCAAAAATTATTCTTTCAACTTTTTGTGAGCTTTTGCACTTACATAGTGCTATCATCAATTACAGGTCAGAAAGCAGTGTGCATATTGTTCAGAGGTTTCGAAGAAAAGTGTAATAAGGTTCCAGCAGATGAAAACATATCCCTGCTGATGAGGTTTCTTTAAAATTTACATCTACTCATAACTGGGAGGGGGTTGAAATAGAGGAGCTAATTCTGGAGTAGTTCATGCATGTTGACACATACTGAGAATTCACTTTTACAGTGGGAATGGCCTTTGGACACAGAGGGTCCTTTCCAGGTGACCTAACATGTATTACTCTTACCTTTCCTGATGGCTCAGATGGTAAAGAATCTCTTTGCACTGAGGGAGACCTGGGTTTGATCCCTGGGTTGGGAAGGTACCCTGGAGAAGGGAATGGCTATCCGCTTCAGTATTCTCACCTGGAGAATCCTCAAGGACAGAGTAGCCTGGCAGGCTGCAGTCCATGAGGTTGCAAAGAATCAGGCAAGACTGAGTGACTTCACTTTCCACCTTCTCTACAGTCCAGCTCTCACAGCCATACGTGACCACTGGGAAGACCACAGCCTTGACTATACAGATCTTTGTTGGCAGAGTAACGTCTCTACTTTTCAACACACTGCCTAGATTGGTCATAGCTTTCCTGCCAAGAAGCGAATGTCTTCTGACTTCATGGCCGAAGTCACCATCTGCAGTGATTTTAGAGCCCAAGAAGAAAAAATCTGTCACTATTTCCATCTTTTATCCCTCTATTTGACATGAAGTAATGGGACCAGATGCCATGAACTTATTTTTTAATATAAATTTAATTATTTTAATTGGATGTTAATTACTTTACAATATTGTATTGGTTTTGCCATACATCAACATGAATTCGCCACAAGTATACACATGTTCCCCATTCTGAACCTCCCACCCTCCTCCCTCCCCATACCATCCCTCTAAGCCAGCTCTTTCTTAGCTCTTACTGGTACCATTAGACCTAGCAAGGCACTAGATGAAATGATATAAGATGCCATTTTAGTATCTTGCTTGGAAAATAAGTAACACAACTTTTTAAAGAAGTCTAATCACATGGGCAAAGGGAAAATATTTTAATCATTTACTAAAAAAGTTATACTTTCTTCTCAAGTTGGACCTTTGGAAATAGCTGATCCCATCAAGGATGCAAGTCTTGATAAAGGGAAGGCCTAGAAGTTCATTATTCTGCCATTTATAAGAGCTTCCCCTTCTTTGAGAGCTATTCAGAGAAGTAGGATATCTATATGTAAATTATCCACCACAGCACAGAGACCTGGGGTGTTACCTTGGCTTTTGCCTACACTTTGAAGGCTCTCCATCAGATGAACGCCCACGTGGCACCCTGCTGCAGCCTCATTCTTGCTTCAGTTCTCCACTCCACTATGACTTTTATTTTAGCTTAGGAAACCACAATGATAGACCAGGGACTGGTGGCTTAAAAACAACAAAAATTTGTTTCTTACAGTTCTGAAGACAGGGAATCCAAGGTCAAGGTGTTGGTGGATTCGGTTTCTGGCTGAGACCTCAGTTCTTGTCCTGCAGGTGCCTCCTTCCTGCTGTGCATGGCAGATAGAAAGACAGACAGCTCTAACCTTTTCTTACATGAATACTAATCCTACAGTATTAGGCCCCACCTTTATGACCCCCTTAAACACTAATTATCTGTTTATATGACCTTTCTCCAAATATAGTCATAATTAGGATGAGGGTTTCAACATATGGCTTTGAGGGGATGCAATTCAGTCCACGGCACTTTCTCAGTGATGCCTTCCCTGGGAGTGAAAGTGAAAGTTGCTCAGTTGTGTCTGACTCTTTGTAACCCCATGGACTATACAGACCATGGAATTCTCCAGGCCAGAATACTGGAGTGGGTAGCCTTTCCTTCCTCCAGGGCATCTTGCCAACCCAGGGATCGAACCCAGGCCTCCTGAGTTACAGGCAGATTCTTTACCAGCTGAGCCACAAGGGAAGCCTCAGGCCTTCCCTGGGAACCTACCTACATTTATGACCTCTACGCCATAATACTCCTTATGGCTTTACTAGGCTTTATTTTCCTTCATGGCACTTTCTACTTTCAAACATACTGTATATATTATCTGGTCAACTCTTTGCTACCTGTCTCTCCATACCAAAATAAACATTCAGGGATTTGGGGCTGTGTATTTAGATACTTGCAGCAGCCACGACAGAGCCTGGCACTGAGAAAGCCAACAATACAGACACCACTGTACCCACAGATGGACTATTCTCTTGGATGCACAATGGAACCGGTTAGAGATACCAAAGCAGATGAGATACTACAACCTGCTCTTCAGTACGGGTCAGTCCAGTGACAAACGTGGGGCTCAATGTAGATGAATGAAGCTTCTAACTGTAAACTTTAATGTAGGACATGACCAAGAAGGAAAGGAGAAATCTGTGTTGTGCACAGTCTAAAGGGAGCCATCTGCTTCTCACAGGGGATCTAACCTCTTTGGATTTGCATAAATCTATTTGCTGAACTAGGGGTTAGGAAATCAGATTTCCCACTATTAAAGTTATCATTCATTCTTGGTAAATTTACATTATATTTATATCAAATCTCTGTGCTGAAGTATGCTTTAAATATCCATCCTTGCAGGTGAATTATACACATTAATGGCCCCACGACAATAGTTAAAGAAATGACCATGTGTAAGAATAGCCAAATGCCCGCTGAAGATTTTCCTTTCTGATAAATTAGTTTGATATTCATTTCTTAAAACAAAAGAATGATTTACTTGATCTGAGCCAGAGAGCTTTCTAAGTCATCCTGAATTTTATTAAGCTTGCAAAGCTATTTGTGTGTATGTTTTATTGGAGTATAATTGCTTTACAATGTTGTGTTAGTTTCTGCTGTACAGCAAAGTGAATCAGCTATATATTTACATATATCCCCTACCTCTTGACCCTCTCCCCGACCTCCACCTATCCAGGTCATCAGGGAGTGCAGAGCTGAGCTCCCTCTGGCACATTTACATTGACGTGTGTAAAATAGCGAGCTAGTGGAAGCAAAGGTATTTTTTAAGCATCACCTCATTCACGTGAATGTAGAACTGTAGGAAAAATAATCTCTAACTTCATTTTCCTCCTGAAGTCTGAAGAATGTTATCGACATGACTATCTATTATAATGACTGTGAACCCAGAATGCAACGAGATGCTGATTTACCTTTGCTGGTGAATCATGCAGGGCACGGAACCACAAACTTGAAGCAAACCAGACCATCTGTGCTGTTTTCTCCAGATGAGTCGAACTTAGTGGCAAATCATTCTCCAAACAAAGGGGGTCTCTTCCTTTTCATCTTTCTCTTTTAAGTGAGAAAGGGTAATTCCTCCAATACAAGATGTAGAAATGTAGTTTGCTTCTCATACTACATTGCCTAAATATTTTGACTCTAGACCTAGATAAATTAGCCAATAAATTAAATTATGACTTCAAAGATTTCACTTTTTGAAACTTCAGTTCTCTCATTATTCCTCCTGTCCACATCCATGCTGTTCTGAGAAATAAGATGCTTCCTGGAAAGTTACATTTGAAAGACATTTTCTAAGGAAATTCCTCTATCTTATGACAATGCTGAGGCACAAAACACTAAAAGAATGTTTGGTAACTTTATATTTCTTAAAGAATCAAGTCATAAGTAAGAACTGTTTTCTCCTATAATTCAACAGCCGGTATAGCAATGTGGATCAATTAAACGTTCATTCGTTGAGTGTTGGATGGGGCTTAGAACTGGAAATGCCCAGTTGTTAGAGTCCCCTTACAAGTACTGTGGGTCAAAGAGGAAGCTCTGCTCACCTTCAGTGAGACAACACACTCTTGGATAGAAAGGGAAGTTAAAGCATCTCATTTTGAAAATAGCAAAATGCATGTGTTCACACAATCTAACCTCACAAATAAATTGTTACTTTGATATGTCTTCAAATAATTGCTTATTAAATACTTAAAATATTAGCTTGCCAGGGGGCTTAAAGAACATATTTATGAGTAATAAATATTAAAGACAGCTTGGCCCTAGGGAGAAGATGGTAAGTCAGACACTGAAATGAGTGTGAATAATTCATTCATGTTCTTACAGCAGTGGCATAACAGACAAGGAGACAGAGGCCACTGGGCTCCTGAATATTTTTCTCTATATGGTGACAGTTAATCACTGATGTTACCTGGGCTGGAATGAGTGGGGCAGTAGGACTTAACCAACCAAGACTTGCTTGGAAAAATACTGGTGATGTTTATCTCTGGCACCATGTCCTGTGGTTATCTGCTGGCTGCCTCTTCTGTGCTCTTTCACTTCCCCCAATGGTCAAAATAATTATAAGTTTATATAAATATATTTATATTTATAAATATGAATATGTGTATATACAAATATAAATATAAATAATAAATTATATATTTAATATAATATATAGTATATATACTATAATATATAGTATTAATATAAGAATATGTGTTACATTCATTAAAAAACATTAACAAGTATCACCGACATTGGCTACCACATTGTTTTAATATGTTGCTAATGTTTACAAAGTCCATTGTCAATATTACCAATATCCAAACATGCTCCTGGAGTCATATAAGGTCTTAGGGACACGGCTGTGAAATGTGTAAAGCACTGTACACCTTGCAGAGATCATTAGCAGTAAACTGATACAGCAGAGTCCTATTCAAGAGAAACCATTGGGATGTTGCCACGGAAGAGCATGCCCTCTTTCCCAGTGGGATGGCCCTGAGGCTTTCTCAGTTGTGAGCAATGGATGCCCCATGGAGGTTTCTTTCTTTTCCAGTTTCAATCTTAAATGGCCTCATCCACTCAGTTTACTTTCCCCACTGCACCTTGTACATGTCTTGGCTACACTCTTATCATAATAAAATTACTGATCATCTTTCCCACTAGCCAATACTTTTTAAAGATTTGGGGATCCTCTGTTTTTTCTTAGTACCCCCAGTACTCAGCAGTATAGGTAGCAGCCATTATCTTTCATAGATAAATAAGAGGATATGCTTTGGTCTCTGAAAAACCTTCTTTTAAATTCCAGATCTGTGTATTCTTTTCTTTAAATTCTCTAAGCCTCAGGTTCCTTGTTTGTTCCATGGATATACTAGCAGGGCTTCCCTTATAGGATTTTTCTACAATGTGGTAATTGTGGTAATTAACACATATGGAATGCTTTGCAGTACTTGGTACATAGTATTTCACATGTATTTCTTCTTTATTATTTTTAATAAAGACAATGTGCCTTATAAGAACAACTCTGAGAAATTGCCGTATTTGGCATAGTATACGGCTAAATCTCTATTAAGTTTACTTCCATGAAGAGAATTTATAAAATCTTCATATTCAGACCATGAAGGCTAAAGATTTGAAAAAGATTTATTTCTTACTAAGAGAATAATAAGTAGAAAACTGAAACTGCAGAGTGTGGTGTCTTCGATTACTTCAAGTTTTTGCCAAGGAAAGCTTTTTGGACAAGAAAGATCCCATGGGTTTCCAACCTCCTGGGTACAGAGAACAGACTGTCAGGTGGTTGTCAGAGGTTGGTAGAGGGAGGTGGGTGAAATGGGTGAAAAGGCACAAAATTCCAGTTAGAAAATAGATACCCATTCCAGACTTCTTGCCTGGAAAATTCTATGGACAGAGGAGCCTGGTGAGCTACAGTCCATGGGGTTGGAAAGAATCAGACAGGACTGAGCACACACATACAAGCCTCGTGAATGCAATGTACAACATGTGACCATACTTAACAGCACTGAATAGCATGGTTTAAAGATGATTAGAGAGTAGATCTTCAAAGTCCTTATCACAGGGAAAAAATTGTAACTATGTATTATGATGGGTATTAACTCCACTTCCTATGATGATCAATTTAAAATATATTCAAATATCAAATCACAAATATAAATTCAAATATTAAATTATTAACCTGGAACTAGTGTGTTACATACCAATTACACCTCCAAAAAAAAAAAAAAGAGAGAACCATTTCAGTGTCAGAAGATGAAAAAAAAGAAGCTGTTACCAATCTCACACTGTTTTGCTCTTGGTCAAAAAGTATCTTGTAGGCTCCAACTGGCCCTCTAACAATGAAGAAATTGTAGAAATGAAGATGAGAGATGATGAGCTCTCCATAAAGCCCTACTCTAAATGTAGTTTGGAAAATGTTTTTGAATTATTGAATTTTTTAAGATGCCAATTTATTTCCCATAGCTCTGTTTCCCCTGCAAATATAAAGACTTTTACCAAAAATAAAACCAAAGCCCAAAAACTTGTGATACAAAAAAAGTCTACATTGAGTTCACATGTTAAAGCAAGAAGAGGTATAAAAGGTATCAGTGACTTCTATTTAGAAACATTAAGGAGAACTTCCCCACTTAAGCCTTTCAATTTCTCATTATGAGATTTAAATTCATCAGTTGGCAAATGAATTTTGTATTACAGGAAGAAATGTTTTTAAAATTTCCATATAAATGGACGTGCATTAAATGCTACTGCTTCTTCATAGAAAAAGAACATCCAGGAGAAACTCCTATGGTTCCTAGAGTCATTGAGGCCAAACTTTTTCATCGAAAGCCAAATGAATCAAGGAAATAAAACCATAGTTCTGCACCACCTCTGTTCTCTCTTCATTAAAAGAATGAGGATTGGAAAATTAGCAGTTTTCTGAAATAAAACCATAATATGAAACCATAGATATATTTGGATCAAAGGTGAAACCTACTTTCCATGTACCGTTTAACCAGCTTATGAGACATTGTGATGAGTACCCAGAAAAATAAATGATCTTATCTCAAGTGTCCAGGACCTTCTGTTGAAGCAGCAGGTGTTCCCTCCTTTAGCCAAGTTGCTGTTTATGGAGGGCATCCACCAAACAAGGTACTTGTAAACAGCAAAAGGGGGAAATGCCTGGACTTTTTGTTGTGTTTGGGTTAAATCTCACCTTTGAACCATCTCTAAATAATTTCCTTAAAAAAAAAAAAAGCACAGATTGTAGGTGGAAATTTTAGCTTAGATAACTAAAAAACAAACTTCCCCATAAATGCAATGGATATATGAAGTATAAATGCTAACTACTGATAAAAGCAGATGCAGGGAATCCCTTTGTTCACAGAACTTATCTTCAGCCAATCTTCATTGATTTGTTGTAATAGGACCATCTTTTTTCATTGGTCTGAGATCAGTTTGGATTGCCTATGCTTTGCAGGATTGCTAAATATCTTCACTATCAGTGTCACTGATAGGTATAAAAATGGAATATTATTTAATATAGCTGAAAAACATAATAAAACTTTTAAATAAAATAGCAGAAAAAAATCAACCTTTGCTTTGTAACTCTGGGGACCCTCCTTCAGTTGGTGAGAATGTACGTAATTTATTGACTAGCAACTGGAGAAAAGTTTCTGCAGATAAAAAAACTGGGTTCATTGGCCAATCTAGACTTCCAGATTAGCTGTGACACTGGAGAACTCCAACTTCTGATTTCTGTTTCACTGTGGATAATGACGTGTGCGCTGAACTTGACGTAATAAGTTCATGCCAATTGTACCCACTGTCTTCAAAGAAATTCACGGCGACACACTTTCTAGGACTGATGCTCAACTCTATCCTGCAGGAAGAAGTCCAAAACTGTGGTAACAACTACTCTCCCCGTGAGGTTCTTTCTAAATAATATTTAAGAGCTTGTTGAATCACTGGGTAAATCATTTGTTCTCAGATAAGGTCATGATAGATACAAATATGTACCTTAGATTCTAAGAGCAACTGTTACTTCAATAAGGTCACATTAATATATAAGAATAAATATTTATATGAAATTGCTTAATATACCTATTATGAGAATAAATGAATTAAAACATAATCAGATAAGTTTCAAGAAATGTCATCTTAGAGAATGCCTGGTGGTTCACTTTTCCATGATGAATTTTGGAATAGATGATGCCTGGGCAGTAACGCAATGAAAACAATAAAAGAAAAATTCCACAATGCTAAATAAAATTAAGAAAACACTCTGTATAGGAAGAAAAAGGAATGCCAGTATTATAGTGAAAATAATTTAGTGTCAATTACAAGTATTTATTCCATCGCCTTACTTGAATGAGCTGTATTTTCATTACTATAATCATTTAATCTATGAGAAGGAAGCAGCATGTTTTTATTTTCCTCCAAAAGTAAACATCCTTTTTCGCCATCTGGTGGCTAAAGACCGCATTTTCTGTGTAGATGAAAACAGCTGAACTCAGATTTAACAGCTAATTATGTTTAATGCTTTCAGCTTCATCTTACGGTAAAGATATGCATATTTCCTTAACCAATGTAAATACAACTGAGGCGATTTTGCTTTAATGGTTCAGAGCATTTTATTCATATCAATCTATCTGTAATATTTAATGCAAAAGAAGGAAAACTAACTTGCAATTATTTTAAAAAAGAATTTTGAGAGGTAATTCATTTTGAAAGTTAAATATGGTAGTAACAATTTGTTTGACTTACCTGTCTTTTGGTATAAGGAATTAACAATATTTGTATGAAAACAAGAAGATTCAAATATATTTTTATATAAGCATAATAGATATGGTTAATTTCAAAGAGGAAGGCTTTGTAGTAATAGTTACAACTGTATGTTGAAAATTCACCATACCAATAAGAGTAGAAAATTTAAGAGTATATGGTTTGTTCTCCTTATAAACTTTTTGTTAAGTAAAATGTCCAATGTATTTATTAGTACATTTTATGTGTATGTATATTAACCACCTCATTTCATTACACATTTAAAATTCCTATTAAAAATTAGAAATGACAATAATTTAAGGTTGAATTTCTTTATTTTCTCCCCGAATATTTTAATATTGAAACCCAAATCATTACTTAGAGAAAGGGAAAACCAGAAACATGAAAAGACAAACATTTCATTTAACTTATGGTATCGTGAGCAGTCACTTTTTTAGGCAACACTTTTTTTTTCTTTGTAGAAAAGAAATAAAAAACAAACAGCACCATTAAAGAATGCATGATCCCTGAATTCTAAACAAAACACTGCCTAAAAATTGTTTCAATGCTTGTTGCACTCCGTCACATTTAGTCAGGTATCAAAGCAAGCATAACAGTATTAAATTGTAGCAGTCTTACTGATTCAACTGCTCCCCCTTCTGAGGATTTTACACACCTTTTCTGAGTTTTTCCTGTGGGAATAATATATTCTTTGGTAGAGGGCTGAAGGAGGGTTGGACTTTGCTGTATGCTGATATAAAATGTCTGTGTACGTTCCGGGCCTTTGCCCCCCAATCTGTATTTGTCATGCATGTTAGGTTTGGGTTGATTCACATTTTGCTGTTACACTGTAAGAGTAATACCGCCTTTTAAAAAAGGCATTAAATGGCTAATGTCAAACAGATGTAAACATTCAGAATACTGACCAAAGGGGAAAAAAAATACACACAAACACACGTTAAAAAAGTGTACTGAAAATATGAGTCAGATTAGGTTTCCATGAAGCCAGGGGGAAAAATACAGCAGTACAAGAAAAATTATGGGAACCAAGTAAAGCACTTTCTTTGAAACATTCATGAACAGTACAAATACAACAAAGATTTTTCTACAGTCTAAATTATTCTGCAACTATTAAAGAGAGTACAAAGCGAAATAGTATGTGCTATAAAAAAAAGCAGCTCCTTTAAATTATAGTAAAAATGCTTTTTGTTCGCTTTACAGTGGCAAAGCACGAGGACTGAAGACAAGATTTTTTTCTACTCAGTGACGTTTTGGCTACATCGGCCCCTGACAGTCTGGTGAGTTCCTTTTCTAGGACTCTTCACGTTGCTCTCTAGAACATGGACAGATACTCTGGGCTCTGCGTATTCGGTGGGCTCACTCCCTCCAGGTCGCTAGCCCGGTGCTGGCCTCCACACTACAGAGCAGATACGACCCTTAACTTGGCTTCAGCTTCTGTCACCTGGGATTTGACCAGACCCAGGAGGAACTGGGAAACCAAGGCCACAGTAATTTCCCCTTTAGAAATTGTGCGAGTGTTTGTAAAGGCCATGGGGCTGTAACATCTTGAATTCTTACTTTCGGCTGCCCTGTGAAGCACCGTACGCACCAGCTTGTGTTTGTTTATTTTGAACGAGTAAGACTTTCCAGCTCTAGAAGTCAACTAAACCTTCCACAGCTCATTCCCAAAACACATACCACCACAAAGTCCTTATAGCAACCAGGCTCAACCTCACAGGTTTGTTTTCAAGTTTTTTCCTTCAAACTAGACCTTAGCAGGGAAATCGTCTATGTAACTATGGTGCTCAGGTCGCCAACATTTCTGCTATTCTCACTTTGAGGAAGGAAAAAATTTTTCATTCTGAAAATGACTCTTGCATGAGAACGTTCATATTAACATGCCCATTAACTACCTAAATGTCTTTCTACAACCTCAGGCAGACGTATATCATATAGGAGAGGGATCAGGGAATAGCAGTTTTCTTCCACCCCTGGTTTCAAAAGTGCTACTTAGGGAAATACAACCTTTGTGAAATTAATAATAAAAAAAATTCCATGATCGTTGTGCAAGCTCTGTTCCTGATATGGATATCACAGTGCCCAATCACCAGGACAACACACACACTCAAATTTGCACATTATACCACGGTAAACGTAGCAAATAATATACTCCATTTGCACGTAGGCAGATGAAATCAGGACACTAAGAACTCGCTCACCTAATCCAAATACACTGGCTTTTGTATATATATTAAATGGCCATTCATAACATATCTGACCTCTGTTTTACTTGTGAGTTTTTCTTTCCATCTTTTGAGCACAAAGCTTTAATTCTTCAGTAATATAAACCATATGCGAACACTGGGAATTTAAACAAGGGCAGAGAAATATTATGCTCTTTGGAACAGGGTGAGAGAATCCACATGTGATCAGCAACTGATTCTCCAAACTTATCATGTGAGAAATCAGAAAAGAGAGAAGGACACTTTTCTTTATTCCCAGTGAGTAACTTGCGGGCAATATTCCACAATGATGGAATTGATAACGAGCTCAGTATCGTATCAGCCTCAATTGTATCTCATATGCAGAGTGCAAAGGTTTTGTAGACCGGAGTTTCAACAAGGTGTCAGTTACTAGGGTAATGTTGAATCTGCTGGTGTGGACAGTATCTGACACAGGTAGAGGAGCAACTAAACTTGGAAGGAGGAGGTGGCATGCAAGTGTCTATATTTTAGGGGTGCCCCTCTGTGAGCATGCCCTTCCGAACCAACATCAGAGCCAAGCAGACCGTAGAGACCCACTGATGAGGATACCACTCAAACCACCTGGTGCAGAGTGAACTAAGGATCCGCTGGAACTAATGCTGCCTTTCTTAGGAAGGGCTGGTTAAGTGCATTGCTAATATTCCCAGCCACTAATCCTGTTAATTTGAATGTGGAAAAACAGAAGTGACAGCAACTGAAGCACTGAATGTCAGCCATGGAGGTAGGCCTTATTTGCTTTGATTTCTTCCTAAGTATCTTTCACTATCAGCAATTTGTTAGTAAAAATGACATCTCTATCATTTAATAAAATTTGGCAACATCACAGTAATAAATATGGAGGAAAAAATATGCCATGGTTGACTACTATAAAAAAATTGCAAGTTTTTTTTTTATCCTCCGGAATGTAATTTCCATTCATTTCAGTTGATTTTTAAGACGTAATTTAAGGGAATGTCAAAAGCTAACTTTGATTAGGATGATTCCTTGTGAAAATAACTGTCATTCTTACCCTGAATACAGAAGACATCCCCCCACACCCAGATTTTCTACAGTCACAATCAACCAGTGGGTTAAAGGTACTCCCCATTTTGTGCTCTGTAATATGAAGTTAAAGTGGACATGGTTTTTGTTCTTTCATCTTCCCACAACGTGCATGTGCTTTCAAACCTGCTTTAGGAACAGAGCCTGTTGAAACTACAGCTGTCCTCCAGCATGAGGGTGGCCGAAGTACATGGAATGCAACTCAAATAATCAACACCCAGACTCTCCGCTAAACATTGAGAACAGTTGTAAGATGCAGTATCCCTTTTTCAAAAGTAGTTCCACTACCCTAAATGTGAAGAATGCACTGAATTCACCTGAGGGTGGGGGGAAACCAAATCATGGAACACCCAGAACAATTCTAAAGGACTAGTTCAGAGTCAAATGCAATTACAGAGATCGTGACTCATGAGGAAAAAACTTGTTTGGAAAAATGTCAACACTTCAGCATTCTAGAGTCCTTTTGGTCATCAATGACACTTTAAAAAAGAAATAGCCAACCTCTGCAGAGTCAGAAGTCAGAATACAATGGTGTCATCAATAAAAGGCTATGATTATTTCCCCCCAATCTCAATATCCAGTAACTGTATTAGAGTGAATAGAATGGACCGATATTTACATCATCAACCCATTTAGGTGTGTTTGCATACACAGCATTTTACTTGTTTGCTCTGAATTTTAGGGTATCTTTTTTCATACTTGCTTTTAGAAGCCACGCACAAAGCTCTGAAATCCTCTGGGTCTCTTACAGTCTCAGGTGTCAAGAGGCTTGAACCAGACTGCTGGGCAAGAGGCCCACACTGCAATTTCAGGTAGAAAAGACATTTCACTACGATGTGTGTACCATGTCCAAGGCAGATCCAGGTAATCTGCCCATCTCCGAAGAGTCAAAAGGGAGGAACGAGAGTAAGGACAGTGGAGTTCATTAATGGTATACCTCCTTTAATATCTCTTGTGATATGAGTAAATACAAGGAATCATACACTTAAATCAGATTCCCTTTGCCAAACAGAATGTCATCACTTATGGTGAAGGCAGATCCAAAGGAGTCAACTGTGGGAACCCTCACTGGAATGGTTTACCTGTAGAAGAATGCATCACCACCTCAAAATTGCTTTTACCAATCTCTTTCTACATCTCCATTTCTGCTTACCATGAAGTAATTAAATTGTCCTTTTCCTTGCTACATCTGGATTTTTTTTTTTTTTTAAGCAACAAACTGGGAGGGAGCGACCTGTATACACACGCGTAGAAATTTTCCAGGAGTTGCAATGGCAACTGAATATGCAAAAGACATGCTGCTGAGCCCCTTGGCTGGGATGTGATCTCGCCTCTCCCACAAACGCCAGAAAACAATACGAGATAGAGAAAAGAGCCTCTGTTCCAAACTAAAATAAATTAGCATGGGATAGACCCCAGAGTGACTCAATGTGTTGTTGATGATGCCGTTTGGCTTTTCCGTAGAGGAAAAGGGATACTGCACCTTTCACTCGGCTTTTATCGCACAACCAGGCAAGCGACACAGAGTTTAGAAGGCCCTATGCAGTCGTCGTGGCAAAAGGCCCCGCAGCCTTTGCACACAATCATGGCTTTCAGCCGGCAAGAGCATTTCAGTTCCAATTCGTCCGCGTTGCTGCTGTCGGCAAAGTTCTGAACAGGCATCTGGGCGTTCTGAGTGGGCAAGCCCGTGGTGGGACTGGAGCCACTTCCCAAAACCCCAATGGACTTTTCAATGGCAGACGTGGCCCTTCTGAAGCTTGTGCTCCCGAAGTGGATGGTTGGATAGTTTCCACAGAGCTGCTGTTGTTGCTGCACCTGCATTTTCTGGGCAGCTAATTGGGGAAAAGGCTTTTGCGGCTCGGAAAGCAAATAGGAAGAGAACTCGGCATTTTTCAGCGCAAAGGCCTTCAACTGTTCTTTCATCTCATTCTGGTCGTAGGGAACTTGTTTCATGCCCAGTTCGCAGCTGCTGCTCAAACCTTCCTCAAAAGAAAGAGGTTCCGATTTTATATTGCTACATATGCCCGTGGACTGTGGCCAACTGAGTCGCTTAGTGGTTTCCATGGTAACCGGCGGTTGTTTTTGCTCGGGTGGGACTTCTGGGTTAGGATGAGGTGGGGGTAGCGGAGGAGGTGGAGGTGGCGGTGGG
>SJYA01002867.1:323067-419314 GCA_006410615.1 Neotragus moschatus
TGGCGGGGGCAGAGCCAAGGGGGGAGGGGGCGGGGGCGGAGGCGGCGGGAGATGCACCAGGGCCTTGTGCGGCATTCCGTGCGGGGTCCCGACGTCATCACCTTCTTTAATGGGCACGTTGGGGGGTGCCATGTTGGCTAACCTCAGCTGGTGAGGCGCCGGGGAAAGGCCAACCTCCCCCAGTCCCTTCTGTTCAAGGTGCCTGTTGAAGGCGAATGCAGTACAGCCTGCTGAGGTCTTGGCAGAGGCCGGTAACAGAGCTGCTGGAGGAAGGGGGCCCCTGGGTGTCAGAGGCATTTGGTAAAACTGCTGTCTGTGCGAGGTCCCGGGGTCGGGATGGAAGCCCCCGTTCTTGTCGACGTGAAACAGGGTCTGCTGGAAGCTACAGGAGGGGAGCAGCCGCTTCTGCTGCTTGACCTCAGGGCTGTGAGCAATCCTGCTCTGCGCGGGGTGCTTGTTCAGCCACTCCTGCTTCAGAGGCTGGCTGTGTGCCAGCGGACTCAGGCCGGAGCCGAGGACACAGGGCACCCCTTTCACGTCGGGATCTGCCAGCAGTTTCCCCGGCTCACATTTCACTTGCGTGTGCTCCCCCACGGTCCTGGCCACCCTCTTCTTCGGGTGGTTCTCTCGCTTCCTCATTTGGAGCGGTGCCAGGGCTCCGGCCAAGTAGCCCTTCCCATCTGGATTGGGCGAGCTGAGAGGCATCTCAACCACGTTTCTCTCCGGGGCTGCTTTACCCGCTGAGGTAGTCGGAAGAGGCAGGGGGAGCCTGTTGATCTCCAGCTTGGCTCCCAGTCTGGGCTGTGGCAACACTTTCTCCAGCGGCAGGTTCCCCTGGAGTAACTGTGTGACGAGGGGGTTGTTGGCCTCCACCGACGACAGACGGCAGCTGGCGCTCCCCGCGCTGGGCACCCGCTTCAGGGTGTCTGTGGCCAAAGAGACGGCCTCCTCCAGGGGCCCGGAGGTGGGGGCCTTCAGGGTCTGCGGCGGCTGCGCACTTGGGGCTGCCTCGGCGGCCGGAGCAGGCAGCTCGGAGCTGGAGAAGTCTTCGGTGTCCATCCTGAAGCCCTTGTCCACGTCGTGAGGTTCGGACTTCACGGGGAGCGTTACGCTTGTGATGAGATTCCGGGGCTGAAGTTCCACCACGTGCGAGTAGCTGGCGTGCTCGGTCTTGATGGACTTGGGACAGCTCTGCTCCAGATAGTCCTTCTGTTTGTTGGAAGCTGGGTGGCTGGGCGGAGGCTGGCCCGTGCTCCGCATCCCATCCTCACTCCAGCAGATCCTGCTGCCCGGGTTGTACGGATGGCTACAAGTGGTGTCGGCTTCACTCTTGAACGCAGCTGAGCCATGCGCCTGCTCGGCAAAGCTGTGACTCGGGGGAGCCCCTTCTTTTAATTTATCGGGAACAACCAGGAGTCCTTCACGAAGACCCGGACAAGTGGCCTTCATCATCTGCCTGTCTTGCTCAGCCGTGGAAGCCCCGATGAAACTGGAACCGTGATCTCCGCCTTCAAGGGCCACCGGCTCAGGCCTGCTGATGACAGACACCTGCGGGAAGGCCACGGGTGGCCCGGCTGCCTCTGTCCTCCCGGCCCGGGTCTGGAGCTCCAAGCCAGCTTCCGAGCTCTCCAGGGACACCGTCAGAGACAGGGTGGAGGTCAGCGTGGTGCTGTGGTCCACGATGACCTTACATGGGATCGATCGGTTTACGGCTGCTGGTGTGAAGCCGCCCGGGGTTGGCTGAGGTTTCCCAGAAAGTTCTCCCCTGTTCCGAGCCCCTGAAGTTTTTTCCAGGCTTTCAGCACTTAACTTGGGAGGGCTATCATAAGAGCTGATGGTCAGCATGCTTCCAGAAAACACTGCCACGGGTGGGCGTGCCACCAGGGCGTCGGTGACCGCAACGGGGTCCCTACAGCCAAGGGCGGCTCTCACAGTGGTGCCCATGGGCACGGTGGCCGGTTCTTCGCTCCCAGGCATGGCTATCTTCTCAGAAGGGTATCTGTTGTTCATTCCCGTTGGGGGCATCAAAACGGAGCTAGTAGAGAGATGGTTGGGCAAGTTGCTTCCAATCGAGGGAGCTGGCACGGAGGTGTACTGAGCAGAGACAAGGCTGCCAGCACTGCTGCTGGGTACCAGTGCCAGCTGGTCATTGTGGGGGCTGGCCGAGCCTGAGCCCTCTGAGGGGGCGGGGAGAGGTGTGCTCTCCATACATTTTGGTATAATGGCTATGCATGGGGTGTCCGTTCCCTGGATGGTTTTTAACATGCTTATGTTACAAGCAGAAATTGTAGCATTTGCACTGTCAACAGACATTAGGACGGAGGATTTATCAACAGGACTCACAAAGGGATGCTCTTTAATGGCTCCCGACAGAGCGGTGCTGCAGACAGACGCGGGGATGGGATTTTTATTAAAAAGCATGGGCACACTGCTATTTTCAGAAGAGGTAGATGAAACCATTTTCTCAGGTAAGTGTGACACGGGTGTGTTTTCATCAGAACTATGCACAGATAAGTCCGTGGCGGTTTCTGGAAGTTTCGTCGGGTTGAGAGGCTGCTGTAGAACCGTGGCCGTGTCCCGGAGGTGCGCGGCCTTGTTGCTGGGAGATCGGCAGTTCGGGTTGACAATGATGACTCCAGGCGAGCCTTCAATTTTTGTTTCAGGGGCAGGAGAGACGACGTCTAAGCTTGGAGGCCCATCCTTTGGGCCGAGCAGGGGAGGCCCCCGGGGCTCTTTCGGGTTCTGGAAGAGGTGGGCTCGCGCTTGATGCTTAGCAAAGAGCTTGGCCTTCGTCTGCTCTTTGATGTGGGCCAGGGTCCGGGCCTTCCCACCCTCTCCGGGGCTCCCCATGGCACCTGAGACGATGCTGGCTGCGGCTGCCACAGCTGCGGCTGCCGCTGCCTCGCGCTGGGCCCTGGCTTGCTGCGCTCGGGCCTTGATGTCTGCCAGGGTCCGAGCTCCCGTGTTCCTCCCACTACTGACCGAGGTGCTAGAAGACGCACGAGCCTCTGGTTTGGAGACGGGTTGGCTCTTGATGATAAAGGGCGGCCCGATTTTGGAAAGCTGGATCTACAAGAAGGAGGCGGGAAGCGGGAGGCGGGAGGTGGGGTGGGGTGGAGAGGGGGCAGAAGGAAAAGATAAAGTAAGCGTAAGGAGCACTGAAGAGGCGCATGTGCACATGATTCCAGAGGAGCATAGGAACGCAAGGGCAGGGAATAACTACGTTTTTTAAGGGGCCAACCCCTAAATCCAGCAACGGGCTTTTGGAGGTAAAAAAAGCAAAATAAACGCAGCACGAATGTGAAAATTAAAAAAAAATAATAAATAAAACCTCTTTTAATCTACAAAATATCAAACAGTGACTTCATTTGGCATATGAAACATATTAAAGCATCATATGAATGGAAAGGAAGCCCAGGCTTCTTCAAATGAGGTGAACTAAAAAATAGTTAAGCTTTCGACTTATCTTCCTGGCTGGCATGAAAAAGCAGGACCTTGACTCTGTTTGAATTTACTGGTCTTATTATGAGATAAAAGGAGAAAGCCCCAAGGAAAGCTCAAAACTAGAATTCTCAGCTGTGATCCCAGGCTGTGTACTTCAGTTTCTCCAACAACCTCCCAAGTCGGAGACTCTAGGTTTTATGTGGTCCCATACCACCTAGCATGTTGCCTTATACATATAATAAGCACACAATACAAGTTTGTAAATTTACAGTTGTAAAATGAGCCTGGCTGTTTCCGGTCTATTTCCTTCACAGAGCTGTTATAAAGAGGAAATGAGACTGTTTTTGTGAGAGTGCTCTGCCTTCCAAAGGGATTTTGTTATTAGCAGTATGTTTTATTGAAAGCAAGGGCAACTCAAATTTTCTGCCTCCAAAATAACATGGGTTGGGCAGTTGATGCTGGAAATCCAGTGTGCTGAATTTCATACATGTCCCAACACACACTGTTCACTTACTCATGCTAACTGAGACGCGCATATGTGTTTGTTCAATCGCTAAGTCATGTCTGACTCTTTGCAACCCTATGGAATGTAGCCTGCCAGGATCCTCTCTGTCCATGGGATTTTCTAGGCAAGAATACTGGAGTGGGCCGCCATTTCCTCCTCCAAGGGATCTGCCCAATCCAGGGCTCAAACTTGCATCTCCTGCTTGGCAGGCGGATTCTTTACCCAGGAGCCACCAAGGAAGCCCAAGAGATGCACAGTTGTCACCAAATGCATGCAGCCTAAGACCTAACAATGAATATCCCAAAGCAATGGCCTGTGATGTGCTAGTCACTGAGAATGTTCACAGAGCCACAGATTTGTGGAGCTGGAAGGGATCTAGTTAAAGCCCTTAAGGTACAGTTGCAAACACTGAGCCTCAGGAGAAAGGCTGCTCTGGGGTCACCTAACCAGACCATGATGGAGACTTTCAGCTCCCTGTTCTCTCCTGTTGACATGTACTATGCTTGCTTTTATTCTGTCCTCTAGAAGAAAGATTTTTCCTAAAAAACTTACATCTTTCTTCTTAACATCTGTACACTTACAAATGTTGACATTATAAACACGTGACACATACTACAAGATCATTTCAACTTGAAATTATCCTTTAGAACTCTGGAAGGTGGAATTCTTTTTCTGAGCTCTCATTTCTCATTTTCAAACATGTGCTGGTTCTCTTCTAATCCAAAGGCTCCAAAGAAAGATAAATTTAGAAAAGGATTTCAGCTTTTCCTTTTAAGTACTTCTCTTCATTAAAAAAATTAGAAACATCAAGCCTAACAAACAACAAATTTATTTTATCTAACTAATCCACGTATGTTTACATAAAGGTATATATCACTTTGAAAAACAGCTTTTGACAAAAAAACAGGATATTCAGGATATTTCAATGTATTATATACTTGTACTTTTGTCTATACTTAAACATATTATACTTAAAAGTATTTCCTAGGAGAAACATGCTTACTATATTTGTCTTTCCATTGCTTCATGAATTAAAATGCAGAGCAGGGTTTTAATGGGAGCTTAATGTTCATCTTTTATATCTCTAGAATCTTATTTAATAGGGAATGATTCACTACACAGAATAACTACAATCACACCCTTAAAAGTCAACCTTTGGGAGATTAAGAGTGCCTATTACAAGCAGATGTCAGAGCAGAATAAAATAAAAAGACATGAAGAAAAACAAAGGCTGAGTTTGTTTATAATTCTTTGAATCAATCTTAATTTTCAGTTCATTTAGGCAGATTCAATTATATAAAAGGTTGGTTTTCTGAGAGTGAAAATCTACCTGGGAATCAAAATCAAAGGTGTAATTAGGAATGTTTGTCTACAGGCTTTATTATTTGAAGTCAAATACTTCTTAACTATCTTGGAAATAAAATAGCAGCATTTGTATACATGTATATCTATGGCATTTTCCTCTGGGTTTGCAAAGCAATTTCATTTATTTATTCAAGACGTATTTAATGAAGGTCTTTCAGAAGCCAGGCCTTCTCTGCTGGGCAGTGTGGTGTGTGGGGAGTTCAATGTTTGTTGGCAAATGAATGAAGGGATAATACATACTTTCATTTCTTGAGTGCATGCCTCTGACTTGATCACTACTGTCTCTAGTTCTGATAACTTTTATAGAATGCTGAATTAACCTTCAAATTTATGTAGATCTCTGTCCTACATCTTGGAGTCCCCCAAAGCCCATGTATCTGAGTGGCCTGTGGGCTCCTCCAGGCCCAGTTTTCCCTCTTCATTTTTTTTTTCCTCTTCAATGCCCAGGTCTAAATATATACACGTATCTAAACTTACTGTATGAACTCAGTGCAGTCTGAAAAAGAATCACTTAGTATCACACTGGTGCTGGGAGTATTGGATTATAAACTGTGACATTTATTTTTGAAAAATGAAATATCTGAATAGGAAAAGCCTATGGAATTTTTCATTAAAAAAAAAATACCATACCTTGAGAGGTGGGACCCTTGGCTCCTCTCTTGGTGGTGGCTCTTTCTCAGGCGGGCTACTGGACGAGATGTTCCGTCCCGCAGATGATTGGTCATCATCTATTCTAGCCCTCTTCTCCTTACAAATCCCGAAGCCGTGATGTTCTGCAGTTTTCCTCTTGGATATTTCAGATTCTCTGCTTTCATTTCTTACCCCATCTGGGGACTTGGAGGGCTCTGACAACTTGGAAGAATGCGAGCTCTCCAGTCGATTCTGGGAGCTCCCCTGCTTATGCATTTTATTTCTAGAGCCTTCTGAAAATGAAGCCTTATCTACTGAGGAGACGTATTGTTTGTCCTGTAGTTTAGCTGATGGGACCTCATTTCCCTTACTCTCTGCCTCTTCAGAAAAGATGGGTAAGTCCAATGGTGACGACATCCCTTTCTTTTCTGCTCTTTGCAGGACATTATGGTTTTTCACTGTGATCATTTCTGTAGAAGGAAGTTCTGGAACTGAAGTGGGATAGGGTTTCTCAGTTTCAATGTGTGGTTTACAAGGCTGCTGATTCAGGGTGTTACTATGTAATTCTTCTGATGAATACGCTTCAGGAGCAATCGAAGAAGCCACTTTGATGGGTTCAGGAGCATTTGATAGAATCTTCTGTTGAAAGGTAACACCCTCTCCCAAGAGCTTGGCAGGAGCAGAACCTTCGTCTTTCTGCGGGGAGGGTGGTTCTTCGGATACGGAAGTGGACTTTCTTTGTTGATGCACCATTCTTTCATTCATGGAAGAACTGGAAACTGGAGATGTTTCTGAAGGAAGTGGCAAACTGGATATAAAAGTGGTCTCAGGTGTGAGAAGCATGGAAGACACTGAAGAAGTTTCTGACGTCAAAGGTAAATCAGACATGGGTGAAGTTTCTGATGTTAAAGGTAAATTTGATACTGGGGATGCTTCTGATGTCAAAGGTAAATTGGACATCAAAGATGCTTCTGATGTCTCAGGTGAGGTGGATATTGGAGAGATTTCTGACAGCAAAGATGCATGAAGATTTTCATCAGTGGCATTTCTCTGATTATATTTGTCCACATTTTCAGTGCTAGACACCTCAGAGCAAAACGTTGTCTCAAGGGAGGTTGGAGTACACGACTCTTCTGAAGTGGATTGGTTTTCCCCTGCTGGGGATGTCAGACTGGTACAGGCTCCCTCTGGGCTCTCAGAAGAGAAGGACGTTTCAGAGACACAGGCGTTTTCAGAAAGCTGCTCCTCAGGCTCGCTCGGCAACTCCATATCCACGGCAATTCCTTCACTTGGAAATGGGCCTTCTAGGGACGATGCCCCCGTTTTCATTTCTGGAGCGTTGGTCTCCAGTGCGGTTTCTGGCTCCTTAGGTTCTGTGTCACTCACATGAGTCACGGATAAAGTGGAAGGAACGAGGGAGTCACAGCCTTCCAGCTGATCAGTGACAACCGACATCTCTTCCTGGGGAGATTCTGATTTCTCTTCCACATTAACTTCGATAGGAGGCAAAGTCTCCAAAACATCATTCATCAAAACACAAGATTCCACGGGCTCTTCAGGAGGTGCTAACTGTGGCTCTTCGTGAGAGGTGCCTGGACTTTCCGACTCCTCAGAAAATTCGGGTATCGTCTTGTGGTTCTCATCCTGGCACTCGCAGATGCTGGTCTCGACCTCTTCTGCAACTTCCTCCTGAATCACGGATTCTTCAGGGATCAAGATGTCCTCTGATTCTGACTCTGTCTTTACATCTCTACCTACATCTACCACAGGACAAAGCGTAGCACAGAATTCAGGCTCTGGAGAAGCTGGGCTTTTCATGCTTTTTGGCTGTTGTTCCTTCAAGGGAGTCTGTGCAGAAAGACTGGGAAGGCCAGGGGTCCCACATGAAGAACTGCTTTCAGCTCCATCAATGTTTGGTCCAGATGTGAGCTTTACAGAGTCCTCTCTTGACATGCCCAACCTGAACAGAAATTAGAAACGCTAAATTATTGTTCAACCGCAAAACATGAAAGGTACAACTTGGATCTCTCACCAAATATAGCATTCACAGAAGTAAATGCATCAAATTAATTGTATTATTACTAAGTAGCATGCTTAGCCTATGTAAACCAATTTATGACGGCTTAGGTTTTCTACTCCTTTTATGTGCTCAACTGCTCAGTCGTGTCCAACTCTGCGATCCCATGGACTGCTGCCCGCCAGGCTCCTCTGTCCGTGGTATTCTTCAAGCAAGAATACCGGAGTGGGTTGTCATTTCCTCCTCCACAGGATATTCCTGACCCAGGGATCGAATCTGCATCTCTTGGACTGGCAGGCAATTCTTTACCATTGAGCCACATGGGGAGAGTGCTTTTATAATTGTAACTAAAATAAACTCTGCATGCATGCTCACTCAGTCATGTCTGACTCTTTGCAACTCCATGGACTTCAGCCTGCCAGGCTCCTCTGTCTATGGGATTCTCCAGGTAAGAATACTGTAGGTTGCCATTTCCTCCTCCAGGAGATTTTTCTCACCCAGGGATTGAATTCGTGTCTCCTAAGACTCCTGTTTTGACAGGCAGATTCTTTACCACTGAGCCACCTGGGAAGCCCCAAAATAAGCGTTTGGTTTTAAAAAAAAAGTATTGATTTCTATTCTATAAGTAAGGAAATATTAACCTTACCAAGTATTAGTAACAATAAAATTCATAGTACAAAAGATTAAAAAAATATGGGCTGAAAGGCAAAAGAATATAAAAAAAATCTAAACTTTTATACTCAGAAAGTAGAAATATATCCTTATAGTAGAAAATCTCATAGTCCTCAAAAGATGCAACATAACCAAGTAATTAAAATAAATGGAAGATGGGTACGCTGTAAAATTCTATAACTGAAATGACTTCCAAAGATTAAGTTTTTTTAACCCAATGTAAAAGATGTCCATCACCTTATTTTAGTATCTAAATGTCTAACCTAAGATATGATGGAAATTTCATTAAAGAATAATAGATATGGTTGGGGTCATCAAGGTTGATTCCACTAGATTACATCTGTGTCAGGCAAGACATTTCAGTTCTTTCATGTCGATCTCTTACAGTAAAAATATTCCATAAAAAGATAGTATAGAATATCAAGAAATAGCCCAGGCCATAAGACAAAGTTCATCAGAATTATGATTGATAATATTGTAAATCACTATTTCCTATCATATTAAGTTACAGTGTTAGCATCAGATGGTAGGGAAATATGCTGTTCTAAATGAAGTTAAATTAGAGTGCAGGCAATTACAAGGATGAGCAGGAGAGAGAATATTCCCAGAGGAAGAAACATATTTGAGTGAGGAAATAGAGCTGTAACAGGAAAATACCTCAGTGAAATCTTCTTCAACCTTTTACTTAAATCCTTAAAATAAAAAGGAAGTTAAGAAAGAATGTGCTTTTTGGGTATTTGATCATTGCCTTCTTCACTAAATTTCAGAAAGCTGAGAAAGAAAGATAGAGGATACTTCCTTCATAATTAGTCTCTCTTCTTTCAACTTTCCCTAAGATGGGTTCAAATTAAACCACAGTTTATATTATGCTAAGAAGGAAAGAATAATATAACTATACAACAGATGAATTTAAAACAGAAAAATCAGTGGGATACAAGGTCTCCTGGGGCCAGATCAAGTAAAGATATCACTGATACTAGATTAGATAGAGAATATACAAAACCTACCCATTGGCAGCCAAATTTCAGCTAGATGGGTCACAAGGATATTATTAAATATATACTATAATTTTGGGTTAGCATATTCATAAACTCTACACAAGTGATTAATACAAATTTAAGACAGTACTCTATCAAAAATCCTCAAGGAAATCAACGCTGAATATTCACTGGAAGGACTGATGCTGAAGCTGAAGCTCAAATACTTTGGCTACCTGATGTGAAGAGCTAACTCATTGGAAAAGAACCTGATGCTAGGAAAAACTGAGGGCAAAAGAAGAAAGGGGTGGCAGAGGATGAGATGGTTGGATGGCATCACTGACTCAATGGACACATTTCTGAGCAAACTCCAGGAGATGCTGAAGGACAGGGAAGCATGGCGTGCTGCAATCCACGAGGTTGGAAAGAGTAGCGACTTAGCGACTGAACAACAACCCTGGATTAAAGGCAGCGTAAGCCAGTAAGAACCAAAATAAAGATCACAAAGAGCAGAAAACTAAATCAGACAGATCTTAACTGAAGGGGAGTTTCAATGGTAACATTCTTGGGAGAACTCAGAGCAATGAGAAGGCACATGGTGTCAGCCAACTGAAAATTATCTGATGAGAGGAAAATATCCCCCCTGTATTGAAGGAATATCGGTAATCTCAGATTAAGAAAATTAGAAGGGCGTCAATGAAATGTCCAAAATGCATCAGTCATCCAGCATGTAATCAAAGATCAGAAAAGATAAGCAAGAAGTCCAGGGAGGTTATGGGACAGAAACTCTATGGATAAACTACAGCAAGGAAAGGGTCAATTAAATAAAAGAAGTGTTGAATGAATATGCTCAGTGATTATCTGCTGACTGAGGGAAAGTCTCTGTGTGGTCTTACAACGTGGGCTGCCTAACATAGTGTGTGCGGCACAAAGACAGTGCTTGATGGAGACTGAGTTGATAAAAGAACAGGCCCAACACACAATAAAAACTCAGGACAGGTTCTTTGGAGGTGACTGACTTGCTTATGCGTCTTCCATTAAGGATAAGAGTGCTCCCAACGCTCCCTTTGTCAGAAAAAACAAGGAAGGCAGGGTTCTTAATCTTGCTGGACCTGGCTGCTTCTTGGAGAAGCATCTAAACATACAGATTCCAGGGTTCATCTCCTGGAGATCCCCAATCAGTATGTCTGGGGTGGGTGTCCTAAATCTGTATCTAATCTGTTTTTTAATTTAATTATTTATGGTTGCACTGGGTCCTTGTTGCTGTGTGTGGGTTCTCTCCAGTTTTGGCAAGTAGGGGCCACTCTTTGTTATGGGGCCCAGACTTCTTATTGAGCTGGCTTCTCTCGTTGTGGAGCACCGGCTCTAGGTGCATGGGCTTCCTTAGCTGTAGCATGCGGACTCAATAGCTGTAGCACAAGGGCTTCGCTGCCCTGTGGCATGTGGAATCTTCCCAACCTAGGGATTGAACCTGTGTCCCTTCTTAACCACTGGACCACCAGAAAAGTCTTGTATCTAGTTTTAAAAGCTGCAGTGAGGACTGTGATGCCGGCAGGCTTGAGTAATAGTGCTAGTAATGATATAAGAAGGCTGGTAACTAGCCTGCCACAATTTTAATGTTTGAGAAAGGAGATTACAGCCTTTTAGTTTTGCTTAAATATGTATATGCATCTGAGGTCTCAGGGCAGCAACTGAAAAGGAGCCTTCCTCCTCTTGAGGACAATTCACCAGGGACAGTGCACTCATGTGAGACTCCCTCTGACATTTTTCCTCATTTACAGGGGAGTTTTGTGAAATTAGATCAAATGGTACAAGTTGTATTGCCTTAGTGTCTTCTGTACAAAACACCACTTTCAAGCATCAGTTGTGTTTGTGAGAATTAAAGCACAAATTCTTCTACCTAAGATGATCTAAAGTGAGTGAAAGTCGCTCAGTCATGTCCGACTCTTTGTGACCCCATGGACTGTATATACAGTCCATGGAATTCTCCAGGCCAGAATACTGGAGTGGGTTGCCATTCCCTTCTCCAGGGGATCTTCCCAAACCAGGTCTCCCACATTGCAGGTGGATTCTTCACCAGCTGAGCCACTAGGGAAGCCCAAGATGATCTAAAGTTAGTGTCAACTGTCAGCTCTTAAATCCCTCTTTTTTTCTTATGAATCTGATTGTCTGTGAGACTCAAATTCTGCTCAAGGAGAATGTGTCCCTGTTAACTGGGAGGCAAAGGAGAGGACACTTACAATTTAGTTCAGTCACTACCATGCTTATCTATGTCTGGCATTACCTTTAAAAACACACACACATAAATAAGAAATTAAAAAGTGGTTATACTCTCCTACACTGTTGATGAGAATATAAATTGGTGCAGTTACTATGGAAAACAGCATGAAGATTCCTCAAAAAAAGAAAAATATCATTGTCAGACAAGGCAATAATCCCACTCCTGGGCAAAGATCCAGACAAAACTATAATTCAGAAAGATACATGCACCCCAATGTTCACAGCAGCACTGCTGAAAATAGCCAAGATGCGAAAACAACCTGAATGTCCAGTGACAGATAGCAGATAAAGAAGATGCAGTGCATAAACACAATGGAATACTACTCGGTCATAAAGCCTAATGGAATAATATCATTGCAGCAACATGGATGGACGTAGAAATTATCACTCTAAAAGCTAAGTCAGACATTTACAATATGTTTTCACTTATATGTGGAATCCAAAATATGACACAAATGAACTTATCTACAAAAGAGACTCACAGACATAGATAACAGACTTGTGGTTGCCAAGGGGTAGGAGAGAGAGGGATGGACATTAGCAGATGCAAAGTGTTACAGGATGGATACACAACAAGGTCTTACTGAATCACGTGGTGGTTTAGTTGCTAGGTGTGTACAACCCTTGCGATCCCATGGACTGTAGCCCACCAGGCTCCTCTGTCCATGGGATTCTCCAGGCAAGAATACTGGAGTGGGTTGCCATTTCCTTCTCCAGGGGATCTTCCCAAGCCAGGGATAGAACTTCGGTTTCCTATGTGCAAGTAGTCTCCTGCCTTGCAGGTGGATTCTTTACTGACTGAGTGACCAGGGAAGTCCATATATCACATGGACGGAGCTATATTCAATACCCTATGATAATCCATAATGGAAAATAATATAAAGAAGAGTGTATAATACATATTTATTATACATACACACACTGAATCACTGCTGTAGAGTAGAAGTTATTACAACACTGTGAATCAACTATCCCTGAGTAAAATAAAGGTTTTTTTTTTCTTTTTAAAGTGGTTATAGAGAAAGAGGAAACTGGACAGAGCAATAGATAGTACTTCAAGCTCTCCTTAAAATAAGGACTAAACAAATGTATACTCAGAGTCAACATTTTTGGAAAAATGTGAGAAGTAAATACGTGTCTGCTGCTAAGTCGCGCCAGTCATGTCCGACTCTGTGTGATCCCACAGACGGCACCCAGCAGGCTCCTCTGTCCCTGGGATTCTCCAGGCAAGAACACTAGAGTGGGGTGCCATTTCCTTCTCTAAAATATGTGTCTAAGGCTGCTTATCTCTAAAGATTCATTAATGAAAATCCTTAGACTAAAAAAATAGCAGATTTTTACTAAAATCCAGTTAAGAAAGACAAAATTGACTTCTCTGGAATTTCATGTGCTATTTTCAGTCCAAAATGAATTTTCATGGACAAGTTATAAACCATTGAAAATGCATTAAAAAAAATTTAAGTGCTGACGTGTCACTATAATTTTACCTGCAATTTCTTACACTGAGGGACTATTGCCTTTATCACGGGCTTATTAAGTTTTACAGCACATGAGTGTGCTATGTGAAGCAAGAGAATTACATTTTCATTTCCTTCTAAGAGAAATGACCAAAAAATGCTCTAGTACTTACTTTTCTCCATAAAACCTTTCAAAGAATTTTTCTTTCCAAGGTTCTGTTTTCTTTTCCTTCTCAATTTCTTGCCTTATCCGCAATTGCATTTCTGGAGTAAACTCTCCTAGAAAGAAAATGCTTAGATATTGAGGAAAAGCTGTCATATCTTTTGCCAATTAATAAAGAGAATATGTAACTAATTTGAGTAAACGTTTATAAATACTGAAAAGTAACAGGTTGAGTGCTAATGATATTTCTATGGCTTCTCTTTTTATGAACATCACTCAGTAATTTAGTCACAGACAGACTTGAAAGCATTTAGTGAATGCACTGTGTACTAGAGGTGGTAAATGAAACTGTGTATATTCAGTGTCCTTGATGAAACCAATCTGGTGAACGCAAAAGCACACCATTGAGTATAATAATACAAGACGGAAAGCCCTATATAGGCCACAAGTAAGAATAGTCATAAATGTAGGGAAAGTACTTAACTCTGCCTAAATCGATTAAGAAAGACCATCTACAGAAACTGAGTCTTGAGTTAGCCTTTGAAAGATGACCACGCTTTCATAAGGTCATTAGCTCAGAAGGCACAGAGATAAGAATATGTATATTTACATTCTTTTAAGAGGCCAGTTGTGAGTAAAATACAAGATGAAATGGAATAGGAAAGATAGACTACGGTCAATTAACCAACACACGTTTTAAAGAGAGCCCTGGATGTTTTCCTGTAAGAGACTGAGGGAGGTCCTGGTGGTGTTCAGGGAGGGAGAAAAATGGCCAAATAAGCAACTTAGAAACTGGCAGGGAGGCTACTAGGTAGCACAGATGAGATAAGGAGATTACAGTCAGGCCAACATCTTGAGAATGCTGAAGAAGATGCAGATTCAAAAACGCAAGTTCCTAACCAGTTGGACCTGGGGAGAAGGGAGAGGAACAAAGATACCATTACGTTTCAGAGTTAGGAGCTGTGAGAAAAGGGATGCCCTTAGGAGACAGAAGGCAGAAGAAGTGGTAGACATTTAAAGGGAATAGAATTTAATGCTGGCATTTTGGTTTTGAGGGGCTTGATGCTAGGAAGATCCTGCAGACTTGTGGAACGGAGCACTGTGGACTAGGAAAGAGTAGCTGAAGACAGTTTTGGATGTTTTCAGCTTATGGGCCATAGATGGAATCCTGGTGCTGAATAAGGCTGCTCAGAGTACATGAAGAGTTATAAAAGCGAAGAACAGGGAAGAGAATGGTGGAGGCATCACTATTATTGGCAGGTGAAAGAACAGGAGCTCCTGAAGGAAGCTGAGAAAAGGCTGTCAGAAAGATACCCGGGACGCAACCTAAGATATATTATGAATGTCTACAGGAAATGGCTTCAACCGCTCTGGTGAAAGAAAAAGCACACAGTTGACTATAATAATGTAGAAAACCCTGTAAAAGTCACAAGAATAAATGTAGTAAAAGTACAGAGAGGGAAAGCACTTAATTCTGCCTAAAGCAACTAGGGAAGACCATGCATAGCACCTGATTCTTGAGTTAGCCTCTGAAAAGTGACCAAGCTCTCATGAAGTCATTAGCTCACAAGGCACAGAGATAAGAATATGTATTGGATAGGGCAGAAAACAAGTGAGATACTGGAGAAGCAACATGAAAGGCAGGACAGAGGAAACTGGACTTTAAAATCAAGAAAGCAATTCATATTCTCTAGAAGAACTGTTTCCACTCCGTAAGACTGGGCCACTCCCAGCCAAAACAGTGTGCATGAGGAAGGGAGTTAAAATGTGGCAACACTGGATATTTTCTAGTCTTTCAAGAAGATCGGTGACTAAAGGAAGGATAAGGCAAAGTGTGCCTTCAGGGGAAGACAACATTAAAAGAAGATTCTTCAGAGTCTTAGGCATTAAGAAAATATACAATATATCAAACATATAATTAAAATGATTATTCCAAAGAATAACTTGCTATATCAAAATGTTATCATGTTCTAGATAACGCTATGCTTTCTTCAAAAATCCTGGACCTCAAAATTGCCAAGGATAATAAGAGAATTAATGAACTCATTTGAAATAGGATGTGAGTTTTAATTCAAGTATACTTCGGTGGGGGAAATGACTTGGGAATCAGAGAAGAGTGCAAATCTCAGGACAGTATGTATACTCAAATCCGTCAAATAATAATGGAAAATAGAAATTTACCTTCTGCCAGTCGCTGTTTCCAGCCTTGGGCTGCATATGCAAAGAATTCATTATTTAGAGCTGAAGTACTGAGGCGTAAAATTCCATCACTTCCCATCTAGGAAATAAGCCGACAAAAACAAGATTCCATCAAGAATAATTCAAAGCAAAAGTACGCAGGAAAGAAGCGAAAACTGAAGGGACGTGTAAGAGAGAGAGAAAATGAGAGTGAAAAATAGGGCAGGAAGCAGGGAGGAAAGGAAGGAATTTAACAAAAGATGAATCTCCTAGTAGGAAAATTGCACTGTTCACAGTGACTATTATAATGACTAAATACAGCAATTTGTATTAGGCATTTCCATTATCAGTGGTGAGTATAATAAATATATGTGGTTTAATCAAAGAAGTTTTCTATCTTTATCATTTTAATGTGCTTTAAGTGGTACCAAATTAAAAATCAAGATATGTGCACACCTTTAGACTGAGTTTTTTTAAATTAAATCTTCTGAATTTTTTGTGAAAGCTAAAGAAATCTAGTCTGATCACTTGGATTCTTCCACTGTCTGAGGTTTAGACAACAGAAAGTTCTGGAGCATATTAAAACACACCCATGCTCTCATACATACCTCTCCTTCTCTTCTTCTCACCTCTCTGGAGGCACACAGAAAACAAGTATACAAAGTTTAGCTCTATACGCTCTATGCTACTAATGTTTTCCCTCAAATATTTTTAAAATTCATGTACAGAAGAGATTCAGAGAAGCATCACCAAACTGGATGCTTTTTTTAACTTTCCAACTATTTACAACATCTTTTCTGGGGATATATTCTGCCTGCTGAGATGGGATAAAAAGAACTAGTGTGTCCTTGGCTGACTTTGTAAGTAGCTGTGGAGTGAAGAGAGAACATATAAAAAGTTAAACAATGCCAAAAATAAGGTGAGTGGGAATTAAGAAGGGGGAAAAAGAAAAAAGGGGGAAGATATCTAGGTGGACCTGAGTAGTTGAGAAGAACTTGATGCCAGAGGTGAAATGGGTTAGGGTCTTGGGAGATTAACAGGATTGGGACAGGATGGCTTTATATAAAGCATACAGTACAGGGTATACACTGTGCTGTGGACGCAGGATTTCGCGATCAGTAACTGGACGGTTCGTGAAGAGGTGAAGATGTTTTAGCCTGCTGCTCAAAGGCTTGGCAAACTGTATCTCCAGTCATATCTTGAAAGATTTCTTTTTATTCTCACAAACACACTCATATCCTAAGCTCTAAGAAGCCCTCTGCCATCTGAAAACACACTCAGACTTATTCCCATGTTTTCGTATTTTTTTTTTGTCTTCTTTACACGCCATTTTCACCCACAGAAATGCTGTCCTTCTTTTAAAATTTAACTCAAACCATGACTTCATGAACGTGTCAGCTAAACCATCATTCAGGAGCAAAGGCGAAAACTGAGTCAAAAATTAAATCCTATACTAGAGACTCTGGATGGAATCTCTTGCTGTTCAGCTGCTCAATCGGGTATGACTCTTGGCGACCCTACGGACTGCAGCACCAGGCTCCTCTGTCCTTCACTGTCCTGTAGTTTGTGTAAACACATGTCCATGGGAGTCAGTGATGCCATCCAAATATCTCATCCTCTGGTATCCCCTTTTCCTCTTGACCTAAATGGAATAATGGTCAAAAACTCCAGAGAAGAGAGGCACTGAACAGATGTGACATAAGCTGAATGTTGCCATCACGACAGCCACAGATTAGAGATCTTGAAATTCCTTACCTAAGATACCGATAACCACACTAAAATATTTAATCCACTTGGAAAATGTCACACAAGACTGTTCACTCATGGATTCACCATTTCCTCCCATGATTTCATCTTCATCCAATAGACACTTATTGCTTGCATGCATGTTCAGTTGCTTCTGTCGTGTCTGACTCTTGCGAGCCCATGAGCTGTAGCCCCCTGACTCTTTTGTTCATGGAATTCTCCAGGCAAGGATACTGTAGCAGGTTGCCATTTCCTCCTCTAGGGGATCTTCCCGACCCAGGGATTGAACCAGCATCTTCTGTATCTCTTGCATTGGCAAGTGGGTTCTTTACCACTAGCGCCACCTGGGAAGCCCAGATACTTATTAAGTCACTTATATGAACCTGTGTACCTGCCACTTGTCTGGGTGCAGGCAATACACCGGCAGTAAAAGGAACAGCCTCTACCCTCATTTTCAAATATACTCCCCATATAGCAGATGCTTCTGGTCCCTGTATCTCTCCCACCCACCTGGGCTCAGCACAGTTGTGACGTCTGGTGACACTACCATGCCAGTCTCCACTTCAGGGTCTCACCACAGCCCCAAAATGGGAGTGGATAAATCGGACAATTCTAGGACACCACCTTTTGGGATGCAGTTATGAACTGAACCAAAGGATGCCATTTGGTGCTGTGTCCCCAACAGTCAGCACAAGTAGGTGGAAGGCAAGTGCCTTGAAGAGAAAAATGAAGTAGTTTACTATGAGGTGCACTTATGGAAGGCATGATGAACAAAGTTAGATTTTCTACATTTGAGCACACGCATGTGCTGAACAATTTGGAGTCCATGCACAATGCCTGTTATATTGCAGGTACTCAATAAATGTTTATTGCACTCTCCTTGCTTTGTGTAAGTGAAAGATTTAACACTGAACTCCAGTAGCTGACATGCAGGATTTTAGTTTAGTATATTTTGCCAGGCCAGGGGACATGACGAGTTATTAATTGACATTTCAGCATAATTTTAAGACACAAAGAAATACCAGATCCAGATTAGCTCTGACAGAATCTCAAGATTTCAGCACATGAAAATGCACAACAGTGTGAAATGACCACATTCAAGAATATGGAAGCTAGCCCTGGAGGAAACTGTTTTTCTTTCAAAACAGAAAAATAATATTAATGGCCAGGCTTCCAGCCTGTATGAGACAGCACAATTAAACATGAGGGCTGAATTTGACTTAGGAAATACGTGCCAATAAAACTTTTGAAATACACAATTAATTTTATGGCCTTTAAGAAATACTGTCCAAAAGACATGGCATTTAAATGAGCTGGAACAATAAACATTTCTGAAAGGTTTGCTTGTTTATTACCAAGCTATAAATTCTTTTTTTTTTTTTCTGATTACCCACAATAGAAACATTCATTCTATATAACTTTCTTACAATGAAAAATTTAAAGAAGTTATTGATAAGTTATGTTTTATTTTTAATTAGAAGGAGAAAAATTCTGTGTGTGCTCACTGCTCTGGAGGAAAATAAGTATAAGGAAGGAAATCTTATTTGTGGAGAGATCCTTTCACGAAGATTTAAGTCTTGATTGGTGAGTGTATCACTTGCCTTTGAGGTTGATTACATTAACATACATTTTATGGGATGTCTATCAGTGGAATGCAAAGAATTAAAAAGATGTTGCTACTTGCAAGCCATCCAGTGTTTGACGTTCAATTAATATTGTTCTATATGAGAATTTATCTTGGGTTAATAATAATCCTTTGCACATCTAATAGATTATTTATCCCTTTTTCTAATTTGGGATTTCCTGCAAGTGACTTGGGCTTCCCAGGTGGTGCAAGTGGTAAAGAACCCTCCTGCCAATGCAGGAGACATGAGAGATGAAGGTTTGATCCCTGGGTTGGGAAGATCCTCTGGAGGAACGCACTGTCAATCTGTTGATGTAGATGGTGGGTCCGGGATGGACCTCTCTGCTCATTGCTGATCAAGAACACCGGAGCCGACACTTGAATGAATGAAGGAGGAGCCACCAGCCATTGGGGGAGGGTATGCTCAGTGGATGGATGTACTTGCAGAGGCCCTCAGGTGGAGCTTGCGAGGAGGCCCTAAAAGCTGGAGAGACCTTAACAGTGGGAGGAACAGGGGCTCAAAGACCACAGTCATACTGGGCCTGGCAGCCCACTGAAAAGACTGGCTTGTGTCTCCTGAATGAGCTGGAGAGCCTCTGGGGGATTTGGGCCCAACAATGAAAAGCTCTGACATTTCAAATGGAGAGCTCTGACTGCTGTGTTTAAAAAAGACTTCAGAGCTGCCCAAGAGCAATATAAATACCGGGTCACATCTGTGATTTTAACTTTTCTAATAATCACACTGAAAGAAGTAAAAACACGAAACTCATTCTAATAACACAGTTTTAATCCAACCTATCCAAGATGTTGTTTCAATATATAATCAATGTAAGACATTGTCAATGAGCTATTTCTCATTCTCTCTGTATACTAATTCTTTGATGTCCACTATGTATGTTTAAAACATATCTTAGTTTAGATAAGCCATATTTCTAAAGCTCCACAGTCACTGCTGGCTAGCAGCTACTGTTGTGGAGAGCACAGTTTTAGAAGACAAGAGACTCATGAAGGACATGAGGATGTAGTTATTGAGATAATCCAGATGGTAACTGCACCAGGTTGACAGTTACAGAGGTGGTGAGAAAGGCTGGGTTCCAATTATATTCGGAAGGTTAAGCCGATAGTACTTGACGATGGACTGGATGTGTGGCATGAAAGAAAGTGAGCAGGCAAAGATGATGCCAAAGACTTCTGGCCTTGGCAATTAAAATTATGAATTGCTATTTATTACAATAGAAAGAAATGGGAGGAGGAGGTTTGGTTTGGAACCAACTAAGGTTGAGATGCTGATTATAATTCCAAATTGAGGTCTTTTACCTATCATTCTGGAAAAAGTATAAAGAACACCCTGGACAAATGCAGGACTGAAAACAGGGACAAAAGAAGCGACAAGAGAAGACCAAAGAACAAATGATGAAAAGTGTTGAGAATATTCAGCAGCAGGAGTGAAGATGGATGACATGCAGAAGTATGGGAATCAGAAATGATGGGGCTGGGTGAGCAAGTGTTGGGTGGTGAATGAGCTAAAGGCTTGAAAGATGATTCCCAAGAAGAAGGCTTGGCTAATTTGGTGGATGCTGGAAAGAGACATTAGGACAGGTAAAAGCACAAGGGGGGAGTGGTGTCTTAGACAAAGAAATGATGGGATTTTCTTTGGATATGGTAATATAAGGGTAGGGAGAAGGCAATCAAGTAAAGGTGATCTAATCAATACTGGAAACTCAGGGAAGAAGCTCACTGGTGAGGAAGGAATCAAGCATAGAAAATTTGTCATTAGTAGTAAAGGATTGAAAACATGGATATGAATGAGAACACTCAGGAAGAGCTAACCAGAAGAGAAAATGGCGTAAAGCAGAGCCCTGAGGAATACCAACACAGAAGAAACGGCCAGAAGCAAATCCTGCTAGGAAGACTGAGAAAAAGCAGTCACAAGTGGGAAGAAAATCAAAGCAGATGGCACCAAAGCTGAAAGAAAAGAGCTTCCAGAAGATGGGCTGTATTGTGTATGTATTACTATCTATCGAGCCTTATGGGATTACTCAGGTCAACACTGTGTATAGTACACTATACTAGCTGTTACGTCCGATAAAACAATCAATAGGGTCTTTAGAGCAAGGACAACCTAGTCAGTGAGAGACCAACCAGGAATCTAATGCAACAGCAAAAGAGGACTATAAGCAATTATTACTAACCCTCTTATACCTTGGAACAAGCATCCAGTGCCCTTGTAGCCTATACTCCAGGAAGAATTAAAGTTGGGGAATTCATCCTCTCTAAACAGTAATTTTTCATTTTTTACCTTACCATTAAGTATGATTCAGATGGCTCGGGAGACTCTCGATAAGTATGGCTCAAGGTTTATCCATAAGAGACAATGTAATTCTTTTAAGTATAAAGTTAGACATAAAAAATGAAAGAGGGCTGCTGAGAGAGATGGATTAGTAAGGGAGAGACAATCAACGGCATGCTAAAGATAATTTGGCCAATAATTTTTGAATGCTATTTCTAAAACTGCATTAAGATAATATTTTCTAAACTGTGCTTTGTAAAACAGGGATTTTTTAAATGAGGAATTACAATTTTAGTGGATAATCTATCTAAAAGGAAATTGATTCTACTATCCAATAAATAAAGCCTATACTTCCTAAATATGATAGAATGATTTTCTTTACTGCATGTATTCTGGAATATGTTAGGATTTATTTTAAAGCATCATGCAGTATTTCCCAAACTTTTAAACCTTGCAATCCTCTTCGAGAAGAATTATCAATATCTCACAAAACAAAAACAAGTGTTCTCCAAAATACAGTTTGGGAGATGATGTATTGGGTTGGCCAAAAAGTTCATTCAGGTTTTTCTATAATACTATCTTATGGGACAAAAAAAATACCATCTTAAGGAAAAAGTGGAATAAACTTTTGGGCAACTCAATATTAAAAGTTGTGAAAGTGTGTCATTGTCAGCAGCAGTCAAATGAGATAAACCTACCACAGTGAATTTGCACACACTAGGTACTAAATCCTTGTTAAGCAAAATGAACGAAAATTTCTAAGATATAGATATGGGATAATTTTCTGTCCATTGCAAAAATCAAATATTCATAATAAATAAAAATGTAAAAACAGTAAAGGATGATGCTGTAAGTCTAAACAACCTCAATTTCAAAGCCTACTGCAAGAAAAAACTATTTCACGTTACTTTTAAAAGTTGTATCAAAGTATGTGTGTGCGTGCTCAATTGCTTCAGTCATATTGGACTTTTTATGACCCTGTGAACTCTAGCCCACCAGGCTCCGCTGTCCATGGGATTCTCCAGGCAAGAATACTGGAGTGGGTTGCCATGCCCTCCCCCAGGGGATTTTCCTGACCCAGGGATCAAACCCACATCTTCTGTGTCTCCTGCTTGCAGGTGGATTTTTTACCACTGAGCCACCAGGAAAGCCCAAAGTATAAGTGCATATAACAATTTTTCTTTAAATAGACAGAAACTATCATTATGAAATTGTAATCAAGACTATCTGGAACTATATGGATGTCAAAGAAAAAAGTGCAACAACATTTTCATCTTTCCTCCACCCAATTTTTTAAAAAAATGTGCATGGAATTAAGCTAATGTGAACAAAAAGAAATCTCAGAAAATATTACCAAAGAAATCAACATTTAGATTGAAAAGCACAAGGCTTTTTTGTCATCACTGTCATAATAGGCCATTAAAATTGGTTTTATAATAAAAGCCTCTCTTCTGAGTCAAGCTGATTCCTTTTCTTCTTACTATTTGCTCCTCAGGAAATCCCTGCTGAACATTACGATGGAAACCACAAGATTAGTTGAGCAGAGAAGAATTTGGGAGGTGGAAGATCCACTCTACTGAGGGTGATGGCAGGTGTAACTGTTAACTAGAATAAAGCTCCTGAGGCAGAGGTGTGGGTAACATTTAATTATTAAATGAGATGTGCAAGTGTGTAAACTGCCAAGGGGTTTGAAAACAAAAGATTATAAGATGACAAAATAACAGCTAGTCTTGTGGGAGCAGATTCTCACCTTCTCATTAAAAAATACATGTAAACATATATGTGGGTCGGGAAGACTCCCTGGGGAAGGGAATAGCTACCTACTCCAGTGTTCTTGCCTGGAGAATTTCATGGACAGAGGAGACTGGCAGAGTACAGAGGAGTCACAGAGTTGGATGTACCTGAGCAACTAACACTTTTCACTTTTTTTCACATACCTATATAATCATGTATAACTATGTGTGTGTAATAAAGTTTTCTTCATTTTCTTTATCTGGAAACACGCTTTAACAATCCGATGACTTAGCTAAGCATTGCCTTTGGAATGGAATCTCTTGGACCTCTCAAGAGAATTGTTCACCAGACACCTCCCCAAGCCTCCAAGTCGATAGAGGAGGTCTTCAATTAAGAGGTTAGGAAGGCCATGCTCCAGGGTAAGACCTGCTGGAAATCAATTTCTCAGGTCCCAATTAATGAGCAAAAGGAATTCCCTAGAAATAAGAGAAAAAGATTTTCTCATAATTGCTGCTATGAATTTCAGCATTTACAATCAGAAGATCTACACTTGAGGGATGGGTATGATATTAAAAATATAGGAAAACACCATTTTGATATTGATTCTTAAAAGACTTCAATTATTGAGTTTCAATGACTTTACTTAAATGAGATTTACCTTAATCTTATATACAATATTAAAAGCAAATATCATTTTCTAAAGACATTGTTTTATACATTTACATTCTGCCACTTTTTCTAAGAATCACCTTATTTTAAATTGCAAAGGGAGGAATCTCTCTGTTCAAAGTGCTAAAATGTCTCTAATGCTTCAGCATCCTGCTCAGAAGATACATAGCCTGTGGTGAAATAGGTAAAAATAGTGAAATACAGACATCTAAAGATAGAAGTCAAGTCATGGACAGATCAAGGTTTCATCATCCTTTCAAAATTAGAGAAGTATGTTTTGATCTTTATGGTTCATCTTTCTCATTAAACTTTGTGAACAACCCCCTGGCCACATACTGGGACAATCTGACAGGCCTTGATGAGAAATGACTTTTTTGATCCAAGTGCAGATAAACAAAATTTGAACATGTTTTAGCAAATATGAGAATGTGTGTATATCTTAAAAGACATTCTCTCTTATAATTGTATTTTCATCAATGTTCCCTCTGTGGGAGGGAAATGAAAAAGCAAACTTCCAATGCAACCATACAATACTAAAGTTTTATGTAGTGAAAAAAGTTCATGTTCTTGTACAGATAAAACAAGGTTCTTTTATAATGTAGTGGGAATCAATGAATCACTGTTTCTGCTTGTACTACACAGAACAGCTGTGTTTAATTGACTATCTATTAGTCACTCATTTCTTTAACATTTCATAAGCAGCTTCTACTTGCCAGGGACTGTGAAGTGGACAGATAGCTTCTGCTGCCATAAGAGCTTTATTAACATCTAGGATAGGACAGAAAAAAAAATAATGTTCATTATAATGGTACAATAAGTACCCAGAGGAGGAAAAGATGCTATAACAACTTCCAGGCCTGGCTAACTACTATGCCTTTAGTTTCCCCTTTTATAGCCTATTAATATCTATGCCTGAAGTATACTCCTCTCCCCAGTTAAACAATGGCCCAGCCCACTATTAGGAGAAGGCAATGGCAATACCCACTCCAGTACCCTTGCCTGGAAAATCCCATGGATGGAGGAGCCTGGTAGGCTGCTGTCCATGGTGTCGCGGAGGGTCAGACACGACTGACCGACTTCACTTTCACTTTTCACTTTCATGCATTGGAGAAGGAAATGGCAACACACTCCAGTGTTCTTGCCTGGAGAATCCCAGGGACAGGGGAGCCTGGTGGGCTGCCATCTACAGGGTCGCACAGAGTCGGACACGACTGAAGTGACTTAGCAGCAGCAGTAACCCACTATTGTTCAGTTATAGCTATATTTATAATAATAAGTATAATTAATTTAGTACCTACGTCGGTAAGTGGTAAAACAGGATTTTATTGCTCAAATGAATATATGTTTATTCTACCATGGGGCTTCCTTTAATTAACATTCAGGCATTTATTCTTCTACTCAAAATCTTTATGTGCTAGGTGCTGGGGAAAAAAACAACAATAAACAAAAAGATAGGTCCCGCCTGAAACATTATAATGAAAAATTGTGCAACATGTACAATGACACAATGTTCCAGGTCCACGTATGTCAGAAGGATTCTCTGAGATACTAATTTCTAGGCAGTGATGTACGTGAAGGCAGGGATGAGTAAGCCCTGTAAAAGGTGAAGGATAGCTCAGTTGGTAAATCATCCACCTGCAAGGTGGGAGACCTGGGTTTGATCCCTGGGTTGGGAAGATCTCTTGGAGAAGGGAAAGGCGACCCACTCCAGTATTCTGGCCTGGAGAATTCCATGGACTGTATAGCCCACGGGGTCACAAAGAGGCGGACATGACTGAGCAACCTTCACTTTCACTTTCATCAAAACTCTGAAAAGAGAGGTAAAGGATACAGTTTGAAGAGAAATGGGGTTGAGAGTGTGGTAGCTGAAGGATTATGTAGCATCCAGATTTGTTGTTTGTGCATATCTCCTTTTTGGATATTCTTAGCTGAGAAAGATCCACCTCCACAGGGTTTAATTTCTTTGCTTGTAAACTAAGGATAACAAACTATTTATTTCACAGAGTTTTTGTGAAGATTAAATCCCTAAATATGTATTAAATGCTTTGACTAGGGCTCATTTAGGGAAAGATCTCAAGAAGTTTAGCTATAATAATAACGACTAGTAGATGTGACAGACACACCCCAGGTACTCCTGATGTGCCTCTGTATGTGTGTCTGTGTGTGTGTGTCTTTGTGCTGTGTATCTGTGTGCTGATATCATTGTTCAGTCACTAAGTCATGTCTAACTCTTTGCGACCCCGTGGACTGCAGCCTGCCAGGCTCCTTTGTCCACGGAATTCTCCAGGCAAGAATACTGGAGTGGGTAGCCACTCCCTTCTCCAGGGGATCTTCCCAACCCAGGGATCAAACCTGCATCTCCTGCATGCAGGCAGATTATTTACCACTGAGCCACCAGGAAAGCCAGGGGATTAAAAGAGAGAATACAAGACTCCAAGCAGCATTATCAAGGAAGATGGATTAAAAAGAAAGAACAGACTAATCTCCATGGGGATAGGGATTTGTGTTCCATGATAGAGTAGGTACTTAATAAATACTTGTTTATTTTGTTGTGGTTTAGCTGTATCACTANTTTTCTAAGAATCACCTTATTTTAAATTGCAAAGGGAGGAATCTCTCTGTTCAAAGTGCTAAAATGTCTCTAATGCTTCAGCATCCTGCTCAGAAGATACATAGCCTGTGGTGAAATAGGTAAAAATAGTGAAATACAGACATCTAAAGATAGAAGTCAAGTCATGGACAGATCAAGGTTTCATCATCCTTTCAAAATTAGAGAAGTATGTTTTGATCTTTATGGTTCATCTTTCTCATTAAACTTTGTGAACAACCCCCTGGCCACATACTGGGACAATCTGACAGGCCTTGATGAGAAATGACTTTTTTGATCCAAGTGCAGATAAACAAAATTTGAACATGTTTTAGCAAATATGAGAATGTGTGTATATCTTAAAAGACATTCTCTCTTATAATTGTATTTTCATCAATGTTCCCTCTGTGGGAGGGAAATGAAAAAGCAAACTTCCAATGCAACCATACAATACTAAAGTTTTATGTAGTGAAAAAAGTTCATGTTCTTGTACAGATAAAACAAGGTTCTTTTATAATGTAGTGGGAATCAATGAATCACTGTTTCTGCTTGTACTACACAGAACAGCTGTGTTTAATTGACTATCTATTAGTCACTCATTTCTTTAACATTTCATAAGCAGCTTCTACTTGCCAGGGACTGTGAAGTGGACAGATAGCTTCTGCTGCCATAAGAGCTTTATTAACATCTAGGATAGGACAGAAAAAAAAATAATGTTCATTATAATGGTACAATAAGTACCCAGAGGAGGAAAAGATGCTATAACAACTTCCAGGCCTGGCTAACTACTATGCCTTTAGTTTCCCCTTTTATAGCCTATTAATATCTATGCCTGAAGTATACTCCTCTCCCCAGTTAAACAATGGCCCAGCCCACTATTAGGAGAAGGCAATGGCAATACCCACTCCAGTACCCTTGCCTGGAAAATCCCATGGATGGAGGAGCCTGGTAGGCTGCTGTCCATGGTGTCGCGGAGGGTCAGACACGACTGACCGACTTCACTTTCACTTTTCACTTTCATGCATTGGAGAAGGAAATGGCAACACACTCCAGTGTTCTTGCCTGGAGAATCCCAGGGACAGGGGAGCCTGGTGGGCTGCCATCTACAGGGTCGCACAGAGTCGGACACGACTGAAGTGACTTAGCAGCAGCAGTAACCCACTATTGTTCAGTTATAGCTATATTTATAATAATAAGTATAATTAATTTAGTACCTACGTCGGTAAGTGGTAAAACAGGATTTTATTGCTCAAATGAATATATGTTTATTCTACCATGGGGCTTCCTTTAATTAACATTCAGGCATTTATTCTTCTACTCAAAATCTTTATGTGCTAGGTGCTGGGGAAAAAAACAACAATAAACAAAAAGATAGGTCCCGCCTGAAACATTATAATGAAAAATTGTGCAACATGTACAATGACACAATGTTCCAGGTCCACGTATGTCAGAAGGATTCTCTGAGATACTAATTTCTAGGCAGTGATGTACGTGAAGGCAGGGATGAGTAAGCCCTGTAAAAGGTGAAGGATAGCTCAGTTGGTAAATCATCCACCTGCAAGGTGGGAGACCTGGGTTTGATCCCTGGGTTGGGAAGATCTCTTGGAGAAGGGAAAGGCGACCCACTCCAGTATTCTGGCCTGGAGAATTCCATGGACTGTATAGCCCACGGGGTCACAAAGAGGCGGACATGACTGAGCAACCTTCACTTTCACTTTCATCAAAACTCTGAAAAGAGAGGTAAAGGATACAGTTTGAAGAGAAATGGGGTTGAGAGTGTGGTAGCTGAAGGATTATGTAGCATCCAGATTTGTTGTTTGTGCATATCTCCTTTTTGGATATTCTTAGCTGAGAAAGATCCACCTCCACAGGGTTTAATTTCTTTGCTTGTAAACTAAGGATAACAAACTATTTATTTCACAGAGTTTTTGTGAAGATTAAATCCCTAAATATGTATTAAATGCTTTGACTAGGGCTCATTTAGGGAAAGATCTCAAGAAGTTTAGCTATAATAATAACGACTAGTAGATGTGACAGACACACCCCAGGTACTCCTGATGTGCCTCTGTATGTGTGTCTGTGTGTGTGTGTCTTTGTGCTGTGTATCTGTGTGCTGATATCATTGTTCAGTCACTAAGTCATGTCTAACTCTTTGCGACCCCGTGGACTGCAGCCTGCCAGGCTCCTTTGTCCACGGAATTCTCCAGGCAAGAATACTGGAGTGGGTAGCCACTCCCTTCTCCAGGGGATCTTCCCAACCCAGGGATCAAACCTGCATCTCCTGCATGCAGGCAGATTATTTACCACTGAGCCACCAGGAAAGCCAGGGGATTAAAAGAGAGAATACAAGACTCCAAGCAGCATTATCAAGGAAGATGGATTAAAAAGAAAGAACAGACTAATCTCCATGGGGATAGGGATTTGTGTTCCATGATAGAGTAGGTACTTAATAAATACTTGTTTATTTTGTTGTGGTTTAGCTGTATCACTATTTGATGCATCTATATAACCTTATCTAGTCTTTCGATGGCAGTGCCAAAAAAAATGCTTTCGTTAGGGGTGGAAAAAAAAAAAACAACCTGATTTTATAAGGAACATACAGAGAGCAGGAGTTAATTTTAGGTACTGTTTCTGATGTAAAGTCACAAAGAGGAAAACAAAGCAGACAATGGATTTTAGCTTTCACCCACGGGGTTATCAACACCAGGGTTATGTCACTGTAACACAACCTCCCAAAGTGAGACCAATGGATATTTTCAAATTAAATCAATCAGTTGTGCAGCAAAACAGAAAATGGAAGGAATACTCTGGTAGGCTTTAAATCCCTCCAGAGTAGAAGGTAGAGGTTACTATGATAAATTAAAACAAGAAACATTACAACAAACTTCTGATGTTTGAAAGATGCTCCGTGGCATTCTTAGGTTAAGTCATCGAGCACATCAAAGCGTAAAGAGCGCTGAATTTAAAGTCAGTAAATAAGGCTGCTCATCCTGGTTTTGCATTTCCTATCAGTCTGAAGATGCTCCAGATTCTTAGCAGCTTCCAGCTTCTGTCTCATTACTCAATGGAAAAGTAAACGAGCTCGCAAAGCTGTTCCATGAATTAGAAATAACAAATGGAAAGAACTCAATCACTTTCTAGTGAGTGAGATTTTAAAAGATAATACTTATGAAAAGTGACATTTTAAGAAATCACTATCTAATAATGCTGCTGCTGCTAAGTCGCTTCCATCGTGTCCGACTCTGTGCGACCCCAGAGATGGCAGCCCACCAGGCTCCTCCGTCCATGGCATTCTCTAGGCAAGAACACTGGAGTGGGTTGCCATTTCCTTCTCCAAAGGATGAAAGTGAAAAGTGAAAGTGACGTCGCTCAGTGGTGTCCAACCCTCAGTGACCCCATGGACTGCAGCCTTCCAGGCTCTTCCATCCATGGGGTTTTCCAGGCAAGAGTACTGGAGTGGGTTGACGTTGCCTTCTCCACTATCTAATAATATGAACCATCATTTACTGAGTAGTCAGGCTATGATCTTTTAAACCTGGAAATTCTTAAGTATGTTCTTTTTTCAGTTGACGTCACTTGAACACATACATGACTGATACCGAAGAAGCAACATTTGCAAGCAGTTACCTGCTTTTGAAACTAGGTGTCATAACTGGAGAGCTGCGTACCAGGTAGATATTGTTGTCTTAGTGTTGGCTTCTCACCTGAACTCTGCTGTTCCCTTCTGAGTAATCAGTCCCTTAACCTTGAGCAATATTAGTCCTGCTACTCATGCCAAAGCTGGCTGGCAAAGACAAAGCTGTCAGAGAGAGACATTCTATGCAACTGAGATAACCAATTAATTAACTCTTCCCTGTTTCACAGAAAGAAATAAGGTCTGAAACACCATAAGAGATGTCTTGAGAAGAACCAAGATATACCAGATCATCTAACAAAAGAATGGAGAGGTCTATACATTTAACTCCTTCTTCCTCCCCTATAATTACTTAAAATCCTCCCCACCAACACATCAGATCTCTCTTGCAACCTGAGCCAGGCCAGATGAACACAACTAGAAAGTATTACACTGAATAATCTATTAAACATTTTCTACTTTGAAGAGAGTGTGCAGTTCATTGGAGAAAGAAATTCCATCTGCAAAGAGAGCCAAGGACCATGAAAAAAGCTGAACTGCAATGCAAATGAATAACGAGCCAGCAGTTCAACTTACACAGCACATTACAAGGGGAGAGTTTCATAAAGATAAGACTCTAAATCAACTTGTAAATTTTTATAACAAAATGCCAAACATGCCACTTAAATCAAACCGACACTGAGCACTTAAGTGAGAATCCTAAGACACGCAAGTCTCCCTTTGTCAGTAACGGAGGATGCCTGTCCATCCCAGGTAGCTGAATTCCTTCAGTCAGATGGTGGCACATCTAACCTCCATTCCTTCACTTCCTCGTTTCCCCAATACATTCTATGATAGGAATCCTTGAGATATTATTCCCAGGGAAATAAACAATTTTATGGTTAATTAACTTTATCTACACAAAGTTCAACAAGTTCCTTCTCTACAGAGCTTTGGAGCCTTTACTATGCCAATGAGTGTGGCCTTTCTCAAACTCCTGAAAGCTCAGAACATGGCTCCCCATGGAATATTCTGGGGGAATGAGGCTGTGAAGATTGTGTTCACGACAGGAAAGGCTGCCTTATGGTATCTAAAGTACAGAAAGTCAGAGTCAGAGTCTGGCCTACAGAATGAAACAAGTCAGAAGGAGAGAAACATCTGATATTAGTGCATATATGTGGAATCTAGCAAAATGGTACTGCTGCTGCTGCTGCTAAGTCGCGTCAGTCGTGTCTGACCCTGTGCGACCCCATAGACGGCAGCCCACCAGGCTCCCCCGTCCCTGGGATTTCCAGGCAAGAACACTGGAGTGGGTTGCCATTTCCTTCTCCAGTGCATGAAAGTGAAAAGTGAAAGTGAAGTCGCTCAGTCGTGTCCGACTCTTAGCGATCTCATGGACTGCAGCCTACCAGGCTCCTCTGTCCATGGGATTTTCCAGGCAAGAGTACTGGAGTGGGATGCCATTGCCTTCTCCAGAAAAATGGTACAGATGAACCTATTTCCAAGGCAGGAATGAAACCCAGATGTAGAGAATGGACATATGGACATGGGGCGGGGACGGGATGAGGCTGGTGGGGAGGAGAGGTGGGATGGATTGAGAGATTGGGATTGACGTGTATACTCTACCATGGATAAAACAGATAACTAGTGGGAAGCACGGGGAGCCTAGCTCGGTGCTCTGTGAGGACCCAGAGGGGTGGGATTGGATAGGGGGAGGTGAAGTAGGTCCAAGAGGGAGAGGATATATGTACACATAGAGCTGCTTCACTTCACTGTACAGCAGAAACTAACACAACATTGTAAAGCAACTATACTCCAAAAACAAAAACCTACTGTTCGTTTTGTGAAAAATAAATAAATAAACCCAACACACATACCGGGAAAAGAAAAAAAAAAAGGATTATAGACTGAGACTCTATTACTCTATCCCTTAATTGACTGGTCTTTGAAATTTCAATTCAGTGAACTCTCAGCCTGTTGTCAAAGACCAGAATAAAAGAGGCCTTTGTGAATCACGTCCTGATCATTCTTACAAAATTGCCATTGAAACATAATTCACATGCTATCAGGTATTCCCTACATGTAAACCAATTATTCTGTTTTGTTTTTTTTTTTTTAAAGAAATGAAGTCTGGGTGACTTTTTGTGCTTGTACTCAGCTCCAGAGTATGGCTACCATGAACAGACTCATTGGCACTGGAAAGCAGGAATAACAGAAAATAAGTAACACACTGCGACCTCACTTGACCTTCATGTCTATCGACCTAAGTCACTTGCTACTGTGGGGTGTGCTGACGGGAGGGGAGGGAAAAAGGACCCCTCTGCCAAGTGGAATAACCCCACACCTTCATTGGAGCTCACTGTACTTCAAGCCAGCACTCAACTTGTTTCCAGGTAAGGAACACTACCAATGGTAAATTTTAGCTAAACTTGCCACCACAAAATGAACAAGAGGCTTGGAAAGGTCCCTTCCAAGAAATGAATTCCACATTAGCAAGCAAGTTTAAGCAAAAGGAAACAGAGCGGAGCTGCCAGGAGTTCTTCTACTATAAACCCACTATGGGCCACATAGAAAGAGGGCTTCCCTTGTGGCTCAGCTGGCAAATAATCCTCCTGCAAGGTGGGAGACCTGGGTTTGATCCCTGGGTTGGGAAGATCCCCTGGAGAAGTGAAAGGCCACCCACTCCAGTATTCTGGCCTGGAGAATTCCATGGACTCTATAATCCATGGGGTTGCAAAGAGTCGGACATGACTGAGCGACTGTCACTCACTCACTCACTCACTCACATAGAAAGAAGGATCAGGATGAGGAGGATGGGGAATGGGGGAGACTGGAGGGAGATGTGGGGAGATACATACACTGTGGGTCTAGAGAACACCACCAACTCAGGAAATAACTTGTGGTCTAAAGCCGAGTGAAAGGAAACTTGGACAGAATAAAAAGGATGCTTGCTTCTCAAGGGAAATATGGGAGCAATAATTGGCCTGTTTTAGAGTTAGAACCAACCATATGTCCTTAGGCAAGTTACTGGAACCATATGAAACTCATTTACAAGGTCTATAAAATGAAGTGATTAAAATAGAAGACCTTGAATGTTTCTTCCAGACCCAATGTTCTCTGACATTGGAAGAAGGAACAAAAAATGACAGTGATTCCTGAGATCAAACCCAAAGGCACGCCTGTTAATGAAATTAGGGTAAAACGAAGTAAGGAAGAAAGCAGGCTTGCAGACAAGCTCAAGGAGTGGCCGGATTCCATGGGCTGTGGCCACCTGCACTCAAGGTCATCTGAGTTCCTGAATGTCGCTGCCCTAAAACCTGTGAACAGATCCCCCTGAGATTTAAGAACTAGAGAATGTGTGTGTAGGAGTATGGGCAGGGTTACCTCGGAAGAACTATAAGAACAAGAGGCAAGGATGACGTCCAGGAGAAAAGCTTTCTAAGAATAAGAAATGCCATTTGAAGTGTGTAGGTTGGGGTAGGGGGATGGGGAGATACTTTCACATTTATGGGAACATTCTTGGCCTACAGAGGGCAGAGTGGAAAGATACAGAGGTCCAGCAATACACCCATAGTCACGTAATGCAGAAATGCCCTATACGCCTTAGGGCTTCCCAGGTGGCACAGTGGTGCAGGATCTGCCTGGTTCAATTCCTGAGTCAGGAAGACCCCCTAGAGTAGGAAATGGCACCTAACTCCAGTATCCTTGCCTGGAAAACCCCGTGGACAGAGGAGTCTGGAGGGCTACAGTCCATGGGGCTACAAAGAGTCAGACATGACTGAGTACATGTGTGTGCGTGTGTGCACACACACACACACATCATATGTATTACAAATGACTCAATGAATGTGCATGCAAGGAAATTATCTGCTATGCTGGTCCAAAGCTAGAATATAAAACCACCTTTTTGAATGGGTTTTGGTATCTACTGATTTTCTTTCTTGGCATATATACCTAACGTATATTTTGAAAGAAAACTGCAACTTGCTGCGTTCAGAACTTTTATGAAGGTCACTCACAGAAAACTGCATCACTGAAGTTACCTCCAAACCTATATCAACAGTCTGCTATGGTGTTTATCAGTCTCCGACTGCAGCCATGGCACTCTCAGTCATTCCACATATACGTGCACCATTCTACTCCCTAGCAAGCCTAGGTGCTTGCTCATGCCTGACCATTTACATACCAGAACATGTAACATTAGACTAACAGTAATCTCTGCTTATTTCTCTTGTATAATTATATAATTCGTATAGTATTTAAAACTATGTGTATAGGAAAATTGTCCTTTCTGTGATTTTTGTTTTAAGGCAGTAAAAGGGCTTTACAAAATATACATTTTAACATAGGGTCACTGCTTCTGAAGACTTTACATCACTGGTTTTAAAAGTTTTGGGTTCACAATGCCTTTTCTACATTAAATAATAACTATGAAAGAAACTGGGCTTCCCTGGTAGCTCAGCTGGTAAAGAATCTACCTGCAATGCAAGAGACTTCAGTTGGATTCCTGGTTTGGGAAGATCCTCTGGAGAAGGGACAGGCTACCCACTCCAGTATTCCTGGGCTTCCCTGGTGGCTTAGAGGGTAAAGAATCTGCCTGCAATGCAAGAGACCTCCATTATGCAGAATACTCCAGTATTCCTTCCTGGAGAATCCCATGGACAGAGGAGCCTAATGGACTAGGGCCCACGGGGTCGTAGAAGAGTTAGACACAACTGAGCGACTAAGCACAGCATGAAAGAATCTGCGGGTGCAAACTGTGTGGCAAGCTGCTAATCTCCAAGCGTTCATCCTGTCCTTCATTCCTTCATAACTACAAACGTTTCCTCTGAGTCTGAGCAGCAGTAGAGACGGTATTTTCCAGACTCTCCTGCAGTTAGGTGTGGCCATGAGACTAAGTCCTCCACAATGGAAGGTGAGCAAACATAATCTGTATATCTTGTACATTATTCCTATAAACTTGCCATCCACAATCCTTGAGCTAGAACACAGATGTGATAACTTCAACCTCTGGGGATGAAGAGCTTTAAAGGGTAGAACTGTCCAGTCTCCACAGGCCAATTCTCTACTTGTGCACTATGATGTGAGAGGAAAAAAAAAAAAAAAAAACACTGCTACCATATTTAAGCTGCCCTATTCTGGAACTCTCTAACACAACAGCACAGCCTCTACCTTGACTATTACACCCTGGAAATAAAGAAACAAAAGCATAAACATACAACATGCTGCTGCTGCTGCTGCTAAGTCACTTCAGTCGTGTCCAACTCTGTGCGACCCCATAGACAGCAGCCCATCAGGCTCCCCTGTCCCTGGGATTCTCCAGGCAAGAACACTGGAGTGGTTTGCCATTTCCTTCTCCAATGCATGAAAGTGAAAAGTGAAAGTGAAGTTGCTCAGTCACATAACACACACAATTTCAGGAATCCCACAGACCCCTGAAGCATTCCTTGGTGCTCTGAACCAAATATTTTGTAGTAGTTTTAATGGCTCTTATGAAATGTCTCTTAAGTAGCTAAACTTTAGATAGCTTAGTTTTAATGTCTCTTAGGTAGCCAAATGAATCAAGATTGCCAGGAGAAATATCAATAGCCTCAGATATGCAGATGACACCACCCTTATGGCAGAAAGTGAAGAGGAACCAAAAAGCCTCTTGATGAAAGTGAAAGAGGAGAGTGAAAAAGGTGGCTTAAAGCTCAACATTCAGAAAATGAAGATCATAGCATCTGGNATTCATGTTGATGTATGGCAAAACCAATACAATATTGTAAAGTAATTAGCCTCCAATTAAAAAAAAAAACAACAACAACGAAGATCACCACATCCATTCCCATCACTTCATGGCAAATAGATGGAGAAATAATGGAAACAGTGACCGATTTTATTTTCTAGGGCTCCAAAATCACTGCAGATGGTAACTTCAGCCATGAAATTAAAAGACGCTTGCTCCTTGGAAGAAAAGCTATGAAAAACCTGGACAGTGTATTAAAAACCAGAGACATTACTTTGCCAACAAAGGTCCATCTAGTCAAAGATATGGTTTTTCAAGTAGTCATGTATGAATGTGAGAGTCGGACCATAAAGAAGGCTGAGCACCAAAGAATTAACGCTTTGGAACTGTGCTGTTAGAGAAGACTCTTGAGAGTCCCTTGGACTGCAAGGAGATCAAACCTGTCAATCCTAAAGGAAATTAATCCTGAATATTCATTGGAAGGACTGATGCTGAAGCTGAAGCTCCAATAATTTGGCCACCTGATGAGAAGAGCCAGCTCATTAGAAAAGATCCTGATGCTGGGAAAGATTGAAAGTAGGATGAGAAGGGGACGACAGAGGGTGAGATGGTTGGATGGCATCACTGACTCAACAAACATGAATTTGAGTAAGCTCCAGGAGATTGTGATAGACAGGGAAGCCTGGTGTGCTTCAATCCATCGGGTCACAAAGAGTGGGACATGACAGAGTGACTGAACAATAACAAACAACAGCATGAATACTACTTTGGAATAAATAACTCCAAATGAAAAATGTGAGATCCTCTATACCACAGGTTCTCAACCTCTTGTTGTTCAGTTGCTATGTCATGTCTGACTCTTTGTGACCCCGTGGACTACAGCACACCAGGCTTCCCTGTCCTTCAGTATCTCCTGCAGTTTGCTCAAAATAATGTCCACTGAGTCAGTGATGCCATCTAACCATCTCATCCTGTCACTCCCTTCTCTTGCCCTCAATCTTCCCCAACATCACGGTCTTTTCCAACAAGTCAGCTCTTCCCATTAGCTGACTAAAGTATTGGAGCTTCAGCTTTAGCATCAGTCCTTCCAATGAATATTCAGAGTTGATTTCCTTTAGGATTGACTAGTTTGATCTCCTTGCAGTCCAAGGGACCCTCAAGAGTCTCCTCCAGCACCACAGTTTGAAAGCATCAGTTCTTCAGTGCCCAGCCTTCTTTTATGTTCCAGCTCTCAACTCTGACTACTAGAAAAATCAAAGCTTTGACTATACCTCTTAGCCTTTAAGCCTTTGACTCAACCTCTTAGCCTTGAGATATTCCTTCCCCTGGAGACATTCTGCAACATCAAGAGAATATTTTTCATTGTTAGTACTAAAGGTGTGGGATCCTACTGACCTCTAGTGGGTAGAGATCTGGCATGCTGGCAAACGTCTTACAGTGCACAAGACAGCCCTCCCCGAAGCCCAGCCCCCTCCCCTCACCCCCAACAGAAGACTATCTTATACAACATATCATTAGTGCCAAGGCTGACAAACCCTGCTGTACATTGAAAACTATAAAACATTTGAAAAGTTAAAGGATAAGTAAACAGGGAACGGGATATACATTGTTTAATGGATTAGAAGACTTTAACAAAGTATAGATGTCAGAAAGGCATGAAGAAATTCTTTGGACTGATGAGTATGTTCATTATCTGACCTGCAGTACTGGTTTTAGGGATGAATATGATATTAACTTGTATACATTCAAGGTGTGCAGTTTATTTCATGCCAATCATACTTCAATAGAGCTGTTAAAATATTTGTAATTCTCCAAACTAACATAATTTTAAAAAACTGAATTTAAGAGACATTGTACATCAGTAAAAAAACTGAATCTGTAATGAAAAGTTTTCCACAAGGAGTCTTCCACGTCCAGCTAGCTCTGTAAGTGAATTTTTCCAAATAGTTTGGAAAAAAACATATCTTATTCGAACTTTCTCATCAAATAAGGTATTTACTAAATAATTTTAAGAGGCAAGCATCACTTTTACTAGGAAAACCTGACAAAGACGTTGCTGCTGCTGCTACATCACTTCAGTTGTGTCTGACTCTGCGACCCCATAGATGGCAGCCCACCAGGCTCCCCCGTCCCTGAGATTCTCCAGGCAAGAACACTGGAGTGGGTTGCCATTTCCTCCTCCAACGCATGAAAGTGAAAAGTGAAAGGGAAGTCGCTCAGTTGTCTCCAACTCTTAGCAACCCCATGGACTGCAGCCAACCAGGCTCCTCCATCCATGGGATTTTCCAGGCAAGAGTACTGGAGTGGGGTGCCACTGCCTTCTCCAACAAAGACATTACCAGAAAGGAATTACTACAAGTCAATTTCTCCGTCGATTATAAATATAAAAATCCTAAGCAAAGTACAAACAAATTACATTTATATGTATGTGCGTGTTTTGTTTATTTTAGGAATATAATTATTTTAATGTCTGAAAAGTAATTTGTTATTTATCACATTAATAAAAGGAAAAATCATCTTAATAGATGCATAAAATATCATTTATGATTAAAACTCATAAAACTTAATATGATAAAAAAAAAAAAACACTTCTCCTTAAAAAGAATCTGCAATAAGCTTCCTGCATAAAGGTGAACCTCTTCACGGATCACAGTCTCATGGTTGCAAAAGGGCTTGTGTAAGTCAATGAAACTATGATCCGTGCAGGGCCATCCAAGATGGGTGAAGAGTTCTGACAAAACATGGTCCACTGGAGGAGGGAATGGCAAACAGATATGACTTCACAACTGAACAACAATAAAGGTGAAACCATAAAATCTTTATCCCTAAGACTGAAAACAAAATACAGACGGCAGCTAACACTACTTCTATGTGAAACTGCACTGAAGGTATTATCCAGTGCCATAATGTAATAAAGAACTTTTTAACAGTAAAACTGCAATTAGTATAGAAAATATAACTGTATATTCAGAGAATCAAAAAAACTATATATACTTTTTAGAATTAATAAGTGATTTAGTAGATTCACCAGGAAAAATCAACACATGAAATTTACAGTGAATAGTCAGCAGCTATGGAGGAATTAATCTCCTGAAAGATGTCTAAGACCTCTCCTAAGGAAACTGCCAAATTATTGAGAGAAGTCAGAGAAGACCTAAATCAATGGATGGTCAAACTATTATTCACTGATTAGAAAATTTAATGTGCAAAGTTTTAATTCTTCCCTAAATCAGTCTATATATTAGTCTATATATGCATTCCTAACCAAAATCCAAGTATTTTTATGAAAATTGATGCTTTTCCAAAATCTCTATGGAAATACAAAGGACCTCTGAAAGGTAAGGGGAAAAAAAGTTGGTGGATTGCCTCTATCAGACCTCAGGCTGCCAATCATCAAAATAAGATGGTCTGGATGCAAAAATAGACAAAAAGACCAATGTAAAAGAACAGCATCTATGAAAGAAGCAAAGATTTCCAGTCAAGAAGCTTTTGACAAAGGTGACATTACAGTTCAATAGGGGAAAGAATGCCTTTTCAGTAAACTATGTTTGGCAAACTGGATATCATTTAAAAAAAAAAATCTGTATCTCATATCACACTCTAATGTAATCCCAATGATTTGTAGATGTAGATCTAAAGGTATCATTTTAGGACATTTCTCATCACCACACAAAAAGGTTTAACAGTAATAAAAATCAACAATTTGGGGTACATTAAAGTTAAGAACTTCTCTTCATCAAAGAACAAACACCATTTAGAAAATCAAAAGACAAGCCACAACGTGAGAGAAGACATCAGCAAGTACCACCAGAAATCAACAAGGAAGAGATGACTGAAGTGGATTAAACTCTGAGCTGGTAAGCGACCTGATGGGCTATCCAAATATCCAAAAACATAAAATATTGTTCAGCCTCATTAGTCATCACAGTAATACAAATTAAAACCACAATATAAAATTATAAACACTGACAATTTCCAGTCTTGGCAAGGATGTGGAATAAACTGAATGTTCACATACTCCTGATAGAACTGGGGTAATACTATTTTAAAAATTGAATATATATAAATTCTATGATCCATCAATTAGACCCATAGGAATATACTCCAAAGACTTTTGTACTTATGTAAACGAAAAATCACAGATACCAAAGTGTTCAGAGCAGTACTACTCAAAACAGCCCAAAATGAAAACAACCCAAATGTTAATCAAAAGATTCAATAAGAAAACAATGATGTAATCACACAAAGAAAGGCTACACAGCACAAGAATAAACTAATTACTGTCCCACACAACAAAATGTATGAATCTCTCTCACATATTTACCTTAAAAAAAAAACAACAAAAAAGTATACATGGAATGACTACATTTACGTAGTTGATGGTGACACAAATCAGGATAGTCGTTCCTCTGCAGGAGTGTTGGGAAGGCCAAACAGGGTTCCAAAATAGTAGGATATGCTTCATCTTTGTAGGAAAGACTGCATGCCAGTTTTAAGGATGTACATCTCAAAACTCCATGAAATATACAAATATCGGATGGACATTCATTCATCCGCATGTTGTATGTCAATAAAATGTTTGTTTACATGTAAACATGAAGTATGTTTTCCTCTCTCATTTTAAGAGATAGCTGACCCAGAGGACATCAAGAGAAATGTTGTAGCGGAGACAGACCTAGCACTGATAAAATCAGAAACTACCACAGTAAATTTGGGGGCTTTCCTAAAATAACACAAGTTTAACATTTTCTGCAATTATCTATAGTTTGGCATAAGTTTCTAAAAGGCTAGAGAAAAAAACTTGATTTTGCTGCTAAATATGTTTTCTTTTATATAAAGTAAAAGCTTACAGTACTTTGCTGACTACATTATTAAATTTAAATAAAACTATCAAACACATGTGGTATAATGAAAGCATTTTCGGTTAAATTTCAAAAATTGCAACATATCCTGAGTTTTGAAAGCGGATCTGTGTAAAATTGGTGGGATGGTATTTTCCAATACCTTTTCTTCCCCGATGAAATACTCTGATATTCAAAATACAATAAATATTAGCTTCACTATTGCTATAATGTTATTTTCTTTTTTGTAACACTAAGTGTAGGTATGTGCATTTTAAGATAACCAGAAGGCAAAAATTTTCCTTATTTCTTAAGAATCAAACATATATCAATATATGGAAATATATCAATATAATAAATACCTCTAAGCTATTAAACATATCAAATGAAACCTGTGCATCAATAACAGCTTAGTCAATTCTGCTTAATAGTTTTTTCTGGCTTCTTTTTCTCATTTCAATAGAATCTCTCAACAGATAAAACAAGTATCTGATGAATAATTTAAATAAGAACACAGAGCACAAAAGTTAGCATTCTGGAAACAATCCCAAGAGGCTATTAAAGAAAACAGGGAAATTGAACCACCTGAAGCATTTCCTCAGCCCTCCACGAATGCCTTCATTCTTTCTTTCACTCACCATTTATTTAATGGTACTGTTATGTGCCAAACACCAGATTTAAATAACCAAAACTCTGGCACTGAAACATCAATTATTAGGAACAAATCTGAAAAGGCTTGATGCAAAATTACTATAGGCAAGAAAAAGAAATGAAACATATATTCCATGAGTCATTCTCACCTCCGAACATATTTTTATGGCACACTTCTGTTTTGGACCTTACCATTTTTGAAGATTCTTCCACCTTGTATAGTCCTTGTAACTTTACCCCACTGCTTACCAAACAGGATGCTTAGAATCGGGCTCCATATTTATGAGTATGGTGACCACTGAAAATCGGGCATAGGGAAGGGACTTGTGGTCACAGGGGGAAAGGAGAGGGTGGGACACACTGAGAGAGAAGTACTGACATGTACACATCGCCCTGTGGAGAACAGATGGCTAGTGGGGAGATGCTGGACAGCGCAGGGGGCTCAGCCCGCTGCCCTGTGGCAACCAAGGGGCTAGGATGGGTGAGCAGGAGAGGCGGGGTGTATGCACACACAAAGCCGCTGCACAGTGGTGAACAGCAGAAACTGACACAATTCTATAACAATTATTCTCCAATTAAAAATAAATTTAAAAACAATTTAAAAAAGAAGATCTGGATAAATTATCTCACTCTCCAAAGCAAATAGACACAAAACACCTCAAAATTACAGAAGATAATGACAAAGTGAAAGTGAAGTCGCTCAGTCGTGTCCGACTCTTTGCGACCCTGTGGACAGTAGCCTGCACCGGGCTCCTCCATCCATGGGATTTTCTAGGCAAGAGTACTGGAGTGGGTTGCCATCTCCTTCTCCAGGGAATCTTCCCGACACAGGGATCGAACCCAGGTCTCCCGCATTGTAGACAGACGCTTTACCGTCTGAACCACCAGGGAAGTCAAAGATACATTCAAAAGAAACATTCCTTTTTTTGAGGGAAAAGTACTTGAAGCAATTACTATAGTTAATTACTGAGTGAAGTGAGTGAAGTGGCTCAGTTGTGTCCAACTCTTTGCGACCCCATGGACTGAAGCCTACCAGGCTCCTCCGTCTATGGAATTTTCCAGCAAGAGTACTATAGATATTAATAATGGAAACTGAAAAGCTGTGTTTTTTTTTTTTTAGGTAATCTGATACTTTAGTACAATCCTCTCTTTACAAGCTTCTGTAAAATAAAAGAGCTTAGCAAAACTGCAACTTTCCTCTTTGAAGTTTTTCTGTGAAATATAATCTAAGATGATAGGAAAACTATAAAGCAGTTTTTCTGAGGTGTTTTTACCCACAGAAATATTAAGTTAAATTTCATTTTAAAATACTTATTGAGTACCTACCACATTATAGCACATATCAAAATAGCCATGCATTATTAATATGTCACTTTTAGAAAAAAGATGGCTTACTCAATAAATGGTTTTAGTATACTTGGTAATCCAGCAGAGGGAAACAATTTGAACTAATATTTATTACCATCTATAAAAGTTACACTTAAATCCAAATGCAGTGGAGTTCCATTTTCAGAATGCTTGTGAAAGGAACTCTTTGAACCTGTCCCCAGTGAAACAATTATAAAAGTTTTTCTAAAAAAAAAATACAACCATTTAAATTTTCTGGAATTTGTCTTAAGGGAATATAACAAGTGAAGAGTTAGCCAAAAAATCTACTACATCTTGGTAACCACAGCAAGGGTCTATGTCAGTTAAAATCCAAACCACTGCCTCCACCCAGCAGGTTCCTGTGATGGAAGCTCCTGCCTAGGTAGCTGTGGCCAAGAAGAGGGGACCCCCTCTCTCCTCAGTGCCCAGTAAAGGAGTCTAGTAACTCAATGGGAGGGACAGGCCAACAGCATATCTCACCCCCTTCTAGCCCTGAAGTGCAGGGGCTAGATTCCTGGCAAGTACAACCAAGAGGTCAAGGGTTCCTTCCTCTATCACATTCCAGACAGTAGCTCTACTCCAGGTGAGGAAGGCCAGAAATACTGGACCTTGAATGTTCTTACTTAAGCCCACCTGCAGGGTGGAGGTTTCATTCCAGCAGAGACAATATGAGAAAACCAGAGACTTGCACTCCCCCCAATCTTTGCCTCTAAAGCAGGAGTGTCACTCCTGTCCCCAGCTCTAGAACAGTGACTGGATATTTTCCAAGGTCAAGAGGGACTCAATAAGAACAGAGACCTTCTAAAGTCTCCCCCACCAAGGCTGATTGTACTTAAAACAGAGCGCAGGGACATTCAAGCTGAAGGGTGCTCTTGAAACAAATGGAGATTTTGCTGGTGGGCAATTAAGAGGAGACTGGTAGCTTTCTGAGAGCAACAAGCTAAATTTATCAGCAAACCAGGGAAAGAGACAGGTAAGAGGTGCCCTCTTAGAGTTTAAACAAACCTCAAAAAGCAGCCTCAAAATCATCCCTAAAAGGGCTCTAATTTAATTGGATCAGACTGTGGAGAAATTTATGCCCCAGGGCCTTGTTAAAAACATAAAGCAATTAGGTAGCAATTAATAGAGCTTAAGGGCTGAGTGTAATACCAAATGAAACTGTAAAATCCTTTAGCACAGACATTATATCTACCCAATAATCTTATCCCCCTTACTCACCAAGGAAACAGAACACTCAGAGAGAGGCTAACAATGTGTATGAATGGCAAATGTAATTTTATTATGATGACTGAAAACCTAATACAAATTGATTCCCACTCCCCAAAGCAAATATAAACAAACTTCTCAAGATTATAATAAATAATGATAAAGTTACAATCAAAAGAACTATCCTCCTTCTTTAATGAGAAAAAATATTTTAAACACTTATTAGATTCAGTGCAGATAATTATAATGGTTTTAGCAGAGAGATCAGGGAAAAGGACAAAGAGCTCCAGCATGACTGTGTTCATGGCCAAGGCTGTGCTCTTTAAGAAGAAACAGCAGAGGCTTCACACTGCAGGAAAAATCAATTTCACTAAAATAATGCAGCCAAGTCTCTAATCAAATTAACAAGAAAACAACAACACAAATAATCCCTAGAGAAGGGCTGGAAGTGGAATCAGTATACAGATGCTGCAAGATATAACATAGAATGTATAGAGAGGGAGACAGAGAGGGAGGGGCGCTACTGAGACAGACATAAAGAAACAGGCAAGTGTGACCCACAGGCTGGAAAACAGTCAGGCAAGAAAAGTGCTCTCGAGAAGCACTGAGGTTAGATTTAAGACAAAAAAGCTTCAAAGCAGCCATTATGATTACCTTTAAATAATTAAACAAAATTATGCTTAAATAAGTTGAGGAAGGTATGTTGACAATGTGTCATCAAATAGAAAATATCAATACAGAGAGAGCAACTATGAAAAAGAACCAAGTGAAAATTCTGGATTTAAAAGTAAAATAAAATGAAAATCACACTAGAGGGGCTCAACAGTTAACTTGAACTGGCAGAAGAAAGAATCAGCAAACCTGAAGATAGAGCAATAGAAATCATGCATTCTGAAGAACACAGAGGAAAAAAGGATGAAATGAACAAACAGAGCCTCAGAGAAATGTGGGGCACAATTACGTGTACAAATGAATAGGTAATAGGGGTAACACAGAGCAGAGAGAGGGAAGGGAGCAGAAAACGGTCAAAGGAATAATGGCCAGCCATCCCACACTGAACAGAGAATGATCTACAAACTGAAGAAGCTCAATGTACTTTAAGTAAGATCAGTGTAAAGCGATACAGACTCAGACACATCATAGTAAAAATGCTGGAAACCAAAGAGATAATTCTGAAATAAACAAGAGAGAAAAGACTGAGTATGTACAAAGAAAGCATAATAACATTCATTAAAAATAATAAAATAGGGGGCCTCCCTGGCAGTCCACTGGTTAAGACTCTGTGCTTCCACTGTAGGGGGCCCAGGTTTGATCCCTGGCTGGGGAGCTAAGACTCTCACATACCATATGGCAGTGGTCAAAATAAAATAATACAGTAATGTAATGTAAAGTACAGTAATGTACAGTAATGTAAAATAATACAGTAATGACTGTGTGGATCACAAAAAACTGTGGAAAATTCTGAGAGAGATGGGAATACCAGACCACCTGACCTGCCTCTTCAGAAATCTGTATGCAGGTCAGGAAGCAACGGTTAGAAATGGACATGGAACAACAGACTGGTTCCAAATAGGAAAAGGAGTACGTCAAGGCTGTATATTGTCACCCTGCTTATTTAACTTATAAGCAGAATACATCATGAGAAATGGGGGACTGGAAGAAACGCAAGCTGGAATCAAGATTGCAAGGAGAAATATCAATCACCTCAGATATGCAGATGACACCACTCTTATGGCAGAAAGTGAAAAGGAACTAAAGAGCCTCTTGATGAAAGTGAAAGAGAAGAGTGAAAAACTTGGCTTAAGGCTCAACATTTGGAAAAAGAAGATCATGGCATCCAGTCCCATCACTTCATGGGAAATAGATGGGGAAACAGTGGAAACAGTGGCAGACTTTATTTTTCTGGGCTCCAAAATCACTGTAGATGGTGACTGCGGCCCTGAAATCAAAAGATGTTTACTCCTTGGAAGAAAAGTTATGACCAACCTAGATGGCATTTTCAAAAGCAGAGACATTACTTTGCCGACTAAGGTCCATCTAGTCAAGGCTATGGTTTTTCCAGTAGTCATGTATGAATGCGAGAGTTGGACTATGAAGAAGGCTGAGCGCCGAAGAACTGATGAATCGATGCTTTTGAATTGCATTGGAGAAGACTCTTGAGAGTCCCTTGGACTGCAAGGAGATCCAACCAGTCCATTCTGAAGGAGATCGGCCCTGGGATTTCTTTGGAAGGAATGATGCTGAAGCTGAAACTCCAGGACTTTGGCCACCTCATGCAAACAGTTGACTCATTGGAAAAGACTCTGATGCTGGGAGGGATTGGGGGCAGGAGGAGAAGGGGACGACCGAAGATGAGATGGCTGGATGGCATCACTGACTCGATGGGTGTGAGTCTGAGTGAACTCTCAGGAGTTGGTGATGGACAGGGAGGCCTGGCATGCTGCGATTCATGGGGTCGCAAAGAGTCGGACATGACTCAGCGACTGAACTGAACCAAACTGAAGGGGTACATTTAACAAAAGAAATGCAAAATTTATACTCTGAAAACAAACAAAAAAATTTTTTAATTGAAAGAAATCACAGAAGATCTAAATAAATGAAAAAACATCCTAAGTTAGGGATCAAAGGACTTAATCCTGTTAAGCTGACAAGAGTCTCAAGAGTGATCTACAGATTTGACAATTCCTATCAAAATTACAACTGGCTTCTTTACAGAATTTGACAGGCTGATCCTAAATTCATTGGGAAATTCAGGGCCCCAGAACAGATAAAACAACCTTGGGGGAGAAAAAAAAATGTCGAATTTACTTTTTTTTTAAATCTAAAAGAAAAAAAATAAGAGTCGGAGGTGGGGGGAGGGGTTCAAGATTGGGAACTCATGTACACCTGAGATGAAAAAGTAAAAATAAAAATTAAAATAATAAAGGGAAAAAAATAAATAAAAGACTAGACTAGTTTGGGGTATATTAGTATAATATTGACATAGGCAACATATTCTTAAGCTAGACATGAAACCCCACATCATAGAGGAAAAATCAAATTTTCTATAGAGCTGAGGGTAGCTTAAAAAACACTATAGGCATTTGGAGAAAACCAGGAAAATCCTCCCAAATTCTATCACGNCTGGGGAGCTAAGACTCTCACATACCATATGGCAGTGGTCAAAATAAAATAATACAGTAATGTAATGTAAAGTACAGTAATGTACAGTAATGTAAAATAATACAGTAATGACTGTGTGGATCACAAAAAACTGTGGAAAATTCTGAGAGAGATGGGAATACCAGACCACCTGACCTGCCTCTTCAGAAATCTGTATGCAGGTCAGGAAGCAACGGTTAGAAATGGACATGGAACAACAGACTGGTTCCAAATAGGAAAAGGAGTACGTCAAGGCTGTATATTGTCACCCTGCTTATTTAACTTATAAGCAGAATACATCATGAGAAATGGGGGACTGGAAGAAACGCAAGCTGGAATCAAGATTGCAAGGAGAAATATCAATCACCTCAGATATGCAGATGACACCACTCTTATGGCAGAAAGTGAAAAGGAACTAAAGAGCCTCTTGATGAAAGTGAAAGAGAAGAGTGAAAAACTTGGCTTAAGGCTCAACATTTGGAAAAAGAAGATCATGGCATCCAGTCCCATCACTTCATGGGAAATAGATGGGGAAACAGTGGAAACAGTGGCAGACTTTATTTTTCTGGGCTCCAAAATCACTGTAGATGGTGACTGCGGCCCTGAAATCAAAAGATGTTTACTCCTTGGAAGAAAAGTTATGACCAACCTAGATGGCATTTTCAAAAGCAGAGACATTACTTTGCCGACTAAGGTCCATCTAGTCAAGGCTATGGTTTTTCCAGTAGTCATGTATGAATGCGAGAGTTGGACTATGAAGAAGGCTGAGCGCCGAAGAACTGATGAATCGATGCTTTTGAATTGCATTGGAGAAGACTCTTGAGAGTCCCTTGGACTGCAAGGAGATCCAACCAGTCCATTCTGAAGGAGATCGGCCCTGGGATTTCTTTGGAAGGAATGATGCTGAAGCTGAAACTCCAGGACTTTGGCCACCTCATGCAAACAGTTGACTCATTGGAAAAGACTCTGATGCTGGGAGGGATTGGGGGCAGGAGGAGAAGGGGACGACCGAAGATGAGATGGCTGGATGGCATCACTGACTCGATGGGTGTGAGTCTGAGTGAACTCTCAGGAGTTGGTGATGGACAGGGAGGCCTGGCATGCTGCGATTCATGGGGTCGCAAAGAGTCGGACATGACTCAGCGACTGAACTGAACCAAACTGAAGGGGTACATTTAACAAAAGAAATGCAAAATTTATACTCTGAAAACAAACAAAAAAATTTTTTAATTGAAAGAAATCACAGAAGATCTAAATAAATGAAAAAACATCCTAAGTTAGGGATCAAAGGACTTAATCCTGTTAAGCTGACAAGAGTCTCAAGAGTGATCTACAGATTTGACAATTCCTATCAAAATTACAACTGGCTTCTTTACAGAATTTGACAGGCTGATCCTAAATTCATTGGGAAATTCAGGGCCCCAGAACAGATAAAACAACCTTGGGGGAGAAAAAAAAATGTCGAATTTACTTTTTTTTTAAATCTAAAAGAAAAAAAATAAGAGTCGGAGGTGGGGGGAGGGGTTCAAGATTGGGAACTCATGTACACCTGAGATGAAAAAGTAAAAATAAAAATTAAAATAATAAAGGGAAAAAAATAAATAAAAGACTAGACTAGTTTGGGGTATATTAGTATAATATTGACATAGGCAACATATTCTTAAGCTAGACATGAAACCCCACATCATAGAGGAAAAATCAAATTTTCTATAGAGCTGAGGGTAGCTTAAAAAACACTATAGGCATTTGGAGAAAACCAGGAAAATCCTCCCAAATTCTATCACGATAGGTAGAACAATAGCAACAGCACAATATTGCTCTATCACAATAGCATTTAATCATACATTATGCTAACCCAGCTTCTTCTTGCAAACTTGTTCACATACTCCTACAAGGATCATTCCTGGACTTGCACCTCTTTAGCTGCACCCAGTCCACTGTTGCACCACCATCAAAAAAGCAAAAGAGTTCCAGAAAGACATCTATTTCTGCTTTATTGACTATGCCAAAGCCTTTGACTGTGTGGATCACAACAAACTGTGGAAGATTCTGAAACAGATGGGAATACCAGACCACCTGACCTGCCCCTTGAGAAACCTATATGCAGGTCAGGAAGCACTAGTTAGAACTGGACATGGAACAGCAAACTTGTTCCAAATAGGAAAAGGAGTACGTCAAAGTTGTATATTGTCACCCTGCTTATTTAACTTCTATGCAGAGTACATCATGAGAAATGCTGGGCTGGAAGAAGCACCAGCTGGAATCAAGATTGCAGGGAGAAATATCAATAACCTCAGGTATGCAGATGACACCACCCTCATGGCAGAAAGTGAAAAGAAACTAAAAAGCCTCTTGATGAAAGTGAAAGAGGAGAGTGAAAAAGTTGGCTTAAAGCTCCACATTCAGAAAACTAAGATCATGGCATCCAGTCCCATTACTTCATGGGAAATAGATGGGGAAACAGTGGAAACTGTAGCTGACTTTCTTTTTCTGGCCTCCAAAATCACTGCAGATGGTGACTGCAGCCATGAAATTAAAAGACGCTTACTCCTTGGAAGAAAAGTTATGGCCATCCTAGACAGCATATTAAAAAGCAGAGACAATACTTTGTCAACAAAGGTTCATCTAGTCAAGGCTATGGTCTTTCCAGTAGTCATGTATGGATGTGAGAGTTGGACTATAAAGAAAGCTGAGCACAGAAGAATTGATGCTTTAAACTGTGGTGTTGGAGAAGACTCTTGAGAGTCCCTTGGACTGTAAGGAGATCCAACCAGTTCATCCTAAAGGAGATCAGTCCTGGGTGTTCATTGGAAGGACTGATGTTGAAGCTGAAACTCCAATATTTTGGCCACCTGATGCTAAGAGCTGACTCGTTTGAAAAGACCCTTATGTAGGGAAAGATTGAAAGCAGGAGGAGAAGGGGATGACAGAGGATGAGATGATCAGATGGCAACACCAACTCAATGAACATGAATTTGGGTAAACTCCTGGAGTTGGTGTTGGACAGGGAGGCCTGGCGTGCTGCGGTTCATGGGGTCACAGAGTCGGACACAACTGAGTGACTGAACTGAACTGAACTGAGTCCACCGTTCCTCTCCTTTCATCATCCCCCTTGTTATCAACTTTACATCTTCTGGTTCATCATGTTCAGATGATTTTGCCCTTCTCATCTTCTGGCTACACCTATAGGACGAAAGCCCAATCTATGGTAGAAAGCCCTTGCTATTCTATAGCCAGTACAGCTGGTATATTTTAGAAAAATCTCTTCTATAAAGCAGACAGGTTTGATAAGGCAGTCTTCAACTCTGGGACACGTACCTCTCTCCAGCTTGTCTCTTCTGCTGCTTTCAATGAACTCACTTTCTCACTCTTCAGTGACTATTTCAACTTTCATTCAATCCTCCCACACACGAAAAATTCCAGCCAAAATCTCACCTCTCTCCTTAAGTTATGCTGTTCCAGTTAACCTTATGACTATTTATACATCAAAACAAATTTTTAAAACGATATATGCCTGTCTCTATTTTTTCCCTTCCTTTTTTCAATTTAATCCCTACCCTCTTCCAATCTGGCTTTCTTCACTATCAAATAAAGGAACTGCTTCTAAAAACTACACTAATGAGAAAAATGGAATTACAATTATCATTGTTCATGATACGATTATCTGAAAAATTCAAGAATACAAAATGAAAAACAATTAAAATATATAAAAACTGAGTAAGATGGCTAAGGAAAAAAAATAGCTTTCACATACACAAGACAACAATTCTGTTACAGAAGAAAAGACTCCATTTACAACAGCAATTTTTAAGGGGACAATGGCCTCAAGGTACTCAGTAAGAAATTCTTAAAATCTTAGAAATCTTTCAACAAGAAATTCTAAGATCTAAGAAATTCTAGGGCTTCCCAGGTGGCGCTGGTGATAAAGAACCCACCTGCCAATGCAGGGGAAGTAAGAAATGTGGGTTCGATCCCTGGGTTGGGAAGATCCCCTGCCAGAGGGAATGGCAACCCATTCCAGTATTCTTGTCTGGAGAATCCTACAGGCAGAGGAGCCTGGCAGGCTATAGTCCAAAGGGCTGCAAAGAGTTGGACATGACTGAAATGACTTAGCACAGACATGCACACAAGAAATTCTAAGACTTAAATGAATAGAAAAATGAAGCAGTCTCTCCAAGTTCTCTCCTTTCATTCTCTTTCAAAGCCACTTCCCAGTGGTTTTTCCTTCCTACTATACCTTCAAAATTGTTCTTGTGAGGATCGCCAGGGAAATACATATGTGAAGTCTGATGGGGACCTACCCATCATCATCTCTTTGATACTTGAGTGTTAATATAATTCACTCACTCCTTAAGTATTTACTCTCGATTTCTGTGATACAACACTTGGTTTTCCTCTATGTCACTTCATTGGCTATTGCTTTTCAGTTTTATTTGCAAGCTTAATCTCTTACTCAGCCATTAAGACATGGAAATCTCAAGCCTAAGCCTTAGCCCTCTTCTCATTCTATCCTTTAGTACATGTCATTTATATCCATGGCCTTAACATCTATAGGTTGGTGGTTCCCAATTTTTTTTTTAATACCTTCTGCTTAGAACTCTAACCTTCAAACCGACAGAGCCAATTTTTAAATTCAAAATTTCCCTACAGACTTCTCAAAGGCCCCTCAGATGCAACATGTCCAAAACCAAAACCATGATTTTCTTCCAGTTTTACCTACCCCAGTGAATGGCACCAACCATCCATCCACTGAAGATGGGCTAACAAGACACTGAAGCTGAGCTATCAGAGGAAACCAAGGGAGTTACAGTTCATATGAAGAGAATCAGAGAACCAAAGAAGAGAACCAGAGCACCTCAGAGGGAAAACCTAGAGTTCTCCTTGGACAAAATAATCAGGGGCTCGGCAAGAACTACTCACAAAGTCTGTTCTCACCAAGAGATTGGAAAAACACAGACCTCAGTCATGGGGAAGAATCTGCCACAGACTGAACGTTTCTGATTCGGCTTAAAATATGTTAGGGTTCCAGTATCAAGCTGTTCACAGATATAGGCATATCTCACTTTGTTGTGTTACTCCACTCATCAGATGCTGTGTTTCTGAAAATTGAAGGTCTGTGGCAACCATGCAGTAGCAGTCTATCAGAGCCGTTTTTCTGACAGTATTTGCTCACTTTGCTTCTCTGTATTATATTTGGGGAGTTCTCCTAATACTTCAACCTTATTATTATTATTGTTACATTTGTTAAGGTGATCTGTGTTTCGTGATCTTTGATGACACTATTGTAATTGTGTCAGGGGACCACCAAACTATACCCATGTAAGATGTCAAACTTAATACAGCACTTACTATAGTGCTGGTCCAGAACACATGCCGTAACTACAGCAAGCTCACTTCTTTGCCTGCTCATAAGCTTCCTCTCTCTTCTTCAAAAATATGTTCCCAGTGGCTTCCTGCACATTCCCTCCAGTTGTCATTTCCCCTACCAGACTATGAGCTCGGCGAAGGCAGATACAGGGCAATCTCATGTAACTGAGTATCCCCCACGACTAGCACCCTACACTTAGCTCACCATTAAACTTCAATTAAGCTTTGTAAATATAGCTAATTTCTTCCGAATCATCTTTAGCTTGCTAATTGATACTGCTGAAAGCACTTTTATCCTGTTTCTGTATGACACAGAAGGCCTTGTTCTCTGAATTGTCACACTGGGTCCAGTTTCTGGACTGCCAGGCCTATTCTACGTCACCTTACTGAGCTCTCTCTTCACCCTAAGACAGAGAGGTCTGTAGTGCTGGATCATTACTGGATATTGAGATAGTCTTTTCAGAAACTCAGCTGCACCTTGTGCAAGTCTTTCAGATCCAGATAAGGGATCAGGAAAGAGTGCACACTCACCCAACTGATGCTTCCTCAAGTAAAGGTTTGTACTTGTGGGGAGTAACAATTGATGCTTTACAAAGGATCTACTAGCCACATGTTTAAGGATACATCACTGAGTCTAGGCCTCCCTTTAGCTGGCAAAACAGCCAGCTAAAGGGCCACAGAAAGCCAGCTAACCCCTTAAGCAAGCATGGACTGGAAACATGTTCTTCAGTGGGGATGTCCACAGTTGAGATTAAATTCTAGAGGAATTTCCAGAGAACAGGAGCCAGGTAGAGATTTACTCCTCCTCCCAAAGGCTCCAGCCTTGCTTCTGGCCCTGACCACACAGCCAGGTTCCATCTAAGGTAAATCTACAGGCTCTCAGTCAAATCCCACACCACTTCTCTGCTGCAGGCAGTCATTTTCATTCTGGTCACCTCTGAACTCCATGTGGGTTTCCCAGGTGATGCAGTGGTAAAGAATCCAACTGCCAATGCAGGAGGGGCAAGAGAAGCAGGTTAGACCCTTAGGGTGGGAAGGTCCCCTGGAGTAGGAAATGGCACGTCGCTCTAGTATTTTGCCTGGGAAAGCCCACGGACAGAAGAGCCTGGCAAGTCACAGTTCACGGGGTCACAAGCAGTCAGGCATGACAGCACGTACACACGTAACTCCACCTAGTCTCATCTCCATTATCTCCAGCAGAAACTTCTCACAGTTTCTGGAATCTGGATGGCATTCTTCATCCAGGTTCCAGGACTGGTAAAGAAATATAATGATGGGTAAAAGCCAGTCCCCTTTTAATGGGAACTTTAGAAGCAGGGAAGTAAATTAAAAATGCAGACTTATACTGCCAGCTTAATCCAGAAGCTCAAACATAATTAGACCATTCCCATCCTGCTTATAATTGATTCTTTACGCCTTTACAGTGATCTTTAATAAATGTGACAAATAGAATGAAAATATTTTCTCAGGCAATTTTACTTTTTGATTAGGGTTTAATAACTGCTATGAGTTCTAAAGGTGAAATGTGTTCTGTTCTTCTCTTGAGCCTAATTTAAGAGTAAGTCACTGTATGACACCTGCTCCTACTCGTCCACAGTGACCTTGGCATTACAGTACTCCTTATTAAAAGGAGAGGCACTAATATGGAACCTGCCATGTGCATAACTCTCTTTCTCAAATCTAGTCCTTTGTAGGATAAGACAAGTTGTTCAAGTTCCTTGTTCTCCATTCCTGTATAAGCTGGTAGTCAGGAATTGAACATACATGCATTATTTAATGATTTATATAAAAAAGGTAATTATGAAAATATTAGACGACAATATTAAATATTTATCAATCTGATATGCCAGCGGCCGTTGCTCATACAGGGCCAAGGATACCCCCTCATGCCTTGAGGGCGGCCACCTAGTATCTAATATGAAGGAGAAAAGATGTGGTTTAATGCACAGAGTGGGACATTGTCCAGGTTAAATGAGTGTGTGCTCTTCAATTAATCACCTCGCATACGGGATGGAAGGAGGCTCCATTTGCTGGATTGCCTATTATGTGCAATTACTTGCACATCTGTAACTCAATCCACTTTAAACATTATTTGATACACACTGAAGCAGATCTTGATAAACAGAGGTTGATGTTAACTATCCAGTTAGCTAAGAAATGAATAAAATCAAGATGAAATCACTTCCCTCCATAAGCATAAAGCTCAAATGGCCAGAATGGAAATATGCAGGCGTGGTCTGCATGGATCTCTCTGACTGTGTATGATTTACAATCACCAGTAAGTGAGTCAGGATAGAAAGAATATTGGATTTCCTAAGTACTTTAAGATATCCTTTCAGTAGCAAGGAAAAAGCCAAAGTGTCAGTTCCATTAAAATAATTACATCTCAAGTACGCACTTACTTTTACCTCAAGGCTTAAGATATGAGTATTTCTTTAATATCTTTAATACGTTCAAATTTTTATAATCTGTTAGGTAAATTGACATTTCATTATATATGCTATTTGCAGAATAAAATAATGGTATAATTTTAAAATCAATATATACAGTACATAGAGCAATCTCTAAGAGGAGCCTGAGTTATTGCAAATGTATGAGCTATTCCTATGAAGGAAAAAGATGGAAAGCCCTTTCCCATTTGCATTTATAAAGGCTGCGTGACTTCTTTAAATATATACACTGATGCCAACAGAGCCATCAGAAATCAATAAATCACATTCTCGCATGCTGTAAAATGTCTGACACACGCATTCATTTTCCTGGTCCGAAATTCTCTGCAAAAGGGACTGTGTAAATGTTCCATTTTGGTTTAATGACATTCTCCACAGTTAAAATTATGTGCATTATTGCCAGTGAGTTCAAAAACCTGAAGAGCACAAAGCTAGATCGGATTTTAAAGAGCCTACATAGTACATATCCTTCAGTGGCCCATCATTTAATAGACCATAGGCACACAGAACCAAATGGGGAGGTAAGTAAGAATGGATTGAAATACTGCAATTACCATTTGCACACAAAAAAATAATAGGCATAATTTATTTAGAAGCAGCTGGGGGAAGGTTCTATAAGTATTTGGAGAGACAGTCTGATAGCCTGATGCCACCGAATGGAGGCAAAGATGAACATCACTTTAAAATGATACAGATGACAGAAATGACAACTATCTATTCATCAGTGATGTTCAATCTGAAAGTGTAATAAAAACCTAAATATGACTCCTCTTTAGTTGACGTTTATTCTACCAGCTGCCATATATTTTAAAAAGGTCATAGAAGTGTCCTACATAGATGTCATTTATAAAGTACAAATTCTTAAAGAAAGAAGGGATCTGTTATGTACAATCAAGAAGGCTCTAAAAATTCTCCAAGCACATCTTGCAGAGAGCTAAGCAAAAAAGCCATGTCTGAAATAAACTAAAGCACTGAATTTAATAAGCCAGCCTGGGGACTGAACAAGAACTAGCTAGCTACAGTTCTACCTGTTCACCGGCACTAACCAGTGCTGTCCTGGCCTGCCCCTTCTTTGCTTTTTTTTTTTTTTTTTTGGCAGTTTTATTTACTTATTTTTGGCTGTGCTGGATCTCTGTGCTGTGCAGGCTTTTTCTCTAGTTGCAGCAAGCAAGGCTTACTCTCCAGTTGTGGTGTGCGGGCTTCTCAGCAGTGACTTCTTGTGGAGCACAGGTTCCAGGGTGCGGGGGCTTCAGTAGCTGCAAGTTCTAGAGCACAAGCTCCACAGCTGTGGCACACAGGCTTAGCTGCTCCACGGGCTGTGGGATCCTCCCAGACTGGGGACCTAAACCGCGGCTCCTGCATTAGCAAGTGGATTCCCCACCACTGAGCCACCAGGGAAGCCCCGTTTCTTTCTTTGTGTTTATCTCTGAACCAAAATGCTGTGGCCAAGAAGATGATGCTTGACTCCTGTGTTTTCCCAAACTGGATTATACTGAAAGTGTGTTATTCTGAGACTCTTCTTTTAACAACATGTCTTTCTTAACCTTTAACCCTCATTATCCTTTCCATGTGATGTCCACCCACACCAGCCCCCCTGACCTAACTTTTCTCCCTATGGAGCCTGGACCCCATAATCAGTTGCCCCAACAAGCATCTCACAAGTCCCCTAAAATCTTTTGGCTCCCTTTTAAATCTTCAATAGCTCTGGCAAAACTCAACTGCTGGCTCCAAGCTAAATGGACCACTGTCTAGCAGTGTGGAGAGGAAGACAGATGTAGACCAAGGATGTCTGCCACCATCTACACTCAGATGGGGCCTCCATGTTGGTCAGCAAGCACGTTTCTCCAGGATGAGTTCATAGGACGATCCATCCAGCTGCTTTCCAAAGCTCTTTAACTCTCAAGAAATCCCAAATCCTCTAGTTTCTGAGCAGACAAACCACCACCCGGCTGAAAACCCCTCGCTTTACACCATAATCACACCCTACTCCAGTACTCTTGCCTGGAAAATCCCACAGACAGAGGAGCCTGGTGGGCTGCAGTCCATGGGATCACTGAGGATCAGACATGACTGAGTGACTTCACTTTCACTTTTCACTTCCATGCATTGGAGAGGGAAATGGCAACCCACTCCAGGGTTTTTGCCTGGAGAATCCCGGGGACAGGGGAGCCTGGTGGGCTGCCGTCTATGGGGTCGCACAGATTCAGACACGACTGAAGCGACTTAGCTTAGCTTTACACCATACTCTTTGAAAGAAAGTGTTAGTCTCATAGTCATGTTCAACTCTCTGGCGACCCTATGGAGTGTAGGCCACCAGGCTCCTCTGTCCATGGAATTCTCCAGGCAAAAGTACTGGAGTGGGTAGCCATTCATTCCCTTCTCCCAGAATCTTCTTGATCTAGGGATAGAACTCGGGTCCCCTGCATTGCAGGCAGATTCTTTACCATCTGAGCTACCAGGGAAGCACTGTACCCTTTACTTTCAGTTATTTCTTCACTCTATCCTTCAGGATCATCTTCTCTCTGAGCTCAGAAATTAGCACTCTTTTTTTTTTTTTTTTCTCTCTTAAACCAGCTTCTTTAACAAGAAGTCTATCCCTTTCCATCTATTCTAAGACTTGGGGCCATAAATCAAATCCTCACTCTTCTATCTTCAATTTCTTCTGTGAACTGCCTCAATTTTTAGGACAAAATCATGTTTAAGTCCACCCTAGCTTTAAAAATACAGCAATGCTTTGCTATTCTCAAGTGCACAATAAATAGTACCTAGAAGGAGTGTTCCATTTCTCCTTCTCCCTCAAATCCAATTATCAAGTCATGATGATTTTATTTCTAATGTCTATTGGGCAGAAGGGCCCCCCTCCTGGATTCATAGGTTGAAGCCCTAATTGAAGCCCTAACCATACACTTGGAGACAGGGCCTTCAGAAAGGTAAATGCGTGTGTGCTAAGTGATTTCAGTTGTGTCCAACTCTTTGCAACCCTATCGACTGTAGATCTCCTGGCTCCTCTGTCCATGAGATGCTCCAGGCAAGAATACTGGAGTGGGTTGCCATGCCCTCCTCCAGGGGATCTTTCCAACCCAGGGATCGTACCCACGTCTCTTATCTCTCCTGCACTGGCAGGTAGGTTGTTTACCACTAGTGCCACCTGGCAAGCCCCCTTCAAAGAGGTAATGAGGGTTAAATCAGGTCATACTGGTGGGGCCCTAATGCAGTATCAGGGGTGTCTTTATAAGAAGAGAAAGTGACACCAGAGATTGGGGCATGCAAAGCAAAGGACGAGTCAAGGCACATATAAAAGGAAGCTATCTATAAGCCAAAAGAGCAGAGAGGCCCAGGGAGACTCCAAGAATGCCAGCACCTTGATCTTGGACTTGCAGCCTCCAGAACTGGGAGAAAACAAATTGCTATTTTTAAGTCACCCAGTCTGTGGTATTTTGTTAACAGCAGCCCTAGCAAACTAATAAACTGTTTTCTGAATAAGGCCCCTCCTTTCCATTCTACAATATAGTGGCTTTGGCTAAAATTCTTACTTATCAGATATGTTAAACTAGCCTTTTAAGTGGCTTCCTAGGCTATAGTCATTCATTCATTTGGAAAACATTTACTGAGCACTCACTCCAGGCCTGGAAAATCCCATGGACAGAGGAGCCTAGCAGGCTGCAGTCCATGGGGTTGTGAAGAGTCAGACACGGCTGAGTGACATCACTTTCACTTCTCACTTTCATGCACTGGAGAAGGAAATGGCAACCCACTCCAGTGTTCTTGTCTGGAGAATCCCAGGGACGGGGGAGCCTGATGGGCTGCCATCTATGGGGTAGCCCAGAGTCGGACACGACTGAAGTGACTTGGCAGCAGCAGCAGGAGCACTCCAGACCAGGCACAGTGAGGAGGAGAAATAGAGCCACTTTGCCCTGGGGCTGTTAATTTCCACGGGGAAAGACAAAAGAACAAATACATAAACAAGATAGTCACAGACTTTAATAAGTGCAGGAAAGGAAACATAGAAAACTTAGAAAACAACCAGAGATAGTACTTGAGACGGGAGGAGAGAAGAAAAGCCCTGTGAGGAGCGAACATTGAGACTTGGTGGAGAATGAGGTGGTTTTGCCAAATGATGCTAGAAAAGCATTTCTGGCAGAGCTGAGAGACAACAAAAGGCTGAGGCATCAGGCACAGGAGGGAAGATAGTGTGACTTCATGGTACCCAGATGGAGAGTACTGATCTCTCCTCTACCGTGCTTTGCTCTTCCCATAGAGCTTTCTTTCTCTGTAACACAAATCTAACAACAGCATGCTCCAAATGTAAAATCTTGGTATGTTTTACATTGCTTACTGACCTATGAGGCCTTTTTTAAAAGCTCACTCCACCTACCTTTCTAGCCTCAACTTTCTCCCCCCAGCCATCTCAAATTACGTGTGGACAGATGCCATACACTTCTCTGCCGGTCCTGGCCGCAAGGGAGCATGATGTAGGGAAAGAACATCACTTTGGGGGTGGACAAATCTGTGTTCACATTCTGGTGTCCATGTTTTTACTTGGAAGAGGCTGAGTGAGACCTTTCCTTTCCTTATCCTCAGTTTCCAGGTATGTAAGATAGGAACACAGACTCTTCCGAGAGCTTCTGTAAGGACTAGTGACCCTCTCTGTGGGAGGCCTGGCCCTGTAGGCAGTCAGTGTCATTACTGGCATGCATGGTTTCCTCTGCTAGGAATGCCCGCCTTACTTCTTAACCTGGGAAACTTCCTCCATCATTCTGGACCTCGTTCAATGATACCTTCTCTTGAAATCTTCTCTAACTCCCACAGACAGGATATAACCACCTTCTCTATGTTCCTTTGGGACTTCACTGGTAGTTCAGCTGGTAAAGAATCCGCTTGCAATTCAGGAGACCCCCATTTGATTTCTGTGTTGGGAAGATCCTCTGGAGAAGGGATAGGCTACCCACTCCCAGTATTCTTGGGCTGCCTGGTGGCTCAGGGGTAAAGAATCCACCTGCAATGTAGGAGACCTGGGTTCAATCCCTGGGTTGGGAAAAGCCCGTTGAGGAGGGCATGCCAACCCACTCCAATATTCTTGCCTGGAGAATCCCCATGGGCAGAAGAACCTGGTGGGCTACAGTCCACGGGGCCGCAAAGAGTCGGACATGACCGAGTGACTAAGTGCGGCACATGTCCCCTAGCACAATGCATACGCTACCACCACAGCCTTGTTCTCACCCACAGGCTTTCCTATCTCTCTTCTCTTACCATTACTTCCCTCAGGATATGAACTGTAAGTACTAACACCTGTATCATCAGTGCTTTCCCAGGCAGCACTAGGAGTAAAGAACTACCTGCCAATGCAGGAGACACAGAGATGCAGGTTTGATGCCAAGGTCAGAAAGATTCCCTGGAGGGCAGCATGGCAACTCACTCCAGTATTCTTGCCTGGAGAATCCCAGGGACAGAGGAGCCTGGTGGGCTACTGTCCACAGGGTCACAAAGAGTTGGACACAACTGAAGCGACTTAGCATGCACGCACAGGTTACATAAACGTTGGTTGAATGAATGGACCATATATCCTTCCCCAAACCACTAGAACTGGCTTTCCATCCATATCATTCTACTTCCTCAAAGGGTCTGTCAGTCAGGAACCCAGCAGGTACAGGTGACTCATTAGAGTTAGCATTCTTCAAAGAAAGTAGATTAAACAGACTATTTATAAAGATGTGGGCAGGATGCAGCCAAACCGCAGAGGACAGTGCAGTAAGCCAGAGCGAACGATGGGGGTGAGTATTTGACCTGAAGGGTGAGGAGAGAAGGGAGTGATTGGAACTTGGAGAGGGATGTGTGGTGCAGATTTTCTGATAGAAGCTGGTCAATGGGTGTGGCCTCTATTGTCCACGAAGGGCAGGTGAGGGGCTCAGTCTCACTCTGCTTCCTCCCTTGCTGGGGCGTCTCACCAGCTGAAACCAATTAAGAGTCCAGGGGCCTTCTCATCCTCCTTCTGAATGATTCAGGCCGGAAGCATATATGAACATGGGCCTCTGAGCTAGAGAAGTCCTAGAGGGACTCATGATGGTGCAGAGTGGGACCACGGAGCCCAGTGGGGCCAGGAGAGTGACTGTATGGAGGGGAGACCTGGAGAAGGGAGACACAGCAGGTCAGGGGGCACCTTCACAGCATGAGGGAGGGGTCAAGCAGGAAGGGGAAGGTGCGGTGGAGGCAGGGAGGTGGGCAGTCACACAGGGTCAGAGCCTTGGGCTTGGTAAGGAGGCCATCCCCATGGGGAGGTACAGTGGCCAAGATGGAAGACTGACTGACTCTCAGGGGGTTCATGGACTATTTAGATATATTGAGAGTAACAGAAAGTGATTTATCACTGTCAGTGTCGGACAACTATAGAAAGAGACAAAGCTAGGATAAACCAGGAGGCATGAGGTTAGTTTTGACGCATTAGTGTGAATTCATAGTTTACAAGCTATAGAGGTGCATCTGGAAATAAATGTAAATGGAAACTGTTTTACAGGTATGGACTGTGAATAGGCTCATACTCTTTCTCTTGTAAGATGTGCCTTGTCTCCAAGACACAGAAGATGGTCACACACACAAACATGCACATACATGTATGGATGCACACATTCCTGCATATACAGACATGTATGTATTTCATAAGTCTGTCCTAGATCTGGGAGCAGCCATACCCCAACAGCAAAGAACATACATATAGTACTATCCTGATTTCTAAATACTACCTTCCAGTAAAGGGAACTAAGGTTTTTTGGAGAAGGAATGCATCCCAGGGCTGAGGAGGAAAAGTATAAGATGAGAGCAGGACAATTCCATGTGTTTCAAAGTAATGCAATACTCAAAGAGTGATGGAGACACTTCAGAAGACAGAGGAACCAGCTTGAACAGGCTTCTAGTGACCAAATGTGGACAACTGAGCATAACAACCTGCTAAAAAACTAAGGAACAATGAAGAAACCATAGAGATAGGAGTAAGTGGAAAAACTGACAGGCTGAAGAGGAATAGGATATCTGCACAGTTTAAAAGGAAGTCCTTACAAATACTATTTAATTACAAAGAAGAAATAAGCAATGTTACCCTGGAGAAGCCTTGGGGGATACATTTTAATAGAATGTTCAAGTGATCAACATCAGTATCAGGAGAAATCAAATCTGTGCCAGCTCATAGGTGCAAGGAGAACACATCATCATTTGTCATATTCCTCCTCGTGGTAAAATCTGAATCTGATCACTAGGAAGCATCACACAAACTAACATTGGCTTCTAATCTTCAAAAGTGTCAAAATCACAAAGTCAAGGGAAGACTGAAGAACTACTCCAGAATGAAGGAAACTAAAAAGATATGACAACTAAATACAATGACAGATTTGATACTAAAAGGATCTTGTTACTAAAAGTGACATTACTGGGACAGGTGGCTAAACGTGAATAGAGTCTAAGAATTACACAGTAAGAATCATAAATGCCAGTTTTCTGATCTTGATTGGCTACATTGTGCTTATGTAAGAGGATGCCCTTGTTTGCAGGAAAAAAAAAAAAAAACAGGCTTAAAGTCATAATACATTGGGGACAAGGGGTCTGATGGATAATGAGGCTTGAAACTTCTCTACTATATTTTTAAGTCTTCTAATAGTTGGTTATTATTTCAAAGCTATGGGTTTTTCCAGTAATCATGTATGGATGTGAGAGCTGAGGACCACAAAGAAGGCTGAGTACAAAATAACTGATGCTTTTGAACTGTGGTGCTAGAGAAGATTCTTCAGAGTCCCTTGAACTTCAAGGAGATCAAACCAATCAATCTTGAATATTCACTGGAAGGATTGATGTTGAAGCTGAAGCTCCAATATCTGGCCAGCTGATACGAAGAACTAACTCATGGAAAAAGACCCTGATGCTGGGGAATACTGAAAGCAGCACGAGAAGGGGGCGACAGGGGATAAGATGGTTGGATAGCATCACTGACTCAATGGACATGAGTTTGAGCAAGCTCTTGGAGATGGTGAGGGACAGGGAAGCCTGGCATGCTGCAGCCCACAGGGTGACAGGGAATTGAACATGACTTAGCGACTGAACAACAGCAAAATTAAAACCAAAGGAAGACAGAGGCACTGTTCTTGCTGATGCAGTAGTCCATATGTACATTAGTCTCTATAGACAGCCTCCTGGAGCAAAGCAGAGCCAAGGAGGCAGAGGGTGGATCTAACGGAATGAAGGAAAGATGTCCCACTTACTCCCTGAGACCTCCTAAAGTCCATTTGACACTATCACCTGCACATAGTCTCCTCACTGATGATCTCATAGATTTGCTATTTTCTGTCTATTCCCTGGCTCCTGCCATATCCTTTGTAATATGCACTTCCTCACAAATATACGTCTTTTCCTGGAATGATTATGATATCTCACAGTATCATCAAATCCCAGAGCTGACACTATAATCTATGTAGACTGTAATCATTAATTATATTTTCTCCAGTTACAAAACTTTAACACATAATAACTTCTGGACATTTCCTATAATAGAAGCATCTCAACCCAACACATTGAAAATAAAACCCATACCTACCCCATTACAGTGAACAATGATAGCTGACATCCCCTGCAAAACCCCACTGCACAGCCTCTAACAGAACTTCCTAAGAAGCAAATTTCTAAAGTATTCCTGAATTCCTCACAGTGCACCATTTTATTTTGGAGATGATGAGCACGCTAAAGTTCAAGAATAGGCCTGGCTGCTTTAAACCAATTTGAATATTCCATTTCCTCCCTGTTGGAGTCATTGTTTAAGTGGACAGGTGATCTATATAGTACCATTCATNTTACAGTGAACAATGATAGCTGACATCCCCTGCAAAACCCCACTGCACAGCCTCTAACAGAACTTCCTAAAAAGCAAATTTCTAAAGTATTCCTGAATTCCTCACAGTGCACCATTTTACTTTTGGAGATGATGAGCATGCTAAAGTTCAAGACTAGGCCTGGCTGCTTTAAACCAATTTGAATATTCCATTTCCTCCCCGTTGGAGTTATTGTTTAAGTGGACAGGTGATCTATACAGTACCATTCTGTGACTCTTAGGTCTTGTTTTTGAAGTACTAGGACAGAAGTATCAATATGTAATAGGAAGGAAAGGGGCAGGGCACAACTTATGAAGGAATGACATAGTCCAAGGACACAACATAAACCAATTAAAATCAAATGGGACCAAGATGGCAGACAAGAAGACTTTGACTAGGCTTTGATCCTCAATCAGCAAGCCAAATGACATACCCAGAGGCATCCTGACAGTTCCAAAACATTACCAAAAGACCAAGGAGTGTGCCCAATTCCTGGAAATCTCCATCCCTTCCCCAAAATAGCTGGAATAACCCTCCCATTCATTAGCATATGAAGTTACCCAGCCCATAAAAATTAACCACAGCACATTTCAAGGCCACCAGATTCTGCCCTCTGTGATGGCTCATACTCTCTCCAGACTCACCCTCTGCAATGGCCCTTACTCTCTCTGTGGAGTGTGCTTCTCCCTGAATCTGAAAAAATCCATGTATTACCTATCCCTTTGTCTCTCACTAAATTCTTTCTGTGATGAGGCATCAAGAACCTGAGCTCCATTATGTCCTGAAACCAGTACCATGGGTTTGGGCTGGAAGGAAATGGCAACCCACTCCAGTACTCTTGCCTGGAAACTCCCATGGATGGAGGAGCCTGGTAGACTGCAGTCCATGGGGTTGCTAAGAGTCAGACACGACTGAGCAACTTCACTTTCACTTTTCACTTTCATGCATTGGAGAAGGAAATGGCAACCCATTCCAGCGTACTTGCCTGGAGAATTCCAGGGACGGGGGAGCCTGGTGGGCTGCCATCTGTGGGGTTGCACAGAGTCGGACACAACTGAAGTGACTTAGCAGCAGCAGCAGCAAGTCCTGGCCACGTGGGTTTGTGTCCCACCCTGGGTTTTGGCTGGGTTGGAGTCCCAGCATGTGGGTTCAAGTCCCAATCTGAGGTAAACAAACAGCTTCAAATATATTCCCTAGGAGTGTGAACCAATAGAAAAACACCCAGTTTTTAAAAATTCAGGTAGCCATCTTACCACAAAGGGATTCAGGTTTAGAACAGTGCCAACTACAAGAGAAAAGATTTTTTAAATGAATTCTTCAAACACAGTTAAACTAGTTGGTGATAACTGAATCCTTGGACCAACAACTTGAAGCCAACTCCAACCTCCATCTTACAATTACCTGAGCCAATAAATCCCCTTTATATTTAAGTAAGTTTGACTTCAGTTTCCTGTTAATTGCAGCATAATGTGTGTGAGGTAAAATTAAAATAAGCTAGATGTGACAAGGTTATAAACAACTAAGAATATGTAAAATACATAATCTAAGATAAACAGTCCTCTAGAAAAAGAAAGGAAAAGTACAAACATAGAAAAAAAAAATACCAGAAAGGCTTAATGATAAATGGGGAACCCAGCTTCCCTTATTTTAAAGGTATCATNGGAGTCCCAGCATGTGGGTTCAAGTCCCAATCTGAGGTAAACAAACAGCTTCAAATATATTCCCTAGGAATGTGAACCAATAGAAAAACACCCAGTTTTTAAAAACTCAGGTAGCCATCTTACCACAAAGGGATTCAGGTTTAGAATAGTGCCAACTACAAGAGAAAAGATTTTTTAAATGAATTCTTTGAACACAGTTAAACTAGTTGTTGATAACTGAATCCTTGGACCAACAACTAGAAGCCAACTCCAACCTCCATCTTACAATTACCTGAGCTAATAAATCCCCTTTATATTTAAGTAAGTTTGAGTTCAGTTTCCTGTTAATTGCAGCATAATGTGTGTGAGATAAAATTAAAATAAGCTAGATGTGACAAGGTTATAAAACAACTAGGAATATGTAAAATACATAATCTAAGATAAACAGTCCTCTAGAAAAAGAAAGGAAAAGTACAAACATGGAAAAAAAAAATACCAGAAAGGCTTAATGATAAATGGGGAACCCAGCTTCCCTTATTTTAAAGGTATCATAATGAATTACACTTTGGCTTCACATGGCCCAGAATAGGAAAGCCTGTAGAACTGCTTCAGGGAAGAACTCAGGCAGTAACCTGGGCAGTCAAAGGAAGGAGACAAGAAAGCTGAGAATTTCCAATTTTGTAAAAATATGTGAAATCAGGCTTTCATACAAGTGAAATTTCACATAATTGCACTACCTTCCACTGACTCAAGTAAATCTGTGTAATCAGATTCACATTTCCACGCCTTTCCTACTCCTTCTGGCCTAGAAAATGGTGATGTTCACCTCCTTTTGGATTTTTATAAACTGAACAGAAATAGAGCAGTTTTGGAAGCTTGTTGATTTCAGTCGCCTGTTCCTTGCTGCTGGGAGAGAAGGCTGAGCTCAGCTCCAGCAGGGCAGAGACACAGTTCTCAATTTCTCAATGTCGAATGTGGATGGGGCCACAGAGTCTTCCTGTCCTCCCAAATAACCCTAGATAGTATATCCAGTCGCCTCCAGACCTTCTACAAACCCATTCCGCAGGCAGTGTCATTTGCTCCCACTCTTCAGGGTTGAAAATATGCAGGGAATTCAGTCCTTTCGTTTTTTTCTCCAAGGCCTGATGTCTTAAGCCAGACTCTTAATCTCTCTTTTTTTAAATTAATTTATTTATTGAAGGATAATTGCTTTATAGAATTTTGTTTTCTGTAAAACCTCAACATCAATCAGCCATAGATATACATATATCCCCTCCCTTCCAAACCTCTCTCCCATTTCCCTCCCCACCCCACCTCTCTAGGTTGATACAGTGCCCCTGNAATTAATTTATTTATTGAAGGATAATTGCTTTATAGAATTTTGTTTTCTGTAAAACCTCAACATCAATCAGCCATAGATATACATATATCCCCTCCCTTCCAAACCTCTCTCCCATTTCCCTCCCCACCCCACCTCTCTAGGTTGATACAGTGCCCCTGTTTGAGTTTCCTGAGCCACACTGCAAATTCCCGTTGGCTATCTATGGCAATGTAAGTTTCCATGTTACTCTTTCCATACATCTCACCCTCTACTCCCCTCTCCCCATGTCTATAAGTATATTCTCTATGTCTGTTTCTCCATTGCTGCCCTGTAAGTAAAGTTTTCAGTACTATTTTTCTAGATTCCATTTATATGCATTAGAATACAATATTAAATCTTTTTCTTTCTGACTTACTTCACTCTATATAAAAGGTTTCAGGTTCATCCACCTCATTGAGAACTGACTCAAATGTGTTCCCTTTTATGGCTGAGTAATATTCCATTATGTATATGTACCACAACTTCTTTATCCATTCATCTGTTGATGGGCATCTAGGTTGCTTCCATGTCCTAGCTATTGTAAATAGTGCTGCAGTGAACAACAGGATACATGTGTCTTTTTCAATTTTGGTTTCCTCTGGGTATACGCCTAGGAGTGGGATTGTTGAGTCCTATGGTGGTTTTGTTCCTGGTTTTTTAAGGACTCTCCATACCGTCTTCTATAGTGGCTGTATCAATGTACATTTCTACCAACAGTACAAGAGTGTTCCCTTTTCTTCACACCCTCTCCAGCATTTAATGTTTGTAGACTTTTTGATGATGGCTATTCTGACCCATGTGAAATGATATCTCATTGTAGTTTTGACGTGAATTTCTCTAATAATAATTGAGCATCTTTTCATGTGTTTCCTAGCCATCTGGATATCTTCTTTAGAGAAATGTTTGTTTAGGTCTTTTTCCCATTTTTTTAATTGGGTTGTTTGTTTTTCTGATATTGAGTTGTATGAGCTGCTTGTATATTTTGGAAATTAATCCTTTATCAGTTGTTTCATTTGTTATTATTTTNTCATTGTAGTTTTGACTTGAATTTCTCTAATAATAATTGAGCATCTTTTCATGTGTTTCCTAGCCATCTGGATATCTTCTTTAGAGAAATGTTTGTTTAGGTCTTTTTCCCATTTTTTTAATTGGGTTGTTTGTTTTTCTGATATTGAGTTGTATGAGCTGCTTGTATATTTTGGAAATTAATCCTTTATCAGTTGTTTCATTTGTTATTATTTTCTCCCATTCTGAGGGCTGTCTTTTCACCGTGTTTATAGTTTCCTTTGCTGTGCAAAATTTTTAAGTTTAATCAGGTCTCATGTGTTTACTTTTGTTTTTATTTCTGTTATTCTAGGAGGTGGGTCATAGAGGATCTTGCTTTGATTTATGTCACCCTTAAGAAGACAAAAGAACTGTACACAGAAAATTACAAGACACTAACGAAAGAAATCAAGGACAACATATAGAGAAATATTCCATGTTCCTGGATGAGAAGAATCAATATTGTGAAAATGAATATACTACCAAATGCAATCTACAGATTCAATGGGATCCCTATGAAATTACCAATGGTATTTTTCACAGAACTAGAACAAAAAAAATTCACAATTCATATGGAAACACAGAAGACCCCTAACAGCCAAATNCTCTAGGTTGATACAGTGCCCCTGTTTGAGTTTCCTGAGCCACACTGCAAATTCCCATTGGCTATCTACGGCAATGTAAGTTTCCATGTTACTCTTTCCATACATCTCACCCTCTACTCCCCTCTCCCCATGTCTATAAGTATATTCTCTATGTCTGTTTCTCCATTGCTGCCCTGTAAGTAAAGTTTTCAGTACTATTTTTCTAGATTCCATTTATACGCATTAGAATACAATATTAAATCTTTTTCTTTCTGACTTACTTCACTCTATATAAAAGGTTTCAGGTTCATCCACCTCATTGAGAACTGACTCAAATGTGTTCCCTTTTATGGCTGAGTAATATTCCATTATGTATATGTACCACAACTTCTTTATCCATTCATCTGTTGATGGGCATCTAGGTTGCTTCCATGTCCTAGCTATTGTAAATAGTGCTGCAATGAACAACGGGATACATGTGTCTTTTTCAATTTTGGTTTCCTCTGGGTATACGCCTAGGAGTGGGATTGTTGAGTCCTATGGTGGTTTTGTTCCTGGTTTTTTAAGGACTCTCCATACCGTCTTCTATAGTGGCTGTATCAACGTACATTTCTACCAACAGTACAAGAGTGTTCCCTTTTCTTCATACCCTCTCCAGCATTTAATGTTTGTAGACTTTTTGATGATGGCTATTCTGACCCATGTGAAATGATATCTCATTGTAGTTTTGACTTGAATTTCTCTAATAATAATTGAGCATCTTTTCATGTGTTTCCTAGCCATCTGGATATCTTCTTTAGAGAAATGTTTGTTTAGGTCTTTTTCCCATTTTTTTAATTGGGTTGTTTGTTTTTCTGATATTGAGTTGTATGAGCTGCTTGTATATTTTGGAAATTAATCCTTTATCAGTTGTTTCATTTGTTATTATTTTCTCCCATTCTGAGGGCTGTCTTTTCACCGTGTTTATAGTTTCCTTTGCTGTGCAAAATTTTTAAGTTTAATCAGGTCTCATGTGTTTACTTTTGTTTTTATTTCTGTTATTCTAGGAGGTGGGTCATAGAGGATCTTGCTTTGATTTATGTCACCCTTAAGAAGACAAAAGAACTGTACACAGAAAATTACAAGACACTAACGAAAGAAATCAAGGACAACATATAGAGAAATATTCCATGTTCCTGGATGAGAAGAATCAATATTGTGAAAATGAATATACTACCAAATGCAATCTACAGATTCAATGGGATCCCTATGAAATTACCAATGGTATTTTTCACAGAACTAGAACAAAAAAAATTCACAATTCATATGGAAACACAGAAGACCCCTAACAGCCAAACCAGTCTTGAAAAGTAAGAAAGGAGCTAGAGGAATCAACCTTCCTGACTTCAGGTCATACTACAAAGCTACAGTCATCAAGACAGCATGGCACTTGCACAAAAATATAAATATACACCAATGGGATAAGATAGAAAGCCCAGAAATAAACCCATGCACCTAGGATTACCCTATTTTTGACAAAGGAGGCAAGACTATACAATGGGGCAAAGACAGCCTCTTCAATAAATGGTGCCAGGAAAACTGGACAGCTACATGTAAAAGAATGAAATTAGAACACTTCCTAACACTATACACAAAGATAAACTCAAAATGGATTAAAGACCTAAATGTAAGAAACTATAAAACTCTTAGAGGAAAACACAGGCACAACACTAGATGACATCAATCAAAGCAGACTTTTAATCTCTTACCTCAACTACTGTCTTTATCTCTTACCCAGTCTCCCTGGGTCTTATCTTTTGTCCAATACATTACTTACAGGGCTACTGGCTCCTAAGAGAAAATAAGGACTGTATTTATCCTTTGGATCTTCTTCTCCTGCCCTAGGTCCAGGCAGTACAATATTTATTTAAATTATTTTATGTCTGCTGTTTCTCATTTGAGAAATTGCTTGAGTACCCTCCTGGTTTCAGGAGAAGTTAAAGAGTTGACTCTGCAACCAGCCTTCCAGGTTGTAGACCACACTGTCCTTTAGCACAGTATCCTACCATACACAAGCAAGCCTTTGTAAATGGCAAGCTCTCCCTCTGTAAAATACACTTTCTCTTGATGCTACAAAACACTTCAAGGTGCAAGCTAAGCATCTGTTTCATCATAAAATCTTCAGTACTAGGATGCTTGGGGCTGGTGCACTGGAACGACCCAGAGGGATGGTACGGGGAGGGAGGAGGGAGGAAGGTTCAGGATGGGGAACATGTGTATACCTGTGGCGGATTCATGTTGATATAAAGCAAAACCAATACAATAACCTCCAATTAAAATAAATTTATATTAAAAATAAATAAAGTTCTTTACCCTCTCTGCCGTCTGAGGACTTTCTTTATATTTCTATTTATGTGACTCTGCCTGGTCTTATACTAAATTTCCCATAGATCTATCCAGTTATCAGACTTTTTTCCTAGTAAACAGGAAGCTATATTTCAGGATAAGCTTGTCTTTCTCCTCCACCTGCTACTCCTCTGCAAGAATCATTCTTGAAGCCTCTGTATTTAGCAAAATAATAATACCTGCTCTGTAAATATTTCTTGAATACATAATTTCCCACTGAACTACCTGTTCTTTGAGGACAGGTATTGTGCCTTATTCATTTATATGCCTCACAGTGACTGGAAAATACTGAGTAACAGAAACTGCTACAGGTTGGTTTAAATGCTGGACTTATTTAGAGTGGCCTTCTGGGTTACTGAACTACTTGGCTAATCCTAAGACAATCTGTCATTTCTTCATTGCAAAAAGATGTGAGTATTTTATATACACTGAATCTCATTCCAGCAACAAGAGGTAGAACTGTAAATAAGACAAACCACACATACCTTGAAGTGGAGGGAATAGCTGTATAACTAATAAGTTCACTGTCCCCCAAATAAATAAAAGTTTTTCTAAATACCTGAACCCAATGCTCAGTCATACCAACTTGAAACCCAGGAATTATCAGAGACTTCTCCTGAAATCCTGCTTCAAGAGTTATTTGGAAAAATGTAAAATTGCTACCACTGGATGATAGTGATGATGGTGGCTATGTGACTGGTGATGGTGACTGCATTATCCTGTTCCTTTTCCCTTGTAGCTCAGTTGGTAAAGAATCTGCCTGCAATGCAGGAGACCTGGGTTTGACCCCTGGGTCTGGAAGATCCCCTGGAGAAGGAAATGGCAACCCATTCTAGTACTCTTGCCTGGAGAATCCCAAGGACAGGGAAGCCAGGCAAGCTACAGTCCATGGGGTCGCAAGAGTTGGACACAACTTAGCAGCTAAACCATGTTCCTTTTCAAGTTCAATGCTTTTCCTCAAATTCAAGCCCTCATTTTGCCTTCTGGAACAACTAAAATGACTTTCTAACAACCCTTTCCACTTTCATGCTTCCCATCGCTAACATTTCCTTTTCAGTACTGCCAGAATAATTTTCTTAAGAAGTAGTGATCTTATTACACAGCTCTGCTCAAAAGCCCTCAATGGTTTTGCACTGCAAATACAGCAAGGACACTGTTCAGACTTCTTAGCCTTATACTCAAGGTATCTTCTAAAATCGACTTCTAATTTGTCATTCCAGACACATTGGTACTGTTGTTCCTATAATCCAGACTACGCTCACAATTCACTTTTAATTTTGTATATTTGAATCTTTCACATAAAACACATCTCCACCTATTTTATTCAAATTCTGCCTATACTTCTAGGCCCAATTCAAGGATCTTGAATTTGTCTGTGATTTTTTTTTCCCTTCTACATACAAAAGTTCAATTTCCTTTGTGCTTTTCTTTCTATGTTCACCTGTTTCTAACTTATATTTTCATTATTTAGGAATATAGCTTCTGTATCCAAGTAGAGTGTATTTAATCACTGATTCAATAAATATGTAATAGGCACTTACTCTATTTCTGTTATTCCAAAGCACCAAATATTTATTATATTCAGAAGTAAATACTGAATAAATTTTCAAACAAAAATGCACAAAAATCAATAGTATTTTTCTAAAATTAACGATAATATCCACCAAAGAGATACAAAAGAATGGTAGAAAATAGCAGCTCATCAAATTTTAAGTATGTGTGAAAGGGTTGTTAAGTTAGGAGAAAACAGAATCAAATAAAAAGCTAAGAATATTTGTTCAAAATAATATGGAAATATTGAATCAACCTTGCCCATATCAATTTATGGATGTGTCTACAGTTTTGAGATGCAAATTTATAAACACATGCATAATATATCCATCAACTGGAAACTACATACAGTGTCAACTCTTATTGAAATGAGAATTGCAAGGTAATGTTTCCTTAGTTACCATTTAATAATTTTGCAAAATTTAATAAAAGTTTATGTGATGAAATTTTTTTTTCTTTTCAAAGCAAACAGCTTTAGAAGGTGATTGATGCCTGCTATTATGAGTCTATATTTGTACTTCATTTTAGAAGCTTTTCAAAAATACAAAAATACACTTAAAGCATTTCCAGTTCAACTAAAAATAAAGATAAAAAGGTGATTATTTATAGGCAATCATATTCATGATGATAGACTCTCAGAAGCCAATGCCAAACATAAATTTTAAATGCTTTTTGGAAAGAGCTGAGAATGAAAACATTTACATAATTTCTTAGAAACCCTGGCTTTTTATTGCTGCACTTCAATATTCCCTCAGGGCAAAGGAACAGCTACTTCAAAGATTTATTTGATAATGGAACCTTTGATTTCTTTGTTTTTCCCTCTCAATGTGGGTGGGTCTGTTGTTTCCACTCTATGGCAATGTGCTATATTTTAAAATTTGAATTGGCTCACTAGTGATAATAAAAAATGAGTCTGTTTTGGCAGATTAAGCAAACACACTAATGCCAGCAATAAGTATATAAATTACATAAATATACCAGATTAGTACAGAACCATCCACTCAGGTATCAGTCATCTTCCATAACAGACCTGGTGCTTCATAATGACATAACTGGTAACTGATATCAAATGTCTGAAACTTCTACTTACCTGCCTATCCACTTCTGGGAGCAAAAGCAGGAGGTACTGTTGAAAATGCTGAGGTAAGGAAGCAAATGTATGTTTATTTATTAATGCCCTCAAGTTAGTGTTGACAAGAATAGATCCCGGGGTTTCTATGTCAATGTCCTCAGCTTTGGTCCATTTCAAGTGTCCTGTGATAAATAAGCAAGAGGTATGAATGCACTATAGATTGGGAAAACACACCTGTACACACACACAAAAAGTATACTGAAGGTATATATATATTCGATAATGTACTCATTTGTGTCTCTTTTCAGAGTGACATTTCAGAAGAAAATCTCTAAAGCTTCTTTGCGTTTCTGTCTTGCCTTAGTTGCCTTTAATTTTCATAATGTCTACTTTACTCAATACCATCTGTTTATTTAACCCAAAATAGCACCAGGTCTAGATAAAGTTGATAAAAATATCTGGAATGCAGTATTAAAAATGAGTCAAAAACGCAGGATAGAGCAAAAATACAGGGAAGAGATTAAGTACTAAGATGCACATTTATAAGAGTTTGAGAATGAAAAAACAGCACATCACAGAGGGGCAATATCTGAAGAGCACACGTCTCTCCAAGTTTTAGAACTAAAAAATGACAAGAGTCCTCAGAAAAGGCAACATACCAAATCACAAAAAGGATAAATACTCATTCATCCATCTAATGTGTTGAAACAGCAAAATATCGAAACTACAAAGAATATCTTAAAGTTATTTTGAGCAAAAACATATTACCCGCAAAGAGATCAATATAAGACCCAGGAATCATATTACCAATAAATAACAGATGACAATGAAATATCTTCAAAGGGCCAAAAGAAAATAAGTTTTGATCTAGAATTTCATTAATAAAAATGTCCTTCTAAATGGCAATGATAGCAATGATATAAGAATATTTTCAGTACCATCCAAAATGGAAATTCTCTCAGATATGCAGATGAGACCACACTAATGACAGAAACAGAGGAGGAACTAAAGAGCCTCTTGATGAAGGTGAAATCGTAGAGTAAAAAGCTGGCTTAAAACTCAGCATTCAAAAAAAACCTAAAATGATGACATCTGGTCCCATCACTTCATGGAAATAGATGAAGAAAAAGTGGAAACAGTAACATATTTTATTTTCTTGGGTTCTAAAATCACTGCGAATGGTGACTACAGCCATAAAATTAAAAGAGTCTTTCTTCTTGGAAGAAAAGCTATGACAAACCTAGCCAGTGTATTAAAAAGCAGAGACATCACTTTGCTGACAATGGTCCGTACAGTCAAAGTTATGGCTTTTCTGTAGTCATGTACAGATGTGAGAGCTGAGCATAAAGAAGGCTGAGCAACAAACAATTGTGCTTTCAAACTGTGGTGTTGGAGAAGATTCTTGAGAGTCCTTTGGACCGCAAGGAGATCAAACCAGTCAATCCTAAAGGAAATCAACCCTGAATATTAATTGGAAGGATTGATGCTGAAGCTGAAGCTCCAACACTTTAGCCACCTGATGCAAAGAGCCAACTCACTGGAAAAAGACCGTGACTCTGGGAAAGATTGAGCACAAGAGTAGAAAGGGGCAACAGAGGATGAGAAGGCTGGATGGCATCACTCTCTCAATGGACATGAGTGTGAGCANAAGCTGAAGCTCCAACACTTTAGCCACCTGATGCAAAGAGCCAACTCACTGGAAAAAGACCGTGACTCTGGGAAAGATTGAGCACAAGAGTAGAAAGGGGCAACAGAGGATGAGAAGGCTGGATGGCATCACTCTCTCAATGGACATGAGTGTGAGCAAACTTGGGAGATGGTGAAGGACAGGGAAGCCTGGAGTACTGCAATCCATGGGGCTACCTTAAAGAGACGGACACAACTTAGCTACAGAACAATAGTCCCTTAGAGAATCATGCTGAAAAATCACTAGTGTATGCTTTTAACAAAGAAATTAACTCAAAGAAAGAATGGATGGGTTACAGAAGTAATAAAAAACCAGAAGATGAACAGACATGAGTAACTCCAAATAAATACTAACAGAGGAAAATAAAACTAACAGGAATTAAAATGGAAAAAAGAAAAAGAAAACAGTACACAACTGCATGAGAGATGATGCAGTGTGACTGAAATGAGAATGCTATATAACTCTGGCACTGTTTGGGAACAAAAGAGATACCGTAGAGTTTCTAACTTTGTTAAAACTCTGTAGGTAGAGTCTATAGGTGTCATTGGGAAAAATGAAAGACTTAGAACTTCCAAATAGATTCCTGGAAAGAAAACTCAATCATATCAAGTCATAAAAGGAAGAGAAAAAAATTTTTAATTAAGTCCCCCAACACAATAAAAAAATACACAAGTGGATTTTCATATTAGTTTTTAAAAGTAACACAATCCAATTATATGCTGTCTTACAAGAGATATTTAAAATAAAGATTACATGAACAGGAGAAAATGAGGAGAAAAACTCAAAAGAGCAGGCAGACATTCAACACAACAAGAAAAGCAATACTATAATATTAACATCAGAAAAAGATAAACAAAGCTTTAAAAAAAAACACTTTGGGGGTAAGAAAGTAATTCCTTAGGTATAAAATGAATTCGCTGGGAAAATACGATGACCTTAAGCCTGCATCCATTTAAACTGCATAACATTCAAAATTTAAAATTGAGAGAATTAAAAATAGAAATTGGTACTCCATTATGCTAGTGGGATATCTGGACATATTTTATTAGACAGTAGATGCTGAAGAAGCTGCCTTCAATACAGGAGACCTGGGTTCAATCCCTGGGTCAGAAAAATCTCCTGGAGAAGGGAATGGCTACCTACTGCAGGATTCTTTCCTGGGAAATCTCATGGACAGAGGAGCCTGCTGGGCCACAGTCCATGAGGTCACAAAGAGTTGGACATGACTGAGTGACTAACATTGAGGTAACAGGTAAAAAACTTGTCTTAAGAATGCAGAGGACTTTAAAAACTCTATAATCAATCTTAAACCAATGAATTTAACATATAGCACTGAACTAAGGCATTTTCTTTTAGTCAGCACTCAAGAAACAGTTTTAAAAAAATACCCAAAACAGACCAGTGAGTCTCAACAAATATTGAAGAATAATAGAAAATCTCATCTCTCTATCCACAAAGAAGTAAACTTAGATATCAATAACAGAAATATAGCAATGTTCTGGTCTTCCCACACCCATTATATGTTTGGAAACTTGGAAGCAAACTTACAAGTAACTCATAAGATAAAAAAATTTGTAATGGAAATGACAAAATATTTAGATTCTAAGTGACATGCCAAAATTTGTAAAAAGCAGCTAAATTGATTATAAAGATAAATTGTGCATATTTAAGAGTATAAAAAATACTGAAAATTTAAGCGTTGAGTGTGCAAATCAAGAAGTTAGTGAATGAACTATAGAATAAAAACTGAAGAAGAAAGATTGTAAAGAAGCAAAATGGATATTCATAAATAGAAAAGAACAATTATGACCATCAAGAACATAAAAAGGATTTTTTCATTAACATTAATAAAACAGGTATACCTCTAATGAGAGATGGCTTAAATAAACATTCATAGGAATAAAATATAGGCACATATTTGAGGTATAGTATAGATTCAAAGGCAAATATAATTATAATGAAAATTAGATTTAAAAAAGTATGTATGGTGTGGATGCTCAGTCATGTTAGACTGATGCCAGGCTCCCCTATCCATGGAGTTTTCCTGGCAAGAATGTTGGAGTGGGTTGTCATTTCCTTCTCAGGGAATCATCCAGACCCAGGGATTGAACGTGCATCTCTTGCATCTCCTGCACTGAGAGAAAGANTGCCTGGAAAATCCCAGGGACGGAGGAGCCTGGTAGGCTACAGTCCATGGGGTCACAAAGAGTTGGACAGGACTGAGAGACTTCATGTTCACCACAGACTCTTCAGTTAAAAGTTCATGGTTCCCTGCTGGCTCAAACGTTAAAGTGTCTGTCTACAATGTGGGAGACCTGGGTTCAATCCCTGGGTCAGGAAGATCTCCTCAAGAAGGAAATGGCAAACCATTCCAGCATTCTTGCCTGGAAAATCCCATGGACAGAGGAGCCTGGTAAGGCTACAGTCCATGGGGTCGCAAAGAGTTGGACATGACTTTGCTTTCACTTTTGAAGACAGATAAACAAATATTTCAAGCTCACAAATTTTTAAATTATATTAAAAATAGCAAACCTCAATACATTTGTGTAAATTCTTATAAAATAAATAGAAAACCCTCCTACTCCGAGTGTACATGCATCACATATTACAAACAGCTCTGAAGACTAATTTTACCAATACATCAAACAATTCTCCCACCACTTATATATATATTCCAGAGAAAAGGTAAAGAAAGATAGCTCTTAAATTTACTTTATGAAGTTGATATAATTTATCTCAAAATAAGGATAATACAAGAAAGAGAATTTGTGGCCAATCTCACTTATAAACACAAAAATGTACAATTTTATCAATTAAAAAAAAAAGCTAAAGGATTCCCAAAAAACTCCTGACATTTGTTAGGAATGAAGTCAAAGTGATACAGATGTATGTCTGATTAGCACCTTTATTTTTCTACATATTTAAAGTGTTTCACAGGAAAATAAAATAGACTACAAGGAGAAAGGAATTAGGAAGAAGTTATTTTTTCTCAGCAGGAGAGGCAAAGCAAAACTTAGAGACAGAAACGTTGAAAATATAGAAAAGGAACCTGCTTAATTCTAATCGATGGTTGAAATACTCTCCATGAGAGGAAGTTGGGGTCATTTAGCAAGGGTGACTTTGGGAGGGAGTATTGGGGAAATGGGAAAATTGTAAAACTTTAGAAACATGTTATGAACAACGTGAGAAGTCAAACTTATGCTGTTGGTTCCTATCTGGCATGGTTCAAATATTTATGAGTATCATAGGCAAGCAAAGAAAGACTCAGAGAGGTACACAGACTTTCATGACAAAATCAGAAAACAAGATCTATTTCAAAGATGTCCATCGAAGCAAAAATATGCTCTANCGTGAGAAGTCAAACTTATGCTGTTGGTTCCTATCTGGCATGGTTCAAATATTTATGAGTATCATAGGCAAGCAAAGAAAGACTCAGAGAGGTACACAGACTTTCATGACAAAATCAGAAAACAAGATCTATTTCAAAGATGTCCATCGAAGCAAAAATATGCTCTATAATTTCAGAACAAAGACAGAGCAGATGAAGTGAAGTCGCTCAGTCATGTCTGACTCTTTGTGACCCCCATGGGCAGTAGCCTGCACCAGGCTTCTCCGTCCATGGGATTTTCTAAGCAAGAGTACTGGAGTGGGTTGCCATTTCCTTCTCCAGGGAATCTTCCTGACCCAGGGATCGAACCCAGGTCTCCCACAGTGTAGACAGACGCTTTACCATCTAAGCCAGAACTTAGTGCTAAATTTGTGTCCACACAAAATATTTAATCCCATTTTAATTATCTTAACATACTTATTCTTAATTGGCTTAAGAACAAGCTCATTATATATGATCTTATCTTACACTTGTCTTATCTTATCAAAGCTGGTACCTCACCTCCCTAATCAGAGGAAGAAAAGATGCAGTTATCTTAGTGTCTAATTCCTGCACACTAAAGTATAAAGCAGTTGAAGTCCAGAGAAGCAGAGAAGAGAAGGGACAATTGCCAAATGGCCACACTAAGTGTCTATATTACAGAAGACAACATTAGGAGTCAATAAAAAATCATGGGAAAGTGTCTGATCGGGGTTAGGGAAATTATTGTAACCAAAGGGAGTTTGAAGAGCATCAATCTGAGTAAAGGCGGCAGACTCTGGAGCTCTTGTTGGCTTAAAACTTCCTATTTTCCAGAAGGGAAATCCCACAGGATTAGCACATAAAATGTACGCAGGAGATACACTCAAGCAGAGGGAAGGAGCCCATTAAAGAGGCAGACCAAAGCCTTATGTTACAAGAACTGCCCAAAGAAATACAGGAAGAGCTCAAAATCAAAGAGTTCTTCATTGTCTCAAAAAAATTTCAGAGGAATAGATTCTGAAAGAGCTCAGTGAAGAAAAGTAGGCTTTTGAAGAGTGAAATCTAAAGAAGAAATAATGATCAGAGGGCAAAATCTAGCCATCTACAACCTAAATCCGAGTACCTTTCAAAAAATGAAGACTGTAAAGGAGCACTGACTCGATTACAATACAGTACCATGAAATTAGCGACAAACAGGGATTATGGTTAAAAAAAATAGATTTTTAAATGTTAATAACCTTGATTTTTAAATGTTAATAATCTTGATAGACTCTTTGCAACCCTATGGACTATACAGTCCATGGAATTCTCCAGGTCAGAATACTGGAGTGGGTAGTTGCTGCCTTCTCCAGGGGATCTTCCCAACCCAGGGATTGAACCCAGGTCTCCCACATTGCAGGCAGATTCTTTACTAGCTGAGCCACCAGGGAAGTCCATTTAAAAAATAACATAATGAAAGCACGGAGGTAAGAGGGACTGTAAGTGCAATTATCTCCCCTTCCTTCAAAATATATTATCCAAAGTTTGAGTAGTTTAAAAATAATTATCACTTCTATTTCAGCCTGTCACATTTTAACAGCTTTGGAGAGAACTTTCAGATATGGATACATCTTGTGGCAATGTTTAGCGATTTTGTTTTTGGTTTTACTTCCATTCGTTTTTATTATTCAGCCAAACTTGATTAAATTTAGTATTTTTAATTAAAATGGTATAATTCAGTTTTTCTAAGATGACCTCTGACTATGGCTACACATTAGGAGATGTCAAATAGTATTTATAAAACAACAGGGAAAGTTATTGTTGATGACAGGATTTCAGGTTACTATTCAATTTTTTTACTTTCCTGCATTAATTTATCTTAAAAGTATGTAACATTTTATGAAACCAGCAAAGTTGTAATTCTTCACTACAAAAAGATTAAACCTAATAAAATATACTGGAATGAATCCCAGAAGTTGGGCTCACCGAGGACATTTATTAAAATCCCCTCAGAGACATCCATTAGAAGCTAGAATTTGTTTAGCAAGCACTTTTTAAACTCCTACTGTGTGACTAGGAAGGAAGAAGCATAATTATAAATGGTATAGATCAACGACCTCTAATTCAAAGAATTTACATTTTATTTATGGAAATATATAAGAAATTAATACCAAAAAAGTGGTAAGAAAGATTATCATTAATATTTTTTTGTAAACTTCATAATCCATCTCTCAGAAAACTCCATAGATGAGGTTTTATATGAGTCTTATCCTTTGCTAAGATAAGGATATGGGCTTCCCTGGTGGCTTAGTTGGTAAAAAATCTGCCGGCAATGCAGGAGACCTGGATTCTGGAAGATCCTCTAGAGAAGGAAATGGAAACCCTCTCCAATATTATTACCTGGGAAATCCCATGGAAGAGGAGCCTGGAGGGCTACAGTCCATGAGGTCACAAGAGTTGAACAGGACTTAGTGACTAAACCACCATCAAGTTAATGATAAAGGACATTAAAACAACTGATCGGGCAAAAAAAACCCATATACTTCAAACTCCGTTTTCAGTCAGAACCTACCTTACATCTCACTGATGTGGTTTTTTCACCTAGTTATTTGGTGGTCTAACACTATACTAATTTTCAAGCCCTGAGATAATCAAAGGGCCCTTGTAGATACTGTTAGTTTGTTTTCATGCATGTCAGATTACTATTTTCTACCAGGCATGATTCAGAAATGGGAGAAGGACCAAGGTTTTGGTTGTTTTCTAATATAACATCATCAGAGAAATACTCTTTAGATCCATTTTCTTTTCAACTGCACTCACTCAGAGTAACCCACGTCACCATGGCTACTCAGCCAGAGAGCTACTCGGAGAAACAGCCACAAAACCCTGGCCAAGAACAAATAAGATAAAACAGAAAAAAAAAAAACAAAAAAAAACTATGTGAGAAGTAGTGGGTTCCCAAGCTGAGTGCTATCAATATTTCTCGTATGAATTTCAAGGTCACTATCAGAACTGGAACAGCTGAGGGATGCTGAAGCTTTCTTATGATTACTACTATAACACGTGCTTCGGCCACACCACCACCACCACTGTGTGCTCCTCAGCCTCCCCAGAAAGCTGGCCTGTGAAGGAACCTGAGGACGGTTGCACTGTGGCCTGTCCTTTACTGCAGGGTCCTTGGGGAAACTCTGGAAGTCACTGTGTCCTGGGCCACATACATTTAGATGCCAAGATCCTGTTGAAACCTATTATCTTGAACAGGGTGACTATTCCACTATTGGACAAATTAAGTAATTTCCAAAGACCAACAGGAAGCATTCAGGGACAACTAGGAGTATTTTATGTCCTGTTAGGATAATCTGACAATGAGGATCAAACTCTAGACTTAACAGTCTAAAGTCTAATTTGGACTGGATTTAATTTCAGAATTACCAGCTGAAGGTAGAACAGACTTACAGCATTTATTTTCATTCAGAATGATTTCAACAGGCTAGGACATATTCTGAAGGAGATCAGCCCTGGGATTTCTTTGGAAGGAATGATGCCAAAGCTGAAACTCCAGTACTTTGGGCACCTCATGAGAAGAGTTGACTCATTGGAAAAGACTTGATGCTGGGAGGGGTTGGGGACAGGAAGAGAAGGGGATGACAGAGGATGAGATGGCTGGATGGCATCACTGACTCGATGGATGTGAGTCTGAGTGAACTCCGGGAGTTGGTGATAGACAGGGAGGCCTGGCGTGCTACGATTCATGGGGTTGCAAAGAGTCGGACATGACTGAGCGACTGAACTGAACCGAGGATTTATATAGTTATCTCTCCATAGAGAAGACAAAGAAGGTTAAAGCTACATTTCTAAAACTGTGTGAATTAGATGTCTAACTGGTAGGAGAGGCAGATGACTCTATCTGGCTGGCTAAGGAGTGTTGGGTGGTCTCATCTGGTTTTGCATTCACCCTGTGTTGGTTCAATAAAGAAAGACCTTCCAGAAGAAGCACAGGGTCATTCTTATTCAACTACACGGAAGTAACTACCCTACTATGCAGAAAACTACAGGATGTCTCACTCATCAAGACAAATATACTTGCCATCCTGTTGCTTATAAATAACTCGCTGAAAACGTATTCAACACCTACTAAATGAGAGAGACATAATGGGTGCGGAAAGTACTACAAAGATAGATGGGAAAGTCACTGTTTCTAAGGAAGTAACAACTTCACGGCAAAGAGTGGGGAGCAAAATGTACATATATATATATATGAAGTAATAAAACCATCCTGATTCTAAAATGTTGCAAAGTACACAGAATCTTTTACTCCGTAAGATCCCTAAGGTCACAGAACATCAGAAACATCACTTCCTACAAGAGACATGAGATACTATCTGGAGATGGTTGCATTTAAGGCCGTTTTACTTCCCTTTGACATGTTTTCACTTATCATTTTATAGTGCTGGGCACACACTGGAGGGTTAATCAGTACTACCGACTTCATTTGCACAAGAGAAGCCACTGTACTCAGTTGGTTGCTGGGTTAGTCAGTCAGAGTTCCTTCCTAGTAATAAACTTCAGGTAACTTTTGACAGATTTTTACATTAATTGACTTATTTTAAATCCCACCTTCTTCCTCTGTCTGATTTTACAGGATCAGCCAGAAAATCTGTTAGTTGCTAGCTCTCCTTGTATGTGTGACTAGGGTCCCTACATTTTTGGTCCCTACATTTTAGCCCATGGCAGGCTCATCACATCATGGATGCTATGTTGCTCTTCACTGATGCCCACAGGTCTAGGGAGACTAGACATTCAGAACATATCCCCAGATAACAGTTTAGATTTTGGGAGCCAGCCAGTCCCTGGCTTAGACCTTTAGCCATGGCATTTATGGACAACCTCCTTCACCCTCTGGCCCTCAGTTTATTCAGGCGCAAAACAAAAATCATTCAATTATTGTACATAATTGAAGTAGATGAGATAACATGGCAAAGTATCTAGTCATTGTTCAGTCACTAAGTTACGCCCAACTCTTCTGCGGCCCCATGGAATGTAGCCAGCCAGGCTCCTCTGTTCATGGGATTTTTCCAGGCAAGGATACTGGAGTGGGTTGCCATTTCCTTCTCCAGAGGATCTTCCCCACATAGGGATCGAACCCAGGTCTCCTGCATTGGCAGGCGAATTCTCTACCACTGAGCCACCAGGGAAGCCCCCTAGTACTAGACCACGGCATTAAATACAGGGAGTGGGTAAGATTTTACCCTGCCATTCGTTCCTTAGAGTAGCTTCATTATTTCTAGTACTTTGTAGTTTAACAAAAAACAGGTTCAAAAGAACATAGCGGTCTCTCTCCTTTATCGCCTTTTAAATTTGCTAGCAAATGAGCCAAAATACCTTTACTCTGTTTTTTGTTAATGCATAAGATGTTTAGTGGCATGCAGGATTCCTGGGTTATGACAATTAAAACAAAAGATCCTGACTGAAGACCTGAACATCTGACAGGATCCTGAAAAGAGTACAAGCCTTGCTTACCTCCCAGCCCTGAAGGCAGCTAAGTAAAGGAGTGAAGAGGTCCCTGTGCCTTGAATTTTCTTAAACTCATGATATGGTGTTGACTTTCCTGAGGTTCGTAGCACACAGATTTAACAGACGGTCACTGACTTTTTAATTACTTAAGGTATCATAACATGATGTTTTGGGGGGCTTGTTTCTTTTTAGTATATTCTTTACATATCACTCTCCCATTATACTTTTCAACTTTAGAAGCTACTTGAAATACTTTAGAAAACTCAAAGATTAGGGGGAAAATGTCAATATATATGTAGGTGTGGTCATACACTAACTTACACATTTGGGGCCAGACAATAATTATAAAATGATTAAGCCTTGGAAACAATGAAAAAGATAATTATGCTATATTCAAAGAATCTGAAGCAAAAATAATTTGTTTTCCCAAAGATCTCTGATATAAGGCTATCTAAACCCTATTATAAAGACTTTACTGAAAATATGCTCCCAGAATTTAACAAAATCTTGGTTTACAGTTGGCAATCAATAAACCTTTACTCAATCAATAAATACATGGGTTAAAATCTTGCTTGAATTTTACAAACAGATAAACTCTGCAAATAAGAATTACCCTAAGTTGCCAAGAAAGTAAGTGGCATAACCAGTAATAAAGTTCAGGTCAATAAATTTGTACTTTCTATCAACCGTTTTACAAAATGTTACAATGATCATTACCCTTACTCAGAGATAAAATAACTGAGAGAAATGAAGCCATTAGGTCCAGGCATCCAATAAGGCAGGTTTGGTCTAGAATTTTAATGTTCAGCCTAGGATATGTTTATTTGCCTCTTTTTCAATTTTCATATTCCTTTTCCCCCTAATGCTGCTGTTGATTTCTTGATGAAAAGTTATCAGGAAGGAAATCTTCAGAAGAAAACCTGGGGCTGACTTGCAGGACCTAATATGTGTGTCGCCTACACTTGTCAGCAATTGTACACTGTTTTTCAGACAAGCACTACTGAATATTTCAAGCAGCATAAGATGAAAAGCAAGGCAGAGTAGTTTTACAGTACCGTATCCCTACAGTGTACTCTTTAGTTCAATGAACACTTTATAAAAGTTGCATTTCTCCCCCTCCCCCCAGTACAGTGTATTCCAATAAAGTGAAACCCAGTAGCAGAAACAAAACACGGCACATAAGACTGAATCATGACTTGGCAGATAATTACTTGAATGCGTATATCATTTTAAATCTCTTATCTTTAGCCTCTGCTCCGTCCAGCAATATCATTCACAAATTTAGCAACATGCTTAAAATCATTCCACTGTAATATGCTGCCTTATTTAGCACCTTCTTTGGTTTAGATAAATTGTGAAGATTTAAAATTTTCCTTGTTTAACTATTAAAAGAAAGTTTCTGTTATTTCATTCAACAAGATTTAAATCTCTAAACTGAGAAATGTTATAGTCAATCGAACACTCACCTAAACCAGACTTTTTTAATCGCTTTAAGTGCTGACTTGTTTGTTTTCCAGTGGGAGATTTTTGCCCATGTTTCATTTCTTTATCTGAACTGTCTGCTTCACCATTTTTAGATTCAGATCCTAAAAGAGGAAATAGTTATTATGTCATTATCTTCCTCTTGCTGTCCTTGAAAAGAAAAATCTCAAATTGTTTTACCAACTATAGATATAATCTCCTTTTCTAAGAGTTAATACACTGCCTTTGGCCACAATCTGATTCCTCTACTGGATATAAAGAGAAAAGTCCAATAAATCAATCAAACAGAACAAAAAGCAAGAACAGATGGCCTAATAGTGGAGTCAAATACACATTCACTGATCTGATTGCTTTTAAAAGAAACACTCAGATCTTTTGTGAAAATATATGAATACACTTCAACAATACTATGCCACTTGGAGACGATGCAAGGCCAAGACAGAAAGATGAAGGATGAAGAGAGGGAGAGATCATGCCTTTATGAATAACTTTACGTTGAAGCAGGAAGAGAAAACGCAAACATCAATCTGTAATAAATAGAATGGTACATAGCTGAAAAAGTGACAGAAGGTAAATTAGAAGAAAAGGTCAGGGCTGCACTGAGGTGAGAAGAATGCCGCCAGAACACAAAAACTAATAAACGATTCCTAGATTTTGTAGCAGAGGATGGCAAAACAAATTNTAAGGTATCATAACATGATGTTTTGGGGGGCTTGTTTCTTTTTAGTATATTCTTTACATATCACTCTCCCATTATACTTTTCAACTTTAGAAGCTACTTGAAATACTTTAGAAAACTCAAAGATTAGGGGGAAAATGTCAATATATATGTAGGTGTGGTCATACACTAACTTACACATTTGGGGCCAGACAATAATTATAAAATGATTAAGCCTTGGAAACAATGAAAAAGATAATTATGCTATATTTAAAGAATCTGAAGCAAAAATAATTTGTTTTCCCAAAGATCTCTGATATAAGGCTATCTAAACCCTATTATAAAGACTTTACTGAAAATATGCTCCCAGAATTTAACAAAATCTTGGTTTACAGTTGGCAATCAATAAACCTTTACTCAATCAATAAATACATGGGTTAAAATCTTGCTTGAATTTTACAAACAGATAAACTCTGCAAATAAGAATTACCCTAAGTTGCCAAGAAAGTAAGTGGCATAACCAGTAATAAAGTTCAGGTCAATAAATTTGTACTTTCTATCAACCGTTTTACAAAATGTTACAATGATCATTACCCTTACTCAGAGATAAAATAACTGAGAGAAATGAAGCCATTAGGTCCAGGCATCCAATAAGGCAGGTTTGGTCTAGAATTTTAATGTTCAGCCTAGGATATGTTTATTTGCCTCTTTTTCAATTTTCATATTCCTTTTCCCCCTAATGCTGCTGTTGATTTCTTGATGAAAAGTTATCAGGAAGGAAATCTTCAGAAGAAAACCTGGGGCTGACTTGCAGGACCTAATATGTGTGTCGCCTACACTTGTCAGCAATTGTACACTGTTTTTCAGACAAGCACTACTGAATATTTCAAGCAGCATAAGATGAAAAGCAAGGCAGAGTAGTTTTACAGTACCGTATCCCTACAGTGTACTCTTTAGTTCAATGAACACTTTATAAAAGTTGCATTTCTCCCCCTCCCCCCAGTACAGTGTATTCCAATAAAGTGAAACCCAGTAGCAGAAACAAAACACGGCACATAAGACTGAATTATGACTTGGCAGATAATTACTTGAATGCGTATATCATTTTAAATCTCTTATCTTTAGCCTCTGCTCCGTCCAGCAATATCATTCACAAATTTAGCAACATGCTTAAAATCATTCCACTGTAATATGCTGCCTTATTTAGCACCTTCTTTGGTTTAGATAAATTGTGAAGATTTAAAATTTTCCTTGTTTAACTATTAAAAGAAAGTTTCTGTTATTTCATTCAACAAGATTTAAATCTCTAAACTGAGAAATGTTATAGTCAATCGAACACTCACCTAAACCAGACTTTTTTAATCGCTTTAAGTGCTGACTTGTTTGTTTTCCAGTGGGAGATTTTTGCCCATGTTTCATTTCTTTATCTGAACTGTCTGCTTCACCATTTTTAGATTCAGATCCTAAAAGAGGAAATAGTTATTATGTCATTATCTTCCTCTTGCTGTCCTTGAAAAGAAAAATCTCAAATTGTTTTACCAACTATAGATATAATCTCCTTTTCTAAGAGTTAATACACTGCCTTTGGCCACAATCTGATTCCTCTACTGGATATAAAGAGAAAAGTCCAATAAATCAATCAAACAGAACAAAAAGCAAGAACAGATGGCCTAATAGTGGAGTCAAATACACATTCACTGATCTGATTGCTTTTAAAAGAAACACTCAGATCTTTTGTGAAAATATATGAATACACTTCAACAATACTATGCCACTTGGAGACGATGCAAGGCCAAGACAGAAAGATGAAGGATGAAGAGAGGGAGAGATCATGCCTTTATGAATAACTTTACGTTGAAGCAGGAAGAGAAAACGCAAACATCAATCTGTAATAAATAGAATGGTACATAGCTGAAAAAGTGACAGAAGGTAAATTAGAAGAAAAGGTCAGGGCTGCACTGAGGTGAGAAGAATGCCGCCAGAACACAAAAACTAATAAACGATTCCTAGATTTTGTAGCAGAGGATGGCAAAACAAATTCACACTCACAGAAGAATGGCTTTTGATGGCATTCCACATCAGCATGTGGTCCAGCATTCAAGTTCAGCATTCACACAAAAGCCAAAGCAAGAGAAACTCAGCTAGCAGTACCACACGTTTCCTTACATCTACTGACATTTGCAAATGAAGTCCTGTGATGATGAGCAAGACATGCTTTTGCTGTTGTTAAGAGCAAGATGCCCAGTTAGGTTTGAATCAAGGAAAGAGTCGAAGGCACACACACACACACAAAATAAATAAATAAATAAAAAATGAAACCTTAAGTGGAAATAGTTTTCAGTTTCAGAGAAAATTCATGACATCTCTCTCTCAGTGAGGAACTCTCCTCCAGGGAGGAACTGACCAAGCATAGAATATTTTAACTCTTTACCTGAAGGCGAATCCGACTGCTCATCAGACACCTTTAATGGTGTCAGAACCACACGAGGGACAGTCTTGTTTACCATCATTGAGACTCCATTTCTTCTCTTCTGCTGCTGCCTCAAAGCCTACAAAAACATGATAATAAAATAGAACAGAAACATATAGTCACAATGATTTCTCATAACTGAATTAAATGATCCACTTGTCTATCATTAGACAGAACCTCTCAGACTTAAATTCCGCAGAGTCACTCATTTGTCAAGACTCTTCAGCATCACCTTCCTGTCATTTTTCCCTCAAAAGCATAAAATTGGGCTTTGGCAGAGGGTAGAAACCTGAGACCATTTTCGGGAGAATTCTGAAAACCAAACAGCATGGGGAGGTTTGTGGTACCCAAGCTGTGGCTTGAGAGCCCATGGAATTGGAAACCATGACTCCCAAAGAAAAGAAAGGTAAAATAAATGTTTCGCAACCAGGATAAAAATATATGTGTCTGCACTGCTCTTGCAGGTGCGTCCTCTCCAGTGGGCTGCTCAGTCCATCAAGTTAACACCGAGTGTCATCAGTATGTACAGCAGGTAAGGACTACAGTATTGATGCACTCACTCAGCCGTGGGGAGCGCTGCACAAAATCACTGAACATGGCAGGAATCATTTATTTCTGTGAAGGGAATCAGTCCTAATCTTGGAAACCTTGCAGCACTTGGCTCCTGTCTGCTTGACTTTGGGCATTAACCTTCAGAACACGAACATGACTACGTTCTGGCAAATCCAGTGCGGTGGGGGTGGAGGGGGGAGGGGGGAGATTGATATGAGAATAAATTGCTCCAAATGGGAGTGCTTTATGTTTCATAAATGAATCGGCCCTGGTGATGATAATGTAATAAAAAGACATTGAAAAGTTTTGAAATACAGCTTATCTAGCTGATCGTTTTACGCAGAAAATTACCCGTAATAAAAAGGGCCTTAAGCATACACAATTGAAGAGACATTAGATTCACGGTTCCAGGAATGCTACAGCTCCTCAAAAGGGTAAAAGGCTGACCACAGACAGACAGTCTCCAACCTTTTCATTCCTGGTTTCTGTGTAATTTCTACCAATTTTATAACATCTCAGTTACTTGATTAATGGTCTTTGACCAATAATTGTCACTGTCTCCTGAAATGCTGTATTGACACTATAGCCCCCTGCTGAGAGAAACTACACTATTTTATATGCAAAGTGTTCTACCTGAATGTCCAACTTGTTGACCATAAAATTTAGCAATCAAATAATAACAGGCGTGTGAAACTAAATATCACTTAAATAAGAGAAAACATATTCAGATGAGAGCTAAAACCAGATGGGGAAGTGAATAGCTTAGGAAATCTCTTATAAATGATACTGTTGCTAATAATACTAGGGGACATTTTCCCTTCAATTCTTACATTTAATGAGTTTTATAAAGTACCAGCCACTTGGGGAGGGGCAGAGGGGTGGGGGGGACAGGAGATACAAAGATGATAAAGATGCCATCCTCCTCATGAGTTCATGTGCTATATAAAATATTTACAACATTTACTCTTTCATCAAGGTGTGTACATAATTGCATACATTTCTCTAGCCCTGCATAAGAACTCCAAGCACTTTATAGACATTAACCTACCATCCAACATAAAACAATATAAGGCAAGGCAGTACCTTAAATTACAATTAAGCTCATCTTTGCCCACTATATAAGATAAGACTTCCCCAAACAATTAAAACCTATATAAAGAGTGATCATTTTTTAGGAGTCTACATAGATTTCAAATTTTTCCCTTGGTAATCCTAATAGGTATTTTAAAAATATTCATTTAATGGCACGGTGGGGCGGTATATTTTGGAAAATGTTGAGATGATGAAAAGATAAAAGAGATGATACAATCAAAGGCTTAGAAGCCAGAATCACAAAGTCAAAGGTGACATGTCTTTTTATAGGGTTTGTGGTAAATAATTATTAAAATAACAAAAATGCTGTCCTTAAGTCTTATAGCTAAGACTCTATTATAGAAAAATTAGCAGGTGGACAGAAATAAACCAAGATAACAATAATATGAAAAGAAAAACCCATGGCTATTTTGAATTTTAAATAGTCAAGCTTGAGCCAACATAGATATAAGGAATGTTAGTCTATATCAAGCCCATTTCAATGGTCTCAATGATTTTTTCTGAATATATACCTCCTATTCAGAAATTTGAACATTATTTCTTAGTACAGCATGTTCTAAAATATTGAAATGCAACACTACATGCTTGTAGGTGATGAAAACTTTGTCGAGCTTTCTTTCTTTTTTTTGCTTGTACTGTGTGGCAATGCAGAATCTTATTCCCTACCTACCAGGTGTACAACCCACTCCCCACGCAGTAGAAGCATCCTAACCACTGGATACCTGGGAAGTCCCAATATGCCTACCACTGAAATGACTTTTGCTCTTTAGTTCTTCTATGTCTTTGCTAAAGTCTCGTTAGTAAGTGATGATGGGAAAACTGGACAGCTGCATGTAAAAAATGAAATTAGAACACTCCCTAATACCAAACACAAAAATAAATGGATTAAAGACCTAAACCTAAGGTCAGATACTATAAAACTCTTAGAGGAAAATATAGGCAGGCAGAACTCTCTCACATAAATTCCAGCAAGATCTTTTTTGACCCACCTCCTAGATTAATGAAAATAAAAACAAAAATAAACAAATGGGACCTAATTAAACTTAAAAGCTTTTGTGCAGCAAAGGAAACCATAGAAAAAATGAAAAGACAACCCTCAGAATGGGAGAAAATATTTGCAAACGAAGTAACCGACAAAAGATTAATCTCCAAAATATAGAAACAGCTCATGTAGTTCAATATCAAAAAATAAAACAACCCAATGAAAAAAGTGGGCGGAAGTCCTAAATAGAACATTTTTCCAGAGAAGACATTCAGATGGCCAATAGGTGTATGAAGAGTTGTTCCACATCACTAATTATTAAAGAAATGCAAATCAAAACTACAGCGAGCTATTATCTTACATCAGTTAGAATAGCCATCATCAAAAAATCTACAAACAGTAAATGCTGGAGAGGATGTGAAGAAAAGAGAACCCTTCCACAATGTTGGTGGGAATGTAAGGTGGTGCAGCCGCTGTGGAGAACAGTATGGAGGTTCCTCGAAAAACTAAAAATAGAACTACCGTAGGATCCAGTGATCCCACTCCTGGGTATATCCCTGACGAAAACCATAATTCGAAAGATGCATGCACTCTAATGTCCACTGCAGCACTGTTTACAATAGCCAGGACACGCAAGCAGCAAATGTCAATCAGCAGAGGAATGGATAAAGAAGGTGTGGCACATACATACAATGGAATACTGTGTGCATGCTCAGTCACTTAATCATGTTTGACTCTTTGCAAGCCCGTCAGGCTCCTCTGTCCATGAAATTTTCCAGGCAAGAATACTGGAGGGGGTTGCCATTTCCCACTCCAGGGGATTTTCCCAGCCCAGAGATGGAACCTGCGTCTCCTGCATTAGCAGACAGATTCTTTACTACCTGGGAAGCCCAAAATGGACTATTACCCAGTCATAAAAGTAAACAAAATGGAGCCATTTGCAGAGACATGGATAAAACTGGAATCTGTCATATAAAGTCAGAAAGAGAAAAAAACAAACATTGGATAATACAGTTTATCTGTGGGAAATAGGAAAAATGACACAGATAAACTTATTGGCAAAGCAGAAACAGAGACACAGATGCAAAGAACAAACTTATGGATACCAAGGGGAGAAAGAGGGGTNCTGGATGGCATCACGGACTTGATGAACGTGGGTCTGAGTGAACTCCGGGAGATGGTGATGGACAGGGAGCCCTGGCGTGCTGCAATTCATGGAGTCACAAAGAATCGGACATGACTGAGCGACTGAACTGAACTGAACTGAGACATCATTCCCAGTGTTTCTCAACCTCCCCAAATAAATGAGTCTGACCCACTGCCTGAGAGAATTATTCGAATCCCTGTCCTCTACTGGGCTGACTTATAGCAGAACAGGGGCTGCAGAGCTGTCTTAATGCCTGTGAGGTATGAGGCTGTAGAGTCAGTGGAAGACTTAACTCATGAGCTGAGTAATGCTGGGCAAATTAGTTGGGTAAATGCCCCTGCAAAACAGAGACAACAGAGTTGGTAAGATATCCTAAATAGGAACACCACACAGCTATGGTTTAATAGGCTTTGGGGGGATGGTTGATGGCCACCTGGCTTCCTCTCAGTGAGTCCTCTGAGACTATGTCTAGCACCCCCTTCACAACAGGATACTCATGTACCCCATTTTCCTTAACTTTATTCGTTTATCCTTAACATCATCCATTATCCTTTTAGCTTCAGCTAAAATTCCAAGAGAACAAGAAAACTGCCTATTTTACACTAGAAATACAATAGAAGAGAAATGAAATTTACTTCGTAATTGTCTAAGCTTGGGTATCCCAACCTGGAAATATACATCCCTGTAATAGATCAAGAAAATACAATTAGGAAGGCCACTTTCAATGGTCATGGAAGATTTGCTCTGCACAAGGATACCCTGAGAAGGGAGATTATCTGTTGTTGTGACAACATGAGGAGCGCATGGTTATTTCTATTCCACATCACAGGTTTTAGTTAGTGAGTGGTGGCCCTGTTGATCAATCTATAACATGGTTTTAATTTGTCATTATTATACAGGAAGTCTTACTGTATCAGTCTAGATTCATTTTTAAGAGGAAGATGTCAATGACGTGCCTCCAACTACTCAACTCTTAGGTATATGTTGGAATGTTAATGGAATTATTTCATTGAACAACTTTACATCTTAATCCAAGTCTAGAAAAAAGCAATATTGAAACTAAATAAAAAAGCAGGTAGCACGTGTAAATACAGTCCACTATAAAAGCTGCCCATACATGTAATGTCCTCATGTCCAAACTACACAGAGTCCATTGGACTTGCCAAGTTTAATACTTCCGGGTATCATTCAATATGAAAGAAACTTACAGGCTTGCACTTGGAAATAGACTTACTTATTAAAGGAAACCAACATAACAGAGCTAAACCAGTCTAGGAAAATAAAGATCATATCACACATCAATTGCAATTCTGGCTTTAAGTGAAAAGAAAGGAATGAAAAGATGCTGAGTGAGCATGCTTTCCTCTAGAGATGTATTACAGTATTCTCTTGTAAAAAGAGACAGAAAATCTTTAGATAAACATTTTATTTTAAAAGAAAAAAGCTTTGGAAAACTCTAAAAATATGGAACAATTCTCATTTCCACCTCAGTGAAAAATGAAGTAAAATCTAAAGTCAGAGGTTTTTATGTTAACGTGGGATTTACATAAAGAAGTAATACCTTCTCTGTTTTCATAGAGAAAGAAGAGCAACAGTGTAATTTAAGAATGCACTGGATGTGGTAAACCCTTCACTGAAAAATCTGAAAATAGCACAGGCTGCGAATGCTGAAATAATGAGAAATACACACATATGAAACAGCTGGCTGTGTCAGGCACCACCAACGCGCATTGTTGCTTGTACACTAAATGTCAACACCCACGTTCAGAAACTGCTATCGGGCAACACAACCTTTGGAATTTCACAGTATTGGTCAAACATATAAAGCGGAAGCAAAATACCAGGAATATGTCTGATTTGTGATACAAAGGGGGAAAAGGATCTGCAACGTTATGAATAAATTCTACCATCCTAAATAAATAAGGAAGAAAGTCAAAGGAGCCAACAGGAACAAGACAGAAAGGTTCTCTTGTCCGTCTGTTACCTCCCATCATAACATATCTCATCCTTTTTTAATCTTGTCTTTGACTCTGCTATGTAGAAACTTCCAAAGTTTAATCTTCCTTAATTATGCTTCCTTGAAATTCAAAATATAATCATTTCACACTTTTTAGGATCATTACAGCTAAAATATCAAGGCAGAAAGAAGACAGGGAACAAGGTAATCATCAGCAATCTGCTATTCTCCAGAGGCTTCTGACTATTATTTTGAAGATGTTATTCAGAAAAATAACTACTGAAATAACAACATATTATTCATGCAGTTAAACTCCACATATGATATGAACTAATGTTCTGATGATTAGAAAGTTAAAGGGGCCCAAATATCAGGAGCAATGAAAATACCCTACATCAACAGACAAGGGGCATCCTAACTTTCACAGAGCCCAGCCTGTGATTACACTGCAGTCAAGAGCAGTGCACAGTTAAGTACCCACTCACTGTGGCAACATGCTTTGGGTGGCGGTGGGGGCTTCAGAGCTGGGGAATTTTATCTGGCTTGTTTGNAGGGGCCCAAATATCAGGAGCAATGAAAATACCCTACATCAACAGACAAGGGGCATCCTAACTTTCACAGAGCCCAGCCTGTGATTACACTGCAGTCAAGAGCAGTGCACAGTTAAGTACCCACTCACTGTGGCAACATGCTTTGGGTGGCGGTGGGGGCTTCAGAGCTGGGGAATTTTATCTGGCTTGTTTGGCATAAGGTTTGTTTTAGAAGAAGCAATTAAAAATTTTTTATTTACTTTATTATTGGCTGTGCTGGATATCTTCATTGCTGTGTGGGCTTTTCTCAAGATGCGGTGGCTTCCTTTGTTGCTGAGGACAAGTTTTACAGCTCTCGGGCTCCAGAAGTTGTGGCATGCGCACTCTAGAGCACGGGCTCAGTAGCTATGGGCTTCAGTATTCTGTGGCATGTGGGATCTTCTCGGACCAGAGATCGAACCCACGTCTCCTGTACTGGCAGGTAGATTCTTTACCACTGAGCCACAAGGGAAGCCTGAGGTTTGTTTTAAATTATTTTTCTTCACTATGTGCTGTGCTGGGCATAGTTGCTCGTCATGTCTGACTCTTTGCCACCCCATGGACTGTAGCCTGCCAGGCTCCTCTGTCCATGGGGATTCTCCTGGCAAGAATACTGGAGTGGACTGTCATGCCCTCCTCCAGGAGAGCTTCCCAACCCAGGAACTGAACCAGGGTCTCCTACATATCAGGCAGATTCTTCATCAGCTGAGCTACCAGGGAAGCCATTTCTTCACTATACTTACACGTAAAAAGCTGCTGCTGCTAAGTCACTTCAGTCACGTCCGACTCTTTGTGACCCTGTGGACTGCAGCCTACCAGGCTCCTCTGTCCATGGGATTTTCCAGGCAAGAGTGTATAAAAAGCTACTGGATTTTTTTTCCCCCCACTTTCTTTTTCTAAGAATCTATACTGCGCAATATAGAGCTGAAATACAAAAGCCCTATTGACTCAAAATATACTCCTAATAAAATGATAAAAGCTACTATATTTAAGTATCTACCTTTAATATGTGCTGATACTGAACACAAGCAGTCTTTGTTAGGAAATAATATTGTTTTTTGAAAAAATTATCTTATTTTGGCTGTGCTGTGTGACACGTGGGATCTTAGTTCCGGGACCAGAAACTGAATCCGTGCCTCCTGCATTGGGAGGTGGAGTCTTAACCACTGGACTGTCAGAGAAGCCCAGAAATAATATTCTTAATGACTATGCTTTCTTTACATTATTGGATAATGTCAAAAATCCATGTATCCTATTACACTGCTGTTGTTTTTAGTTGCTAAGTTGTGTCTGACTCTTTTGCGACCCGATAGACTGTAGTCCACCAGGCTCCTCTGTCCATGGGATTCTCCAGAAAATGATACTAGAGTGGGTTCCCATGCTCTTCTCCAGGGGATCTTCCTGACCCAGGGATTGAACCCACATCTCCTGTACTGCAGAGGGATTCTTTACCACTGAGGCACCTAGGAAGCATATTCTAAAAGGAAGTAATAGTTGAGAGGGCAGAATCTGAAACTCTGATTCTGGGTTCAAATGTCATCTTCAAGATGCAGAAGGCTTGGGACTGATGGGCGGGGATGATCTGGAGGGATGGTGTGGGGAGGGAGGGGGAAGGGGGCGGTCC
>SJYA01002867.1:422166-518427 GCA_006410615.1 Neotragus moschatus
GGATATGAAACAAACGTGAAGAAAGTTAAAAATAACGCGACATGACAGTAAAGAGATGTGAATGAAGAGCTCTGCATTCACATGGAGGACGAACTCACAGTGTCCACAGTTTCTAAATCATTGTTCTTCAGAAGCATGAGTTTTGTCTAGGTTGGCATCTACGTTTGTTTTTTTTTTTAAATTTAAATTTATTTATTTTAATTGGAGGCCCGTCTAGGTTCGATGCAGGATACAGGATGCTTGGGGCTGGCGCATCTACATTTCTTAAACGCTCAAGTCGGCAGTCTCCCATTTTGCATCTTCTGTTCTATCCTGGTTGGTATGTTAGTACCTGCATCCTCTTTCCCACTGGAATCAGCCTTTCCCCAGGCGTCCCTACCATCACCCCTACTTTATTTCATTAGGGAAAAAGGGATCGCCACACTGAACTTAATTTTGTTCTCTGGCATCTAAAACATTTCACAAGAGCAAGGACACAAATGGCGGGCTCAGTATTTGACTTCTGTAGGATGAAACACTGTTACTACCTTACATATAATACCACTGAATAGAAATACTGTGATTTCAGTAGCCGAGATGGAATTAAAAAGTAACAGAATTCAGTATTAAAATGTTGTTTCTTTCTTAAGTTTCCTAGTTTGAAACAGAGGAGTCGGTGGAGACATTCTAACTTCAAGAGACTGGATGTGAATATTACGTAGCTTTATGTGTTGGTGAGACTTTAAAAAATGTTTTTAACTTTATTTTAAAACATGGCTTCTTTTTCCTTTTTATAAATCTGCCATTTAGAGTGACACCTCTATTACTAGACTTGGTAAGGGTCAGCACGGGGTGAGTTGGAGGTGGCCGTCACAAGATGATGACAATAAAAAATCAGGAAAGCAGTTAAACAAGGGAAAACCATGAATGCAGGGCTAAATATGTGAGCTCCGCATTTACTGACATTATTCTAATCATGCGCTGCTCCCCTCTGCCCACAGCATCTCTTTCCTTTCTTCTGGACACAGGCAGCATTTCTGGGGTGGCTGTAGCTAACGTTCATTAGCGATTATTATGGGCTGCACATTCACTTTACCACCTCCTTTCAGCTTACCACCTCGCTTAATTCTTGGATCATTCCCAGGTGAAGGGTACCTTTATTTTCTACATCTTCTAGAGGAGTTAAGATTCAGAAAAGAAATGTGGCTTACCCAGAGTCACGCAGTGAGTGGCAAGGGTTGAAACCAGGTTATGTCTGTATGGTAAAGAATCCGACTGCAATGCAGGAGACCCAGGTTCAATCTCTGGATCAGCGAGATTCCCTAGAGAAGGGAATGGCTACCCACTCCAGTATTCTTGCCAGGAGAATTCCAAGACCAGAGGAGCCTGGCAGGCTACAGTCCATGGGGTTGCAAAGAGTTGGATACAACTGAGTCACTAACACTTTCTTTCTTTCTCGAGTCCAATATTATAACCACACTTTTCACCACCATCTCTGGACAAGGACACACAGGTCAAGATTCCTTATGTAATGTGGGGATGATACTGCAAAGCTGACCTCTATTCAGCACCAAACACACTAATGGATAGTCGAGATACAAGGAAGCCACAACCGCGATTTTTCTTATTTATAACAATGCATTTCAGTAACAAGAAAGAAATTACATTTCTTTTTGACGTCAACTATCAGATAAACATAAGACCAGAAATAGAGACAGTATTTTCAAAATACGTGTATGAACAAGCAATATATTTGCTCTAAATCACACACACACACACACACACACACACGCACGCACGCACACTCTTAATTAAGTTCTGTATGTTTCCAAGCACACTTTCCCTCTTCTATTTTACATCAAAGTTCTCAGCCAAGCCTCTCCTAGACTGTCACATAAAGTCAGCGTACTGGATATTAGGGGGGTGGCTGAATCTAACACATTTCTGCTGCTTTCAGATTAATACATTCTTATTTATTTTGCTTTTCCTGCACAACCTTCATTATCTTAAGTAGGTAGAACTGAGAGACAAAGAAATGCCAGTGACCTTACCTGTTTGAGAGCCTTTTTGGTGTGTTGCTGAAAGGAAGACGCTAACTTGCTCTGCACTGCTGTGTTAGGAAGGCTTGAATCTCGGGTGGAAGATGCCTCATCGGTTACCTGCTTCGCACACACTAAAAACAGAGAGATAATGATATTACTAATTTGAATTCCTTTTTTTTTTATATTCACTGTAATTAACTCACTTGGAGCTTTTCTCCAGTTGAAAATGGATACCTAAAATAAAGCAAAATAGCACAGTATAAAGATTCAATTTGAAAGAAGGGATCATGTAATCACTCTGCGGCCACAGTTACATTAAACCTCTCTGAGCCTCAGTTTCCTTACCCGCTAATTGATGACAATTTCAATGTCTTGGGCTACTGTACAGACAAAAAAGAGCACGGTCTCTGTCTCAAGAGGTGGGAGTCAGTAGGTACTTTCTAGAGGTAAGTAGGCAGATTGGGCAATTCATAACATTCTGAAGAAAGAATCTACATTAATGAAATTTTTTTCAATCTACCAACCTCAGAATCCCCTGGAGAAGGGAATGGCTACCCCCTCCAGTATTCTTGCCTGGAGAATCCATGTACAGAGGAGCCTGGTAGGCTACAGTCCATGGGGTCACAAAGAATCAGATACAGCGACTAACATTTTCACTTTCAACCTCAGAGGTACAGTGAATCTTCCCTTTAAAAGCCCTCCGTCTATAGAATCTGTGCACTGGGGTGTGCGTATATCCTCTGCTATGGGCCAAAGTACTCAGCATGGAGAAGGAAAAATGAAATGTGAGATGCTGAGTGTCAATGGAAGGTAATTATTTTTTTAAAAAAATCCTGGACTCTGCAGATTACAGTGTAATCTACCCATTTTTACTACAGGCGAGCCTTCCAGGCGCCTCATCTGCGGAAGTCCAGTTCACTGTCATCTCTCCTCTGTAACACCTGTGTGGAGCGCCAACGCTTCTTTCCGGCCTCCTCAGACACTCTGCCTGAGAGACTGGGCTTCACACTGATGTGACTCTGGCAGCAGCAGAGATAGAAGGCCTTTCCTCTGTACTCCAGGGGAGGGGAATTTATGTGGAAAATCCACACGAGGAAGCACTGTGATTAGTGGCAAAGGGAGGCATATGTCAAAGGCAGGAGGCAAGAGGAAGTCATATGGAAGAACCTAACTTGAGAACAGATTGTAAAAGCTTAAAATAAGCCTTCTTTAAGGGCACCAGGGTTAACACTCATCTAAGAAAAATTTCCAAGGAACAGGATCTCGGGACAATTCTGACCTGAGTGTGAAAGGCGGGTGAACGAGTTAAAATGATTCTAGTCACATTGTGGAGTAATTTTACTCCAATAAAATCTAAAACAAACAAACAAAAATTCTGGTTAAAAAATGCAGACATATGCACGTGGCAGTGTTGATAGCACTGTTTTGGGCAGATTAAAGCTCACACTGACTAGAAATGGAAAATATAGCCCGTGAAAGAGGGTGCTCAGGCAAAAGAATGAATCAAGTTTTGTTTTAATGACAGAAACTAATCAGGAAGACAAAATGAACACATTTTAGAAAATAGCTGTTAGTTATTAATGCCAGGCATTTGACATATGTGACCTCATTTCATCCTCACAGCTTCCTTGCGAGATGGAAGAAGTGTCATCTCCACACTGGAGAGAGAAAACTACAGCTCAGAAATGGTCATACATGTGCCCACGGTCACACCCAATAGAACAGCAGAACTGGGGTCCAAGGCCAGGTCCATAGTCTTCCATTTAGAATATCTGGCTTCAAAGCCAAGAACTGATACAGAAAATTTAATGTCTAAAGAACATGTTGCATAATGTTGAAAGACATGAAACAGGAAGTGAATAAGGCCACAAAGGAACAAGATGTTGAGCTCTGATAAGAAAAAACTGAGGTCAATTGGCCCAGAAAACATTAAGGTCGAAGTAGCAAAAGGATGAGCCCAGATATCCAGGGAGAGCAATGCCTGAGTTAAAGATTGGGTAACTTTTTTCTCTTTGATACATTATGACATTTTATGCTTCAAACAATCTAAATGTTCCAGTAAAGAAACATTTTATAATACTGCTTACATAGACTATGGCTTCCTGGCCTCTCTCCTTAATATCATCACTTATTTGTACCTCTTTGCCAAAGCTTACTTATCAAGGAATATGAGAAATAACCATCAGTTTATAGTCTAAAGATAAATTTATTTTTATACTGATTACATGGATTTTATTTTTTCCAGTATTCTGGAGTCAATGGGAAGTGTGACAAACTGGAGAGATGAGAGGAAGGTGGTGGATACGAAATATAATCCCAACTGAACAGAGCTAAATGGATGGAATGTGATCCCAGCCAAAAGAAAAGTGCACATTAGCAAATACGTTTTACTACTCTTACATTCTTAAATTAGTATCACCACCTAGAAAAATACAAACCTAATGGTAGTTTAAAAAGACAGCCAAAATGCAGCACATGGGTTTCAGAGAAATTTGTGAAAACCATCAGAATGCTCCTGGCCTACTGGGCATCAAAACACATTTACCAATTTTCTCAGGAAATGATTTTATTCATAAGTGTTTCAAAGGTAAACTTCAATGCAGCAAGATCAAAAAAACCCAACAATTACTGAATCAGTGTGGGTGTAATCAAAACCTTATGTCTTTTACTTTCTGACGGCTACAATAAGCAGTGTACACTCAGCTGTCACTTCCTGACGATAACAGGTATCTAAATTACAACTGGCTCTATTTGTTTCTGACCTAGGAAACCACAGGGTATTGTGATACCTATTTCGGTGTCAGTGTATACGCTGTATGGCTGTTTAAATTCACTACCGCATTGTGTTAACAGGGAGTCACATGTATTTACACACAGTGCTTCCAAAAGAGAGTCGTCAACACATAGCCCGGAATTTCAGTTGGAGGGAATGACAATAAAACTGAAACAGCCTCGAGAAATACTGTGAAGTTTTTCCTCAATGTGATTCAATTCCCTTTAACTCAATTCTCTTTTACTTCATCTTACATTCCAGCCTAGACCCAAGTGAAGCATCATGAGAATTCCTTTACTACAGAGTCATTTTCCTCCCCGGTTCCTCTCTCTGAACTTGATCCTATTTCTCTGGGCCATCCCTGTAATTATTTATTTCTAAAAAAAATAAATGCAGATTCTTAAAGAAAGTAAATGTAATAGAAAATAAAATATATAAATGAGTACTCCTGTGTATTTAAAACTTATTTCTAAGGGAAAGTTCAAGAATAAAAATGAGTAGGACACAATATAATGCATGCACAGCCTTCAAAGAGTGTGTGCCTGTGTGTGTGTGTGTGTGTGTGTGTGTGTGTACTGACTATACAGACCCTAAACACGAGCATCTAAGTGATTCATTCATTCTTTGCCATGAGGGTAGCTGAATCTAAAAACCCTCACTGTGGAGATGGAGCAGTGGTTGAACACACTCTTGCAAGATTCATATTCTGACAAAACACACAGCTTTCACTCTTACTTTATCCTTGCAGCTTTCTTAACAGATGTGATAAATAAATAATACAGGGCTTATTTTAAACAGTTGCCTGAATATTTATCTAAGGGGCTGAGTTTGGCCTCTGAAATACAAGCCCCCCCCAAAAAAAATTAATGTTCAAGAAAGGGCCAGGGGAAATCCCCTGTATGTTGAAATGACAACAGGAGCCAGGAAACTGAAGAATTAGGACAGATGTTTTAGCCAATAAATATCTAACTCTGACATGCAGCTTAGAAGTGATATCTTCTTGGCACTCAGGACAGAATAGAAACTGTTTCTCTCTTTTTTTCTTTCATAACTGTGCACTGGCAGCATCACAAAATTCATGCTAGGGCTTTATACCTGGAAACCCCACAAGACTGCCTGCCCTACTTGTAGCTGGACAAACTGAAGACTAGGGGAAAAAAATGTTTTAAATGGTACAGGAATATTATTTCTATGTTTTGCTTGCCTGCTAAAACTAGACAAGCTAAAAGCATAGTTGAAAGCTAATCTGCCAGTTTTTAATGCGAACAGTTAATGGAACTTTTCAGTTGCTGTCGCTCATCTATCTCTACTCTCATTCACACTCAGATTCCCAAACTCCTCCTCCAAAATATTTTACTGAGAAGGCTTGGGACCAAAGGGATTACAGGTCATCACCAGTGAGCCCTCAAGGCTAGAGGAACTGCTGAGTGCATCTCAACAAGACTGGACGGCAGCCGCTTTTCTCCAAGTCCCAAGCTGTCCCTTCCCCTCTCTCTTCGTTTTCATTCACCATTAGACCCAACGATGTGACAGAACTGGAAAATATGGACTAAAGCTCATACTTTGTAAGCGGGGCTGCTCAGAGTCGGAAATGACTGAGCGCCTAAGCACTGCACTGAGCTGAAGGCATGGGTGACATTCCCCCCAGCCTCAGTACTAAGCCCCTGACAGGTATACAAGAGGGCTTTGAACTTTAGCACAAGACACAAGAACAGGAGAAAGGCGAATGGACTCCTTTAACAATTTTTTTAAAATTTTACATTAGCGTATAGCTGATTAACAATGTTGTGATAATTTCAGGTGCACAACAGAATGATTCAGTCACACATATACATGTATCCATTCTCCTCTAAACACCGCACCCCGCCCCCACTCTGCCACCATCCAAGCTGCCACATAACATTGAGCAGAGTTCCCTGTGCTATACAGTAGGACCTTGTTGGCTATCCACTTTAAATATAGCAGTGTGCACATGTCGATCCCAAACTCCCTCCCCCCAATAACCGTATGTTTGAGCAGAATGCAATCTTGACTCCGTCTTTATTTCTAGTCTCACACCTGGCCATCTTCCCAACTCCCACCTCTCTGATTCAGCCAGTCGAGATCTTGTGGCATTTCCTGAACACACATAATACTCGCTATATTTGTCTCACTTGCTCTGACTGTCCCTTTTTCATCTTTCTGCCTAGCAAACTCATCTTGACAGACCGAACTCAAACAGCTTCCTCAAAGCTTTCCTGACTATCTCCATCTCTGAGGAAGACTTACTCTTCCCCTACCCATGCTTTCTTGGAACTTAGTGTTATGAATTCATGTCAGTCCCTGAGATACTGTTGCCTGCATCTGCCTTATCACTCACAGGCCCAGCAACTTGAATACTTACTTCTGTGCAAAGACAGGCACAGAGAAGTTGATCCATGAATGTTAATTAAACTAAACTGTCCAATTTGATTTTTATGAAATTTGTCTCAAGTTATCTATTTCTTTTCCTTAAAAAAAAAAACAAAATTGGCAATGCTGGGTCTTCATTGCTGTGCAGGTTTTTCTCTAGTTGTGGTGCTGCTGCTGCTGCTAAGTCGCTTCAGTCGTGTCTGACTCTGTGCGACCCCACAGACGGCAGCCCATCAGGCTCCCCCGTCCCTGGAATTCTCCCGGCAAGAACACTGGAGTGGGTTGCCATTTCTTTCTCCAGTGCATGAAAGTGAAAAGTGAAAGTGAAGTCGCTCAGTCGTGTCTAACTCTTAGTGACCCCATGGACCACAGCCCACCAGGCTCCTCCGCCTGGGATTTTCCAGGCAAGAGTACTAGAGCGGGGTGCCATTGCCTTCTCTGGTAGTTGTGGTGAGTAGGGGGTTATTCTTTGTTGAAAGTGCTTGGGCTTCTCATTGCAGTGGCTTCTCTTGTTGCAAAGCATGGTCTGTAGGCAATTGAGCATCAGTAGTTCTGGCTCTAAGCACAGGCTCAGTAGTTGTGGTGCCTGGGCTTATCTGCCCTCTAGTGTGTGGAATCTTCCTGGACACCACTAGGGAAATTCTAAAGTATTTCTTTCTAAAGGTAACTTTCAATTACTGTTTTTAACAAGAATTCATGGAAGGGGAAGTCAGCAAAGCACATTTTTTTTTTTTTTTTGGTGGAAAAGCATACATACACAAATGAATTTTTAAAATTTGAAAACAGAATCTTTATTAAAAGATTGCACATTATCCTGAAATAAATTAGGGAAAATATGAAAACCAAACTGAAAAAAAACATCTTATCCAAGTCCATCCATGGGAGATCTACATGAAGTGTGAAAGCTAAAAGTGTTAGTCACTCAATCGTGTCTAATTCTTTGGGATCCCGTGGACTGGAGCCCACCAGGCTCCTCTGTCCATGGAATTCTTCAGACAACAATCCTGGAGTGGGTTGCCATTCCCTTCTCCAGGAGATCTTCCCAATCCAGGGATCGAACCCAGGTTTCCTGTACTGTGTGCGGATTCTTTAACATCTGAGCCACCTGGGAAGCCCCATGACCTGCCACTAAATGTAGATACATTTCCTTTTGCCGTCCTTACTTGGTGACTTATTTCAAGAGGAACGTCACAGTCTGGAGGTTTTGTGTGGTGAAATAAAAATAACTATCACTGAAAAGTCAAAATTAGAAATGACAATGCTTACTTGAAATGTCAGGAGCCGTGTGGGGGCAGAACCACAAAATAGCCCAGGATGTGGGCACAAGGAGAGTCAACTCAACAAAGATATCAATCGTCATATGTCTCATTCATCTACATACGAAGTGACTGGCTCCCTGAGGTAACCAGGGTTCAAAGGACTAATGAAGGCAGGGAAAGGAGCATTCTTCGATCGATTTCATTTCTTTCAGTTCTTCCTCCTACTACTTCATTTCAGTTTTCTCAACAGACAGACACTCTCAAATCAAAACAGTTTTCCGTCAAAGTGATCCTGTATAGGCTATAGGCTTAGCAGAGTTCTTCTAAACTATAAAATTTAAATCAAATAGCACACAGTATATGAGGATTAATAATGTGTGGAACTGTGGTATTGGAGAAGACTCTTGAGAGTCCCTTGGACTGAAAGGAGATCCTACCAGTCCATTCTAAAGGAGATCAGTCCAGAATGTTCACTGAAAGGACGATGCTGAAGCTGAAACTCCAATACTTTGGCCACCTGATGCGAAGAGCTGACTCATTTGAAAAGACCCTCATGCTGCGAAAGATTGAGGGCAGGAGGAGAAGGGGACAACAGAGGATGAGCATCACTAACTCAATGGACAGGGGTTTGGGTGGTCTCCAGGAGTTGGTGATGGACAGGGAGGTCTGGCGTGCTGCGGTTCATGGGGTTGCAGAGTCAGACACGACTGAGGCACATTGTTAGAATTCAATTTCAAAAGAGGGCTGGATCTTAGAGGAGCTTAATTGTTTATTTATTAATCATTTATTCAATTGCAACACTTTTATTAAACATCTTCATGCCAAGGACTGTATAAAATGCAGGAGTATGACTGTGACTAAGACCTAAGACCTGACTTTGAGCCCTTAAGTTTTCTTAAAAGTACTTTTTCCATAAAACAATGGTATAGGGCTTCCCTGGTGGCTCAGTGGTAAAAAAAAAAAAAAATCTGCCTGCCAATGCAGGAGGCCTGGATTCTATCCCTGATCCGGCAAGATCCCACCTGCCACAGAGCAACTGGGCCCATGCACCACAGATACCTAGCCTGTGCTCTGGAGCCTGGGAACCACAAGAGGAGTCACCTCGAAGAGAAGCCTGCACATGGCACTAGAGCCCAGCCCCCACTCACTGCAACCAGACAAGAGCCCTCACAGCAATGGAGACCCAGCAGAGCCGAAAATACGAATGATTAAAAAAAAAAAAAGGTTTAGAACCATTCATTCTGCCTGAGAAAAATCAACCCTCTGAAGGCCTAGCAGTGATAACTAAAATTTGTTTTAAAGGATCAATAAGTGGGTAATTCAAAATTATCCCCAGATTGGCAATATAACCCCAAAAGTTTATGTTTGAACTGTGCTATGTTTTATGTATCACACTTACATTTGAAATTGTGCATAGCAGATACTCTGGATATAAACAGCAGCAAAATACATGCCAAAAACTGTTGAAGATGACTTAATGACAACCAGACAAAATCATCTGATCTCAACTAAATATTTCCAGGACTCCATTTCTTTCAGGAAAAAGGCAACTCCTTAATCCTTTTTGGATCCAGACTGAGGAGAACTGCTCCTCTCAGAGCAGTCCTTATTCCAAGATGTTTAGGTATCTAGATTTAAACAATTTCCCTTGTTGCATTACAAGAAAACATCCAAAGGGTATAACAGGTGAGCAATTAAACAGCATTTAAACAAACAGCAATAAAACAACAGAAATAGCAACTTTCCCCTAAGATGTTCAAGGGAGACAGTGTCTAAACATTGTAAGTACTGGTATTAGATAATATTTGAACAACATTCTCTATGAATCAAATACAACTAATATAACTTGGACGGTGACTTCAGTCATGAAATTAAAAGATGTTTGTTCCTTGGAAGGAAAGCAATGACAAACTTACACAGTGTATTAAAAAGCAGAGACATCGTTTTGCTGACCAATGTCCATATAGTCAAAGCTATGGTTTTTCCAGTAGTCATGTACAGATGTGAGAGCTGCACCATAAATAAGGCTGAGCACTGCAGAACTGATGCTTCAAACTGTGGTGCTAGAGAAGACTCTTAAGAGTCCTTTGGACTGAAAGATCACATCAGTCAATCCTAAAGGCAATTAAGGCTGAATATTCATTGGAAAGGCCAATGTTGAAGCTCCAATATTTTGGCCACCTGACACGAAGAGCTGATTCATTGGAAAAGATTCTGATGCTAGGGAAGACTGACGACAAAAGGAGAAAGGAGCAGCAAAGATGGTTAGACAGCGTCACCAATTCGATGGACATGAGTTTGAGCAAACTTCAGAAGACAGTGGAGAAGAGAGGAGGCTGGTGTGTCCATGGGGTCCCAAAGAGTCAGACACAACTAAGCAACTGAACAACAACAATAACAAACTAAAAATTTTACTATATAGTCTTCTATATTAGGTCAATAAGCCCTTTTCTTGGTCAGAAGAGGTCTGCAGAAAAGAGAGCAAAAATAAACCAGGAGGAAGAACAAATCAGATGATTCATGATTATGCCAGTCATGTGTATCAGTAAGAATGTGCTCCACGAGATGTAATCATGCCAGACACATTAATGATTTGGGTGGCAGATATCACACACTACAAACGACAGTCATCTGATGACCTAGACGTATTGCGATTTCATTGCAATGTCAAATGGTTCACAAACACATTGGTTTGTATCAGACCAGACAATGAATTTCCACAAGTACCTAGGAAGAACAGTTTACTCACTGAAGGTATATGAATTCCTCCTACCCAGCACTCAGTTTATCACCAGGACATTTTAGTTGGATTAGTACCTCTGTATATCTAGACAAGAAACTCAGATAAGAAAAGAGAAACAAAACCAGAAATAATAATATTTAATAGAAAAAGGATACATATCCTATAAAGTGAAGTCGCTCAGTCGTGTCTGACTCTTTATGACCCCGTGGACTGTAGCCTACCAGGATCCTCTCTCCATGGGATTTTCCAGGCAAGAATACTGGAGTGGGTTGCCATTTCCTTCTCCACCATATCCTATAACCACCTAATCCCTCCTATCATAGAACCGATACAGAATCCACTTAGAATTATGGAAAATAACACAATAAGCTGCTTTGTGTGTGTGTTGGGGGAGTAATTAGAAGCTATTTCTCTTATACCCCACAACACCTGTGATCTACATGGCAGCAAGTTCCCGAAACATCTGCTCCGAAATACAGCAACCCATCTAGAAAATGAGAAATAGAAAAAAGCAGTCAGAAAGAATATCATTAAAAGGTTGGTATGGGTCAAGGATAAGTGCTTCATTCATGGGCACTACTAATGACTTCATACTTCAACATATAAAGCATAACTCCAGTGAATAAGAAAGGGAATTAGACAAACAGATGGTTAACTGTTTGAGAAATGGTTATACATTGTCACTTTAGAGAAAAAAGAAAGGATGGATTATCTGACATGACTGAAAAAAGTACTTCATTTTAAAAGCATGGATTCTTTGTTCCTCTCTATCAATCACAAACTGTATCAATCAAGAAGAAATCTGACTCTTTGGGATGAGTAATTGGGAGAATACATTTAATTTTGGTTTTATTTGAGAGAGACTTCGCTTTTATCATGAGATCGTACTCTATTTCCAATCTTTATATTATGAAATATTTCTCTCCTTGAACAAGAAAAGAGGGGAAAGTACACTTAAATGGGTCACTTTATCTATACTTAAAACTTTTTTTTTTTTAACTCCATGACTCTTGGACTGTTAAAATTAACCAAAATCCATTTACACAAGAACAAAGTTCAGGGTTCAAGGGGAAATATGTAAGAAAAAGAGGTCCCTAATGGGTAAAAGAAATGGAAAATAGTATCTATAAGTCATGTTTGAAAGAGCTAGGATAAGTTATTCGGGGGAGTTAAGATGAAGGGGGTGGGAGCTAAGATGATGCCCAGCTGTTCTCCATCATCAGAGGGGGGAAAAGGGGAAAATTGGTTTAATTAAAAGCTCCAGAGATTTCAGCATAAGGAAAAAATTCTTGACTATAAAAGGTTATCAAAAACACAGAGCCACAAATACAAAGAAGATTGTGGGATTCCCATCCCTCTGGGCATTTACTATTAGAATCATGTCTACTTGAATTGACTGGTTTAAGTAAAATGCTGACATGAGAGAGGATCCAGGCCTGTGTGAATCTCTGAAGTCCCTCATACTTCCCCTGAACTGTGAAGGCTGTGGGCTGGGATGAAAGAAAGGAGACTGAGAAAGAGTGGGCAGAGGAAGTTTTATATCCTGCCAACGGTCATTTCTGACTGTGAAGAGGATTCTTTCCCCTCTGTTTTTTCTTCCATGTGTAACTAAAACAACAACATTTTCACATACTTAAGTTTCCCTGGGCCACCAATGTAGAGCAGGTGTCTCTAGGAGCCAACAAAGCTGTTAACGATAATGCAGACATTGGATGAAAGACAAATTCGCTCAACCTGAGAAAAATCAGGGGACCTGACACAGTCGCTGAAAGAATTCCTTCTCTCCTACAAGATTCTCAAGAATGGCTGTCAGGGAGAGATGGATGATGAACACAAAGAAGGCTCGTGTGTCATCTGATGCAAAATCACACGTGAGCAGTCACAGACAAGCTCCTGAAAAGGCCCGGCAACACCAGACCAATACCACCGCCAGCAGACACCCAATTGCTGGGCGACCTCTTCAAAAGTTACTTGAACACATCCTTCACAGCTCCAGGGTACACACATTCTCCTTTCCCACCCCTTGTATAAAACTGCCAGGGATAAACTGTCAGTGTGACTACTCCCAGAGGGCGCCGAAACCTTCATTAGTACCCTTCTCACTTCTTCCAGGAAGCTGCTCATCTGGGTGTAATTGATGTCTCAACTGAGATCCTATCCGCACACTTCAGGCCATTTTAAAGCACTTTTCACTTTTGAAAAAAAGGCCCCTCAAACTGTGGCCTCTGAGCCAACGCAAACAAAGAGTGAGCTGAGTAACGTTTCATTAAGTTAACATGATTCTGCCAAGAATCATACAATCAGAAACCCGCTTATAAAACTGGCCATAAGGAATAATGAAAAGGGACCACATAAAATTCTGCGAACGCTGGAATCATTATTCACCCCGGGATCTGAGGACTAAAACATAGGATGTGTGTTCTCTATAATCTTTTTCCTTAAATAGAGACTTTGAAAATACTAATTCTCCAGCTAGAGTGCTGCTTCCTCCCTGAAAGCCATTAGGGTTAATAACAAGCAAAACCTTTTTTGATCTCTATGGATGAAAATTGTACATTCTCCAGTTTCCTCATTTTAAAAGATTAAGTAGGATGGCTGCTTTGGATCTTAAACATGAAATACACTAGGGACAAAAAAAGAGAAGCTCATTTTTTTTCTTTTTAATAAAAATTTATAAACCGAAGGGGAAGGAGGTGAAGACAATCTACTGATGGCATCATTTCTATAAAATATGTATGGTTTCCACAGCCAGCCATGTATTGTAAGTCAACTTAATATGTGTAAGCAAACTCATAATATACCAATGTATTATGTTCAGAAAGCAACTCAGACACAAACATAAGCATAAATCTCAGGCTAAAATAGTCCACAAAATTCTAAATATTTTCTTTGGGTGACAGATCTATACTTATACAGACATAAATGGTCATGGGTTGTCAACAAAGATATATATATCAAGTGATTCTCCTAAATCACTCTTTCACCTCTTGAGCTAAGCCTGTAAAAGGTGAAGAGTTTACTTTCTTGAGTCTCTAATTCTTATTAACTTGAAAAACTGTTTAGGAGTCAAAGAAACCTAACGCACAGCTCTAGTTTTGTGTCTTGTTAATTCTAGAATTGAGAATATATTACCTTTCCCATACTGTAAAAAAAAAAAAAAAAAAAAAGGCAACCAGACTTTATAACAAAATAACTTGGCAAAGTGTCTATCATTTAAAAGCAAATCTGTTTTGCGGGCCAAAGGACTGCAAGAAGAAAGCAAAAGTATTACTGTTACTATCTTTATCTGCAGATTCACACGTCACTGGAATCAAGCTACAAGACTTATTTCCAGTTACCAGCTTTTGTAAAGCGCTTTATTTCCAAATACTTTTCTCAGTTTCCCTTTAGTGGTATACCTCATGTCAACTAATCTCTGTTCATCTGAAATAACTCTATGGTAGCAGAGACTTAGTCTCAGGACTGTCACAAGGGTATCTTACCAATTGATAGTTATTATTCACTTCAATACTATTCACTCTTTCATATCCCAAAGGAGGAATGGGAAAAGATGAAGAGAATAAAGATTTAAAAAACAGATGGTGGGATCGTCCTCTCCCCCTGCCCTCTCTCCCATGGCCCCCACAACCCCCCACTTCCCACCTCCCCTCTCTAATTATATTTTCAAAGCCTATTTGTACAGCTGTAAGAAGTGTGGAAATTATATCCATTCTAACTGCTGGTTCAAACACCTATTAGAAACAGAGTAAGGAAATCATCTAAACCAGTTCAGGTTCACGGCATTTATTACTGATTTGTAAGAAATCATGTGGTAGCCCATTCATTCACTTGGATAAGCTGGTGGTTCCTCCTTGTCAAATTCTCAAGTTTAGCATCAGAACAGGGTTGGACAACTGTTGCAAAGCTAAACTGCACCAGTGACTCCTGGGCTAAGAGTGTTCCCCAAGGTTCCAGGCAGGGTCACAAAGTGGTCAGAGCCTGGCTTTTGGGGTCACTCACATCAACCTGAGCATGCCACCCAAATGAAACACTGAACCTCTAAGTCTGTTTCCTTACTGGTAAAAATTTAAAAAAAAATTAAAAATATAAACAAAATAAAAATCAAAAAAAGAAAAATTCAATAAAATATAGCAATAGAGCCTAGGAAGTCTGACTAGCTCACAGGAGTGCTGTCAGCATTAACCAGGCTACATGTAAACAGTTCACAAAAGATAGGCGTTGTGAGCACTCAACCTATTTTCAGTATCGAGGTTTGAAAATCTATCCTGGGGTTAACGGACTGTACACAGAGGTTTGAAAATCTATCCTGGGGTTAACGGACTGTACACAGAAGTATATGGTATTCATATAGATAGGGAACACACTCGTTCTACAAGAAGCAATTGTGGTTTGCAATAAGATGTAAAAGTGGGCAAGTCAAGGAACACTCAAGGAAATAAGCTATTTACCATTCTTGCAGTGATTTCTCAAAGCAATTTCGTTAGTGCAACTTCAAAGGAGAGACCAGGAAATCCAGTTTTGGTCCCCATTAGCTGGAGATGTGTGGGTATGTGCTCTTTGGTGAAGTACTCATTCACATTTCAAATTAGGGGAGTTTGCTTATCCCTGTTGCGGTTTAATTATTGCCTAAGTGCTTTCACCCTGCCCTGGACCCCTTCAGAGCCACTAAAACCCTCCCACTCTTTCTTCTGAAATTCAGGATTAGTCATTAGCAAAATCTGATTGACCTGGCCCTCGCCCATGGCCACTACTTCCCCTGGAACCTTCTCAGGTAGCAGTCTGTGTCTTTCCCACACATCTTGTCTTGCTGGGCCTGAAAATGGGACATGCGACCTCTGTGCTCCTTCCTGCTCCTTAAACGCCTCCAGCATCGAATCACCAACAGTCGGTTGTCAACAGGCTGTTCTACCTTACCGTAATTATCTGCCAACTCCTGGGTTGCTCCCTTTCGTCTCTAGAAGATTTTCACACCTTTTCAATGCTAGTTCTATCGTAACTGTTTCAATATCCACACAGATGATTCTCTACTATTTCAAAGCAGGGCTACCACCAGCCTTTACAACATGCTTGTGCGCATGAGAAAAGACAATATTTCCTCCATGTTGACCCTGCTCCATTTCATGACAGGAAGCTGGGCAAAGGAAGGGCTGCTCAATTTCAGTCACTGATGCTCACCTTGGCCAGGACCCTCTGAAAAGGGCCCACACTACCTAACCATTCGTAACAGCCTTCAACCTCCTCTCCCTCTTTCTTCTCAGCTCAGACACACCTCCCATAATCCACCCTAACCTCAAGTTCAGGGGCTTCCCCGGTGGCTCAGGGGTAAGGAATCTTCCTGCCAATGCAGGAGATGGGGATTCGAACCCTGAGTTGGGAGGATCCCTTGGAGAAGGAAATGGCAACCCACCCCATCATTCTTGCCTGGGAAATCCCGACAGAGGAGCTTGGTGGGCTACTGTAGGGTAGCAAAGAGTTAGACATGATTTAGCAACTGAACAACAATTACAAACTCAATTTCATATATCCCCCTCTTACAGCACGTACCCTTCCAACTCATCTCCTCTTGAGCACCAAATCAAACAATTCTTCTTCCCTAAAGAGACCTCCACCTCCTCTTTCGTCATTCCTCACACAAATGTGCCTTTGCTCAACCCCTCCCACCAGTTTAAACTCCACAGAGACGGATCTTAATGCTCCATGTCATGCACCCTCGACTCCTGCGCCCCTCTCTGGCTTCATCATTCACCCCTGGCAAAACCCCAGCTCTGGTCCATCTCAACATCGTGTCTACTCTGCACTCACAGAGTGGTCACGAACATGACCGGAGAAAAATGCACAAACATGCTGGCTGTTCCCACGTTAAATTCAGGATCAGCAATCTCAGAACTGTCCTTAATGATGTCGGACCCAAGACAAACGTTTTTTTCTATCTTCTCCTTAGATCTATAGAGCTACCTCTCCATCTTCAATAGGAAGAACTTATTTCCTATTTCACTGAGAAAAATGGAGCATTAGGAAGTGAACTTGTGCAGCGCCTCCCCACATACTTACCTTCATTTCTATCCTGCACCCTCATTTTTCCTATTGCTTCCTTAGAGCACCAGTCAATACTCCTGAAGCGTGCCAATCTCTTCATCTGTTTAATAGATCTCCTTCCCTCTCATCCAGTCAAGTACATGGCAACAGGACACCTTCCTCATCGAAACCTCTTCAACTGGATTTCTTCCCAGCAGTATATGATTGTTCTCACATTTATCTCTCATATTCAGAAAACTTTCCTTTCTTCCACTTTCTCTTGCAGCCATTTCCCAATTTCACTCCTTCCCTTTATCTCGAAAAACCTTGAAAGAATGGGCTACACTTGGGGTCTCCCAATTTCTGTTCTCCCATTCTCTTGAATATTACTCCATTCGTGCTTGTGGTCTTACCATATGATAAAAATAGTCATTGTCAATAACGGCACAAAACTAAATCCAATGTTTTTTTCTCGGCCTTCATTGTAAGTTGACACATAGAGAGCAATTGACACATTTGAGTTACATCCTCCCCAGACACACTTTGTTCACTTTGTTTTCAGGACAGACAACCTAAGTTGTCTGTCCACTTATCCTCTGTCTCATCTGCCGGTTCCTATAATCTCTCCTACCTCTTAAATTTCAAGTACCCTAAGCTCAGTCTTTGAGCCTCTCCTCTTTTCTATCTGCCTTCGGTTTCTTGGTGATTTCACCCAGTTCCTTATCTTTAAAGCTCATCTATAAACTGACCACTTTCAAATGTATATTTCCAGCAAAGTCTTCCCCATTAATCTAAGACAGATAAGTCCAGTTATTTAACATATTCACTTGGATGCTGAAAATTAATTTCATGTTTAATATGTCTTACACTGAGCTCCTCTGTCAACATCCCCCACCCCAAACTGACTCTCTTGCAAGTATTCCATCTAAGTTAAAGAAAATAGTTCTACTTGCTGGCATTCAAAACTCTGAAGTCATCTCCAACTCCTTTCTTTATCTCATAACTACACTAATTTCAGCAGTTCCTATTGGGTCTACCCTAGAATTCACTTACTTTTCATCACATTCATTGCTACTGCTGTTATTTGAACTCCCATCATCTCTTATCTAGATTACACGAGAGCTTTCTAACTTGTCTCCCCGTTTTTGTCTTTGTTCTCTTCTATATGTTTTTTTGTACTGAGTGATCCTACTAAGGCCTGAGATCATTGTCCTTCTAGCTCAAAACCTTGCAGTGGTTTAACATCTTACTCAAAACAAAATTTTGTGTCATGGCACTCCAAAAATTCTCTGCAACTCTCTCTTACCATCTTCTCCCTTGTTCACTCTGGACTCCAACCACACTGGCCTAATGTTTCTGGAACATTCCAGGCACTCTCCTGCTTTAAGGCCTTTATAATTGCTGCTTCTTCTGTCTAGAACTCTCTCCCATCAAATGCTATTCCCTCACTCCCTTGGGTCTTTTCTCAGATGTACTTCCCTCTCATTCTTATCTTCTTATTTAATTGATTTTGCCCCATAACACTTCTCAGCACTAAATAAGCTTGTAGATTTCACTTATTTATCTTGCTTATTGTCTGTCTCTCTACCAATATAAAATCCATGAGAGGTCTCTTTTTGTTCTTTTTAACTGCAACAACTATAATGTTGAGAACAGCACTCGGCACATAGCAGAAACTCAATATATATGTTGATATACATTAACAGAAAGTAGGTGGGAGAGACAGGGAGGTTGCATGTGTTCATGCAAGCATGCAGTACAGCAAGAGGACCCAATAAGATTCCCATTCAGCCGCTGAAGGAGAATGTGCCCCATTCATTAGCCCTTCAGAAATCCAGAAATTGTCATGCACCTCTGCTCTGTTCTCTTTCTAAACACAAGGACCTGCCAAAGTTCACAGTACTACCATAATAGTGGTGGGGGGTTGAGTTGAGTTTTCAAAAGGTACAGGAGGAATAAGGACATCAAATTAAGTGAAAGCTGGTTTAAAAAAAAAAAAAAGTCTACAAAGCTGACTTCAGTCAGTTTACTAAGACAAGAATCTGTGTTTCTTATAATAATTCAGCACCTTGGCTACAGGTCAGATGGCGCTGAAGCAAAATCAGCCTCTAGGGGACTATCAGAAAGACACCAGTTTAAAGGGCAGGAGTGGCTAGTCAGAATACAAAGGGACTCCTACGACCGTTAATGAAATGAATGGCTTTGGGCTATTACTGAAATATGATATTTCTGCAAGGATCCTTTAAGGTTTGTTTGTTTAACAGTAATTTACTGATTTCTATGAGTCCACCAACACAGACTTAAATGACACAGTCTTCCTCTCAAAGCATGATCTGGGTCCACTTGGGGGACCAGTGAGTTAGGTTAAAAAAAACAGAAAAGAATAGCAGCTTTTGTGGAGCAAAGGTTTGCCAAAACTGCAGTACAGAAATTACATACACCAACAGATCATAACGCAAGTCTTGAGAAAGTTAAAAATGAATCCACATGGACAGAATTCAAGTGGAAAATGCCCCCTTAGAATTCCAGAAGGGTTGTTCACTTTTCAAAAGCATTTCATAAGAATATAACTCATTTGGTCCCTGTTTCACTGTGAGGAATGTGAACATTAAGCTTAATTTATTAAAGACAAACCTAGGAACAAAGTTATTATAAAACTACTTGGGTTCACAGGAAAAATCAGCACAATCAGAAACCAAACATCAGCAGTCTCGAGCCTCACAGAAGGATAAAACCACAGCAAACTGCAGTAAGCCTCTCACCTTCCACAAGAAATATAATGATAATACTCAAGAGTACTATGCAGGGAAATCCATACTGTTAAAAAGCAAAATAAGCCAAACAACTGAATACTTTTCTTAGGTGCTAACCTTTAGAATTGTTTAATGATAAATGGTGGCAAAAACTTAAAATTGTATCAATAATGGTAGGGAACTCAATTAGTAAGTTATTGGAATTCTACATAACTTTTAAGAGAATAGGATTTCTATCTCGAAATCTGCCACACTTACCTCCATTTCCTTCCCCATTGGCATTGGCCTCCGCCATCTCTGAGCCATCCAATTCAGACTCACAGCCTAAATCCAAAGTTCCATCAGCTGAGCATGATGACTCCTCTTTCTATATTATTTTAAAAATAATGATTTATGGAGATGTATTAGCAATGGAAAACACTCTAAATACTTCCAGAGCCCTAAGGAATTATCAAAGTTACTTGTGATTTTAAATTGCAATACTGATTTATTTTTTAACGTGAAACCACTCCTTGGAGGGGGTTGGATTACTGGGAAAAGCACACTGCCATAGTTGATTTTTTGGGGCGATAACTTTTAAAAATCTACACAAAAGACAAAGTTTCTTTTTGTCATATGTTTCTCTTTTTCTCTCTATCGTCATTTTAAAAAATGGCTTTACAACTTGGATGTAATCATAAATTAACCCCAAGTAGCTACAAAAAATAATAAATAATACAAGTCTTTTGATTAACCTGTATTATTTTCTGAAACACACACATAGAACAAGAGCCTGATGCTTAAGAGCTGAGAAAGAATCCCCACTTCTTTCCCAAGTATAACTTTTACCATTAAAAATAAAACAGAAGAAACTTCTCAAAGGAAATTAATGAATTTTAAATGTAATCCATCACTTACTAAAGCTGATACTTTTAATTTATAAGAAAATACATTGATTTTGCATGTTCTAAGTTATGCAGCCAATTGTATCAGCTTTTGTCCTCTGGAATTTCGCATCTTACATGGCATTTCCATTCCAGATGTAAATGGAAATTACACTAAAATCATTAAGACGCGGTTATCTGAAGCTTTTAATTTCTCTGTTCTTCTCATAGGAGTAAAAGCTTTTATTAGCAAAAACTTCCCAGAGATCACTGTTTCTTTCAAATTTGAATAACATTTAACACAGCAAATTTTCAAGAGGAATGGGTACATTTCTTATTTTTATGTAAGACAGACATACAGGTGTGAAGCCGGTATATCAATGTGTAATCATCAAATCAAATAGTTTTTTGGCAACTGTGATCATCTTAAAACTTTTGGCTGATGAACCATGGTGTTCCTCCATGTAAATTTTTAAGCATCAAGAATTTCAAGGAAGCCACAACCATTTTCCATTACTATATGTTAGAGTGAAACCACAGATATGCTTTCTTTAAAGAAGAATGCCATTGTTTATTCTTAATACGAAATCATTTTTAAGACATCTGAAAACATTTAAAAAGCAAAGGGATCATTCTACCCCTCACCCAAATCTAATTTTGTTTACCTTCACATGTCTGAATAAAGGCATGATACATAGTAATAACAGACATAATATGCAGAACAGTCCAACTTACTTTGAGAGCATAGAGGCCTGACTTCCCAGGGATTTTGAAGAATGTTCCATCCCCGACTCGCGTGTTAGTGTGAAGCATTGCATTCAGACAGGCTAATGGAGAAGTTCCACTAGAAAATAAAAGTGCGCAAAAAATGAAGCCGTCTGAGATGCAGTTTCTGGGGCAAAACCGTTCTCAGTCTCTTAGGGAAAAAAAAAAAAAAAGACCCTCTCGCATGCCTTTTTAAAATATCCTCCCAACCCCGAAAACATCTACATTACAATAACAGGCCAGTCCAGTTTGCCAAAGTTAATCAGATGCATCTGTCTTATAGGCTTCAGGCAAAAAGTCTCCTGAATTGAAATTATGCTTTTATTCATAAAGCAACCAACACTATATTTCAAAGAAACCAAAGCCCAAACGTTTATGTAGTGTTATTTTGCAAATAACACCATGAAGCCTCGGGTTTTAAATATTACAGACAAGTTGATGGTTGCACTTGAATGATCAAATAAACCAAGTTCAAGGACAGCTCCATCCTATAGGTTGAAAAGCAACAAAAGAATAATAAGAAACCAGGGAAGAACTGATTTAAAATTACAAGTATTTAAGTTACTCATGGGATTGCACTTCTCACAAGGCCAAATAAAAATCTATATCTGTGCTTCTTCAGTGACATTCTTTCCTCAGCTCTTTATTCGTCAAATAAAGAAAACATGTGTTTGGGAATCCTACCCAGCTAATGACAATGTTTGCAGGAAAGAAGTAAGTGACTGAACTATGAAAATAGATTTTGTTTCAAGGAATCAAATGGTATTAAATATTGATTAAAATATCAAAACACATATGCGCAAACATCTTTGAAATGTATTCATATAATTAAAAAGATATTTATGAAATGTATAATACATATACATTTTCTGGGGTAACTTTAGAACTTCTTTTGTGTTTTGTTTGTACACTGATATTTCTGTATACTAGAATTTAGAGGTAGAACTGTTACTTGCATTTACTTATGTTTCCATATATACTTTACTTCTTAATATGCTATAAGTTCAATATTTGGTTGAATCAATACAGATTAGAAACCCTACTCCCCATCTCATTCACCTAGTTAGGGTTCTGGGTATATAATCCAAGATATCCTTGGACAGGAGAACCTTTAGGATATCAAGGTTTCAAAGTTTGAATTTCTGTGATAGAAACATATTTTTATCTGACTAAACTAATAGTGTTCTAAAAACCAATATTGTCCCATCTCTTACTTACTATGAATGCTAACCAATAAAATGGAAAAAGCCAAATTTGCTGAGTTGCCACAACACACTTACTAGCCAGTCAGCATATATACACATCATGGTCATAAAGGTCTATAAGTATTCTAATAAGAACACTTTATTATTTTAGGAAACAGTTTCTCTATGCCAACACATCAGTACGTTTCCATTTGGTCTGACAGGAAGCAAGAGCCCTAGTATAAATTTGGTCATAGAACAACACAGAACAGTGAAGTACACATGGAAACAATGCTGGGAGTTTATGTAATAGCTTTCCTCTCAAAGCTTCTCCAAGCCTACAGACCTCATTTCATTATTTTTCCTCACAAAAGATGTCCTGCTCATATGTAAAGTGGGCCAAGCATTCCCTATAAAGTAAAATACATTCATCTCCCAGAAATAGCTGTCCATGAATAAATTTCAGATAAACAAGGCTATACATGTTACATTGAACACTGTAAAATATATATTTTTATCATTATTCTCTTTAGAAAAAGCACAGGCAATTTAAGCTGGGAATTATTATACCAGATTTGTGGAGCTTTAATTTGGCGAAACTGTCAGAAACACAGATTTTTCTGTAGGGACCTGGCAAGAAAATGTCACCACTACAAGTAAAATAGAATTCTATACATATAAATGAAACAATGTAGATGGTTTTGAAATATAAAAACACTTAATAATACTAATTGTGCACATTTCAAACCTCACACACATTCTTCCTTTTCTTCTTTCCTAAGGTCCTAATACACACAGTTTCAAGAACTCAGATTTAGAATTTTAGAGAATAATACGGATTTAAAGACAACTAAAAAATACTGAATAAACATAATTTAGTATCACTATAATTTGCATTTTCTTTCTAAGGTACAGTAAACCAAAGATAATAGTGGAAGATAAACTGACTACTAAATAGTTTAATGCTATGCTTGTTTCAAACATAAGTGATAATACCCAGTTTCATATAAATAATAAGCTCTGTCGAATATGGATATATTATTAAACTATATTGTTTATTAACTCAATAAATTCAAGATTTACTGTGGAAATATTTTTAAAATATATAATTTATAATCACATGACACAGATACCCAAAAGTCTCAAAGACTACTGTAATTTTCCCAAAAACAAAAAGGAAATCCACTTTATTTTAAAATTATACATTTGCATTTCAGAAGAATTAAAAATATTTTGCAATCAAATGCAAATTTTACTACTCAGGCTGATTAGTCACTTAGTTTTGAACATATCAATTGCATTTCTTCATAGGAAAAAAAAGTCAAATTAAATGGCCCATTCATTTAAAAACTGTAAAACTTTAGCATTGAAAGAGGAAGTGCTTACGAGAAAGGTAACTTTCATCCACTGCATATCCATAGGAAAGTGAATTTTAAAAATCTTTCATACCCTTTACTTATTGCTATCATTCTCAATATTTCCACAGAGTCTAGAAATTGTGGACTGCTTTCCCTGAAAAAGTGAATGTCCTAAGTAACTGCCATTGAACAACAATAAATAAAAATGTCATTAATGTATTTCTATTAATGTTCAGAAAAAATAGATTCAGCAAGTGTACCTAGGCCAGCTTTAAGAAAGATATAAATATATATTTATATATCTGTATATATTAAAAAACACAATGTCTTATTGTGGGTATGAACAAAGATGAGGCAAGTATGTGTTAAAAGTCTGTATTCTTAGAGAGCATAGACATCTATGTAATATTCTGTATTTTTAAATTTAAAAAATTTGCTCACAATGCGAGTTAATTGCCTAAGTCAGAATCTGAAAGCAAAAAATTCTGGAATAGACTATGTGCCAGTGTATACTGTATATGAAATAATAACACATCAACATTTTAATTCAAAAATCTCTAAAATTTCAAAAGTTACTTACTTTCTAAAAGGATGAATTGGAAGAATTGCGATATCCCAATTTATAAAAAGAGAAAACAAAGAAAAAAGGGGAAAAAAAGTTAGTTTTCCAGCTTAAAATGCAATTCTACACCCCACTATTTCAATAAATAAGACCGCATACAAGAAACACACCAAACTCTTAGATTTGGCTGTAAACTCTGGAGGACTAGAGTAAAAGGTAGATTCCATTTTCTCCCCTACACTTCCATAAAGTTTTCATTTTGTCTACAGTGCTCATATATTGATAGCACCATATTGGGAATATAATTAGAAATAAACAATCAGGACACTATCTGTCCCCAGCTTCTTTCTTTCTGCCATGCCCTGTAACTAGGCCCTTCCCTATACACCTGCCAGGATAGATATACAGCTTCTTCTATTTGTTTGTCTTCCTCCCTAGACTGTAGGGTTGTGGAACCCTTCTGGCTTGTTTTCATTTCCCACAACCCCTGAAGCAGAACGGGGTGAAATTTGGAGGCAGGGGAGCAGGCATAATTTAAACTGTCTAGACATCAAAGAACCCCCAGAGATGCTTTGCAGAGCCCCAGTGCTGTGTGAACTACAGAAAAACCGTTGCTTTATCACATCAAATTGCTGACAGAACATATAAAATTTTACTAATAGTGCACACTTGGTGAAGAGAACGGATGGCCTGTCTATTTTAATAATTTTTAAAACCAGAGAAAATACCTGGGGAATACAATTGGAAGGATATTTTGAGACAACAAAACATCATTCCTTTCCATAGAAAATTAATAATGCTTTATAAGGCAATAATTAAGTAATCCAAATCTTAAGCTACTTTATTTTACTAAGCATCTCTTCATAAAAATTTCAGATGAAGCTATTTTCTGAAAACATTTTTAAATCTTGCTTTGTAATCTGGGTAACACTGAAAAAAGTAATCCTAAACAACATTAAGTCTAAAAATTCAACAGATTTAAGGAGTGATTATTAAGCAGCATTATTCATCAGTTACTGTGCTAAGTCCTATTAATACAAATTAACTGAACCAATTTTATATTCACTCTTTAAAATAAATTAATAATACTTCAAGTATTTTCAGTGTCGAGAGCTAGGAGAAAATGTCTTAACTTTAAAGAATATATTTTTAACAGGAAGCTATGTGGACCTCTGACATGGAAGTAATGTTTCAGTTCTTTATACAGAATATTAGTATTCATTATGTGAAAATTAATTGTTTACTTAGGATTTGATCATTTCATTTTATATATGTTATACTTCCCAAAAATGTGTTTTAAAATACTGAAAAACAAATAATGTACCCTTGGCTTTATGCATGTGTTTACACATTCAATGGGCAAGTCACTACTAGTGGAGAAGAAAAAACTATTTCTACCATGGAATGTGGATAAGTCCTAAACACACTTACACACAGTTTATACCAGTTGATAAATCAGTAACCTAGATGATTAAAAACTATCCTAGAAAGTCAAGACCAAACTAACTTCTTTTTATTTTTTTGAAAGGCAAATATATTAAGCATTTATTGAGTACATCATTATTTTTACTTAATTTACTTATTTTAATTGGAGGCTAATTACTTTAAAATATTGTAGTGGGTTTTGCCATACATTGACATGAATCAACCCTGGGTGTACATGCAAACTAACTTCTTACTCTGAGAAACAATACTGTTAGTCTGGAACACTTGAAAATGATTGGAAAAAAAAACTTGAATGTTAGAGTCCTATATACATATACATTATCTGAAGAAGCTCAGCACACAGAATATTAGACCAAAAAAGGATCTACAGAAAGTCTGAAATTTGATTTGGATGATGAGAACAGTGTCTCAAATTTCACAGTACCTCTTAGATCACTAGTGAAAGTTTTTTAATGGGCACTGACATATGACAAATAACAAAGATTTAAGTTATAAAATGTAAGTTTGATTCCAAGTTTTGCGGGTGTAACTAAGACTGCGGTTAAGAATCTCACTGTAGTCAACTAGCTAAGAGATACAGCTGAAATCTAAATTCTACTCTGATTTCAAACCCTATATAAACATATAAAAATAAATAAGAACAACCAATTAATTTAAGAGATGAGTCATTTAAAAGGAAGATATTTCGCATATCTACATGCTTTTCATTATTCAGTGTGTCTGTAGGGTAAAACTGGAAGCATAATCTCAAGTATTCTTTTACTAGGTATGGATATTGAAGCAAGAAATAATTATCACGTGACATATGTTGCACAACTCTTAAATTTAGAGAAACAGTTTCAGACTCCAAACCCAAACACACATCTCTGATTGGCTTGAACAATGTAAAATTGTATTCTTTGGGGAATATAAACAGGCATTTGAACTTAGACCTTTTATCCACTTTATGGACACAATGAGGCTACCACTAGATAGACTACAGTGATTCCTATAGTCATGTTCACTAAACAGACCTTTCGTTTTAGGAGACAAGAATTTCAAAACATCAATACAAGGACAAAAGTTTGCTCAGTATTATTTTAGAACAGTATCTATAAGGAAAATTAAGAAATAGTCCTATAAAAATGTAAGCTAAAGCATATAATCTAAATTATAATTTTTAAAGACCTCAAAGTAAAATATTAGGTGAGCTGGTTATCTTTGATTATAGACATTAAGGGAAGGATATACCACATGTATAGCTGAATACCAGCAACTGTATGCATGTCGTGACGGGCCACATTACCACTGCTACACTAGGAAAGGCAATGCACTACAATGAACGAGACTCTGGCTTCTGAAGCCAGTTAGCCTGAGTTCAGCTGAGGATAGACCATTTACTAGCTCTATGACTTTAGACTTCATTTCTATGGGTCTCGGGCTTCTTCACAACTACAAAATGTGGATAACAAATGTCACTATTTCATAGGGGATTATTCTGAAGATTTAATGAGTTAAAATACATAAAACACCTAGAATTGTGTCTGGCATATTGTATGTGTTTAAAAATTATAAATTATTATTGCTATGTATAATAATAATGAATTATTATGAAAGGAAATCAACTCTGAATATTCATCAGAATGACTGATGCTGAAGCTGAAGCTTCAACACTTTGGTCACCTGCTGCGAACAGCCGACTCAATGGAAAGACTCTGATGCTGGGCAACATTGAGGGCAGGAAGAGAAGAGGGTGAGACAGGATGAGGTGGTGGGGTGGCATCATCGACTCAATGGACATGCTGCTACTGCAGCTGCTAAGTCGCTTCTGTTGTGTCCGACTCTGTGTGGCCACACAGACAGAGGCCACCGGGTTCCTCCATCCCTGGGGTTCTCCAGGCAAGAATACTGGAGTGGGTTGCCATTTCCTTCTCCAATGAATGCATGCGTGCTAAGTCGCTTCAACTGTGTTCAACTCTGTGCAACCCCATGGACAGCAGCCTACCAGGCTCCTCTGTCCACAGGATTCTCTAGGCAAGAATATTGGAGTGAGTTGCCATGTCCTTCTCCGCAATGGACATAAATTTGAGCAAACTCCAGGAGACAGTGAAGGACTGGAAAGCCTGGCATGCTGCAGTCCATGATGTCGCAAAGAGTCAGACACAACTTAACAACTGAACAACAATTATGATAACTACTATGCCCCAAAATAACCAACATCTAGATATACAAAGGATGGCAAATGGAATAAGATTAAATATTCTGTAGTTTAAAGAACTTATTCAGGTAAAATTCTGTTTAATTTCATTTTTGTTTCATTAGCAAAAATAAGTGAAGATATGCAAATGTATACATTCCTTTCCCATAGCCTTTCACATGTGATTAATACTGAAAATAACCTATTCAGTAGAGAGAAGAGATGCTAAAAATATCTATTACTATAGATGCTATTTATTGAGCATCTCCATGTGACTGGGCTTTCACACTATTATCTATATTCCTTACAGTCCCCATAAAATGTAAGCATGATCCCTAGTTTTACAGATGTAACCGAGGCTGAGAGGTTAAGACTCAGAGTGTAGTCAAATAACAACTAAGTGATACAGCTGAAATCCAAATTCGACTCTGATTTCAACACCCATGCTCTTTTGACTACCTCCAATTCTCTGTCTATAGAGTTGTTTCTTCCACTTAACCTTGGATACCACAAGTGAATATATAACACTTGAGGGAAACACACAAAGGAGAGCCAGACGCCAGAAAAGAATAAGATGTTGGCTTCATCTTCATTTAATATTGTGTGTAACAATGACTCCCCGAGGGTAAATTCCAAATAATATAATGAAAGAATCAGATTACAGAAGATGACATCGTTGGTTGTCTTGTTCAGGTAATGCTACCCTATGAAAACGAAGGAAGAAAGACCTTTGAGAGAATACGGTTAAGAATTCAGACCCATAATTGAGATGCCTCTCTGCAGAACTAGATCATTAAAGAATAACACAATCCATTAGTTGAATAAATATTTATTGAGCACATTATATATGTGAAGCTAATCTTGAAATAAATTTGCACTCTTGACAGTGCTTTGCACAGAACAGAAATGTAGGCTGGGCTGAACTGAATTCTCTGAATACATATGAAATGACAAGGGATTCAGGAGAAAGAAGCCTTGAAGCATGTGTCACAAAATGAAGAAAATCATTTGGAATTTAGATGTTATCCCTAATTTACTCTAAGGAGGCAACTGAGAGGCAATCATGTGTGGATTTATTCTATCACCAACTCCAGTGCAGAGGCAGCCAACCCATGGTCTTTGATGGCTCTTCAGGATTTTATACTATTTCCCTACAACTGTAGTCTCAGAGTATTTTCACTTAAGCCAAAAAAAAATAAAAATAAAAAAAACAATGGATTTCATATATTAAAGAACAACACTGTAAGCACAACTGGTATGATAAAACAGATTCATATCAAAATGTTAATTTCTGTATTCCACTTGTAGCTACTCATACTCACACTCTCTCATTTTGTTAGTAATGGCCAATAGCACAGCATTTCTGAATGTGCGCTATGGGATGTTATTTCAAGTGCTCCTCAAAAAAACTGTCAAAGGAGTTTCAGAAAAAAATGCATTCTTCTCTTGTAAACTCAGCAAATATATTAACAGTGTACACTAAAATCTTTGAAAAATCTTACATTAACTCTAGAAACCTGCTTAAGTCAGTGTTTCCTAAGCATATATAATTTAAAAATCTTCTCCACAATAGTATGTAGCAACATCTCTGATTATAGTATGCCAAGAAAAATATTTGAGGAAATGCCGAACTATATTTATGGTTAAGGTCATGAGGAAATAGTACCTAGCGGTCATATTCCCAGGAACATTTAATAGTATTAGCAAGATACTTAAAAATTATTTGAAAGGTATATAAAATAGTTGTTTCTCTGTGAAAAAATAATGGAATGTGATTATTCTTCCCTGTGTAGACTTACAAAATTGAAAAGCATCCAGGTACTTCAAACAGCATTGAAAAATTTACAAACAGTATCCGTATATAAACAAAAATACTTTATACTTGCAATATCATATTACCTGAAATGAAAGTCATCACATTTATCTCTCCCAGTGGAGAGCTTCCTCCTGACTCTATTTCTCTCACTCAATGAGTATGGTCTTCCTCTTCATCACCCAGAAACGAAGCATTTCTTAGACTATTAGAATTATTCTGCCTCAACAAAGTTCATCTTTCAATTTACATTTTTTACTTCCTCACAGCCTAATTCAAAAAATCTTTACATCACAAGAGGACAGTTTTAGAAACCCCAGCCCTACCCCTGCCTTCAATATCTGCCTGCTGCAATTCCATCTACCCACCGGTGCTAGGGCCATGTTCCTATTTAAAAGACAAAAACAAATAAAATGTTGCCCAGGCTTCAGGCCTTGACATACACCAGATTGACTGACTGCTTCTTTACAATCAGTACTTTTCACTCCCTACCAAAGGAAGCACAGAGTCATTAGGATCCTCTACGGTAGGATCCGCAACTCCTTCATCTCCACCTTCCCCAGCTCTCAGGTTACTCCCCAACCCCAAGACTACTCTCCTCTAATCTGATGCAACTCAGTAAACCGTGTGCCTCTGCAGTTTCCCATCTCTCTGTTTTGGCTCCTCTGGCATCCTCTGCCTGGAAATGCATCCCACTCTTTGTTCCATTTATCACTCAAAATAAAGTGTTTATCTACTACCTGTATGGTGACGTCTTCCATGATACCAGGGTGTCTCCCTCACTGTACGGCAGTCTCAACACCCTGCATATCCCTCGCAAGTTCCTCTCGTTACAACCGTTTATGCATCTAACTCTCCTGCCCTTAAAACATCCAACAAGTTTGGGAATGCCACGGGGACAGACACATATTTATCTATCCCTTATTATTTGACAAGCAATCCCAAGGCACTCAGAAGGTGTTTCTTGAAATGAACGTAATCATTGCTATAAAAACTGTTTCAATCACGGATCTGTGGACGTAACACCCACACACCAAATAGCCTCTATAGTCTATTTAAACTCCTGACTACAATCATGTGTGTCAAACAGCCAACATATCACACAGGCTACGTAGTAGCCATATTATATTTGCAGGCTCTGTATTCCTTTCTCCTAGGAACTTTCCTTACTTTAGTTTAGCCATCACTGAAATGGTCCTGACTTCATCAGAAAGGCTAGTCTTGGTAACTGTCTGGCCAGATGGTAGGAGTTTGAGTATCTTTGGGGAAGCATATAGAAATAAAGGGAATGAGCATACATTATTTTCAGTAGAGACATAAGCTGTAAAGGGACAAAAAAAAATATTAGCTACGGACTACCTTTGCCTTGACAAGGAGGGAGCCTACCAAGAACAAAACTAACCACATGCAAGCAGAGCAAAACAGAGGAAGAAACCACGGGGGAAACGATGGCATCACTTGGACTCCTGCATCATCTAGTCATGTTGAAGGTCAACTGGATGTCCACGTTACATAACCCAACAAATCCCCTGCTTATTTTATTGTTGACTCTTGNTTTAGGAGACAAGAATTTCAAAACATCAATACAAGGACAAAAGTTTGCTCAGTATTATTTTAGAACAGTATCTATAAGGAAAATTAAGAAATAGTCCTATAAAAATGTAAGCTAAAGCATATAATCTAAATTATAATTTTTAAAGACCTCAAAGTAAAATATTAGGTGAGCTGGTTATCTTTGATTATAGACATTAAGGGAAGGATATACCACATGTATAGCTGAATACCAGCAACTGTATGCATGTCGTGACGGGCCACATTACCACTGCTACACTAGGAAAGGCAATGCACTACAATGAACGAGACTCTGGCTTCTGAAGCCAGTTAGCCTGAGTTCAGCTGAGGATAGACCATTTACTAGCTCTATGACTTTAGACTTCATTTCTATGGGTCTCGGGCTTCTTCACAACTACAAAATGTGGATAACAAATGTCACTATTTCATAGGGGATTATTCTGAAGATTTAATGAGTTAAAATACATAAAACACCTAGAATTGTGTCTGGCATATTGTATGTGTTTAAAAATTATAAATTATTATTGCTATGTATAATAATAATGAATTATTATGAAAGGAAATCAACTCTGAATATTCATCAGAATGACTGATGCTGAAGCTGAAGCTTCAACACTTTGGTCACCTGCTGCGAACAGCCGACTCAATGGAAAGACTCTGATGCTGGGCAACATTGAGGGCAGGAAGAGAAGAGGGTGAGACAGGATGAGGTGGTGGGGTGGCATCATCGACTCAATGGACATGCTGCTACTGCAGCTGCTAAGTCGCTTCTGTTGTGTCCGACTCTGTGTGGCCACACAGACAGAGGCCACCGGGTTCCTCCATCCCTGGGGTTCTCCAGGCAAGAATACTGGAGTGGGTTGCCATTTCCTTCTCCAATGAATGCATGCGTGCTAAGTCGCTTCAACTGTGTTCAACTCTGTGCAACCCCATGGACAGCAGCCTACCAGGCTCCTCTGTCCACAGGATTCTCTTGGCAAGAATACTGGAGTGAGTTGCCATGTCCTTCTCCGCAATGGACATAAATTTGAGCAAACTCCAGGAGACAGTGAAGGACTGGAAAGCCTGGCATGCTGCAGTCCATGATGTCGCAAAGAGTCAGACACAACTTAACAACTGAACAACAATTATGATAACTACTATGCCCCAAAATAACCAACATCTAGATATACAAAGGATGGCAAATGGAATAAGATTAAATATTCTGTAGTTTAAAGAACTTATTCAGGTAAAATTCTGTTTAATTTCATTTTTGTTTCATTAGCAAAAATAAGTGAAGATATGCAAATGTATACATTCCTTTCCCATAGCCTTTCACATGTGATTAATACTGAAAATAACCTATTCAGTAGAGAGAAGAGATGCTAAAAATATCTATTACTATAGATGCTATTTATTGAGCATCTCCATGTGACTGGGCTTTCACACTATTATCTATATTCCTTACAGTCCCCATAAAATGTAAGCATGATCCCTAGTTTTACAGATGTAACCGAGGCTGAGAGGTTAAGACTCAGAGTGTAGTCAAATAACAACTAAGTGATACAGCTGAAATCCAAATTCGACTCTGATTTCAACACCCATGCTCTTTTGACTACCTCCAATTCTCTGTCTATAGAGTTGTTTCTTCCACTTAACCTTGGATACCACAAGTGAATATATAACACTTGAGGGAAACACACAAAGGAGAGCCAGACGCCAGAAAAGAATAAGATGTTGGCTTCATCTTCATTTAATATTGTGTGTAACAATGACTCCCCGAGGGTAAATTCCAAATAATATAATGAAAGAATCAGATTACAGAAGATGACATCGTTGGTTGTCTTGTTCAGGTAATGCTACCCTATGAAAACGAAGGAAGAAAGACCTTTGAGAGAATACGGTTAAGAATTCAGACCCATAATTGAGATGCCTCTCTGCAGAACTAGATCATTAAAGAATAACACAATCCATTAGTTGAATAAATATTTATTGAGCACATTATATATGTGAAGCTAATCTTGAAATAAATTTGCACTCTTGACAGTGCTTTGCACAGAACAGAAATGTAGGCTGGGCTGAACTGAATTCTCTGAATACATATGAAATGACAAGGGATTCAGGAGAAAGAAGCCTTGAAGCATGTGTCACAAAATGAAGAAAATCATTTGGAATTTAGATGTTATCCCTAATTTACTCTAAGGAGGCAACTGAGAGGCAATCATGTGTGGATTTATTCTATCACCAACTCCAGTGCAGAGGCAGCCAACCCATGGTCTTTGATGGCTCTTCAGGATTTTATACTATTTCCCTACAACTGTAGTCTCAGAGTATTTTCACTTAAGCCAAAAAAAAATAAAAATAAAAAAAACAATGGATTTCATATATTAAAGAACAACACTGTAAGCACAACTGGTATGATAAAACAGATTCATATCAAAATGTTAATTTCTGTATTCCACTTGTAGCTACTCATACTCACACTCTCTCATTTTGTTAGTAATGGCCAATAGCACAGCATTTCTGAATGTGCGCTATGGGATGTTATTTCAAGTGCTCCTCAAAAAAACTGTCAAAGGAGTTTCAGAAAAAAATGCATTCTTCTCTTGTAAACTCAGCAAATATATTAACAGTGTACACTAAAATCTTTGAAAAATCTTACATTAACTCTAGAAACCTGCTTAAGTCAGTGTTTCCTAAGCATATATAATTTAAAAATCTTCTCCACAATAGTATGTAGCAACATCTCTGATTATAGTATGCCAAGAAAAATATTTGAGGAAATGCCGAACTATATTTATGGTTAAGGTCATGAGGAAATAGTACCTAGTGGTCATATTCCCAGGAACATTTAATAGTATTAGCAAGATACTTAAAAATTATTTGAAAGGTATATAAAATAGTTGTTTCTCTGTGAAAAAATAATGGAATGTGATTATTCTTCCCTGTGTAGACTTACAAAATTGAAAAGCATCCAGGTACTTCAAACAGCATTGAAAAATTTACAAACAGTATCCGTATATAAACAAAAATACTTTATACTTGCAATATCATATTACCTGAAATGAAAGTCATCACATTTATCTCTCCCAGTGGAGAGCTTCCTCCTGACTCTATTTCTCTCACTCAATGAGTATGGTCTTCCTCTTCATCACCCAGAAACGAAGCATTTCTTAGACTATTAGAATTATTCTGCCTCAACAAAGTTCATCTTTCAATTTACATTTTTTACTTCCTCACAGCCTAATTCAAAAAATCTTTACATCACAAGAGGACAGTTTTAGAAACCCCAGCCCTACCCCTGCCTTCAATATCTGCCTGCTGCAATTCCATCTACCCACCGGTGCTAGGGCCATGTTCCTATTTAAAAGACAAAAACAAATAAAATGTTGCCCAGGCTTCAGGCCTTGACATACACCAGATTGACTGACTGCTTCTTTACAATCAGTACTTTTCACTCCCTACCAAAGGAAGCACAGAGTCATTAGGATCCTCTACGGTAGGATCCGCAACTCCTTCATCTCCACCTTCCCCAGCTCTCAGGTTACTCCCCAACCCCAAGACTACTCTCCTCTAATCTGATGCAACTCAGTAAACCGTGTGCCTCTGCAGTTTCCCATCTCTCTGTTTTGGCTCCTCTGGCATCCTCTGCCTGGAAATGCATCCCACTCTTTGTTCCATTTATCACTCAAAATAAAGTGTTTATCTACTACCTGTATGGTGACGTCTTCCATGATACCAGGGTGTCTCCCTCACTGTACGGCAGTCTCAACACCCTGCATATCCCTCACAAGTTCCTCTCGTTACAACCGTTTATGCATCTAACTCTCCTGCCCTTAAAACATCCAACAAGTTTGGGAATGCCACGGGGACAGACACATATTTATCTATCCCTTATTATTTGACAAGCAATCCCAAGGCACTCAGAAGGTGTTTCTTGAAATGAACGTAATCATTGCTATAAAAACTGTTTCAATCACGGATCTGTGGACGTAACACCCACACACCAAATAGCCTCTATAGTCTATTTAAACTCCTGACTACAATCATGTGTGTCAAACAGCCAACATATCACACAGGCTACGTAGTAGCCATATTATATTTGCAGGCTCTGTATTCCTTTCTCCTAGGAACTTTCCTTACTTTAGTTTAGCCATCACTGAAATGGTCCTGACTTCATCAGAAAGGCTAGTCTTGGTAACTGTCTGGCCAGATGGTAGGAGTTTGAGTATCTTTGGGGAAGCATATAGAAATAAAGGGAATGAGCATACATTATTTTCAGTAGAGACATAAGCTGTAAAGGGACAAAAAAAAATATTAGCTACGGACTACCTTTGCCTTGACAAGGAGGGAGCCTACCAAGAACAAAACTAACCACATGCAAGCAGAGCAAAACAGAGGAAGAAACCACGGGGGAAACGATGGCATCACTTGGACTCCTGCATCATCTAGTCATGTTGAAGGTCAACTGGATGTCCACGTTACATAACCCAACAAATCCCCTGCTTATTTTATTGTTGACTCTTGGATAACTGAGAGGCTGACCTCATTTTTCTAAGACTCAGTGTGCTCCTCTGTAAAATGATGAGTTTAAAATAGGTGATGATGATGCATCTGAGTCAGTTCTAATGAGGTGGATAAACCTAGAGCCTAGTGTACAGAGTGAAGTAAGTCAGAAAGAAAAACACCAACAGTAAATTAAGGCATATATAATGGAATCCAGAAGGACAGTACTGACAAGTCTGTTCACAAGCAGCAACGGAGACGCAGACACAGAGGACAGACATATGGACAAGGGTTGGAGAGAAGAGGTAGAGGGTGAGATGAGTGGAGAGAGCAGCATGGTTGCAGCAACGTGAAAGTCACTCAGTTGTGTCCAACTCTTTGCGGCCTCATGGTCTATATAGTCCATGGAATTCTCCAGGCCAGAATCCTGAAATGGGCAGCCTTTCCCTTCTCCAGGGGATCCTCTCAACCCAGGGACTGAACCCAGGTCTCCTGCATTGCAGGTGGATTCTTAACCAGGTGAGCCATAAGGGAAGCCCAAGTGAGTAGCCTATTCCTTCTCCAGCAGATCTTCCCAACCCAGGAATTGAACTGGGGTCTCCTACACTGCCGGTGCATTCTTTATCAGCTGAGCCACAAGGAAGCCTGCATAGACACACATATACTAACATATGTACATATATGACCAATGGCAACTTGCTGGATGACTCAGGGAACACACGCTGGGCTCTGTAATAACCTAGATGGTTGGGAATGGGTGAGAGGTAGGAGGGAGATTCAAGAGGGAGGGGACGTATGTACACCTATGGTTAATTCATGTTGATGTATGACAGAAACCAAACCAATATTGTAAACTAATCATCAATCAATTAAAATTAAATAAATATTTTTTTAAAAATACGTGATGAGTTTTAAATAGCTTTAAAATGAAAGTGCTACTAATATCTTTCTGGTTAAGGCCTCAAGGGCAATTACAAATGGTTGGACAATTGGCATGTTCATTTTAGCCACACCACCTGTCTCTTCGCCTCTCTTCCTACTCATTTGTCAAAGAAGGCTCCCATTCACCTCCTAAAAACTTCTAATTAACTCTCTAGTCTGTAGTAATGGTTTCTGAACTTCTGTAGGCATCACAGCCTGTCCTGTGACTGTAGCATTTAGTTCTGGGCTATCTAATATCTCATGGCTCAAAAGTAATTGTGCCTTAGGACGCTGGCTTCATCAAGACCCTTTCTGTCCCCCTCATAAAGGCCCTTTCAGACTCGGATGCTCAGAAAACATTCAGGGACTGGTGATAAGCAACATTTCATAATCTACAGAACAGGACAAAATTTGAAGCATGGCAATACCAGAAATTGGCTGAGGACGTCCAGAAATAGGAACTATGAATTGCTCTAGTGATAATATAAACTGACACAGCCAGTTTGAAAAGACATCTGGCAATATCTAGAGGGAAAACAAAACCAAACAGGTGTGCGTGCTTTACAAATCAGCAATTCCACTTTTTGGTATAGACCCTAGAAAAATGCAACTCACATTCACAGTCCTTAATTTGTTTAGGAGGAAAAAAAACTGTCAGTAAATTAAATGTTCACCAGAACATAATAACTATAGACATAGATACACTTAGTCTATATATACACAGTGAAATTATAAAATTCTGAGCCACAATGGTATACAGCAAACATATAGCAATGATTAACTCTGAGTAAAAAAGGAAATCAAAGGAACTCCAGCTTTTTTCTGCCAGACTTTATTTAAAAGAAATCCAAAGCAAATATGACAATTCGTCTACAACTGTTAATTCCAGCTGGTGCTTGTTGGTCTACGATATTTTGCTATATTTTCAAAATTTTTCAGAACAGAAAAAATAAAGACTATTGATAATTTTGTTCTTTAACCCAAAGTTTATCTTCTTCCAATTCTATTAGATCTTTCTCCCTATTTCAGCTTATATTAAGGTTTAAACATTTTCCACACGTAAATCCATATATACATGGAAATTATATGGAAGTGTAAAGGTACATCATTATATGGACTAAAAGTAATAAGCCACTCTCAACTTCTCCCAACGATACCCGTTGCTTCTGAAATAATGACTATTAATGATGTACCATGTTTTTTTTTCTCCCAGAGCTCTTCCTACTTTTATTCTGATATATGTATAGATTCAATTCTGTGCTTTTGTATTTTAAATTTATTTTCAACAGAAGTAAGAGCTGTTACTGCATACCAGTAGATGCATGCTTTTTTATTTAATAACCTTAAGTAAGTTTCCCATAGAATATACTTTTTGTTCTTAATGTTGCAGACTATTAAATGCTCTTAATAATCATGCAATGCTCCCACTATCCTACAGAGTAGATAAGCTGTACTGTAATTTTTAAACTTCTTTATTATTTAACATGTAGCTTGCATCTGATTTTACCCATTAAAACAGTGCTGGAATGAAGAACCAATATATACGCCTCCTTGTATATGTGCTATAGATTGAACGTTTGTGTTCTCCCCAGATTCATATGTTGAAACCTAATCCCCAATGTGACGCTACTTGAAGGTAGGGGCCTTTGGGAAGTGATCATATCACAAAGATGGAGCCATCACTCATGGTATCAGTGTTGTTATGAAAGGGACTGTCCATGGGATTTCCCAGGCAAGAATATTGGAGCAGGAAGGCACTCTCTTCTCTAGGGGATGTTCCCATCCCAGGGATCAAACCTGGGTCTCCGGCCTGGCAGGCAGATTCTTTACCATCTGAGCCACCAGGGAATTATAGCAGCCTGAACAGCTGGACTGCAAAGAAAGCTGAGCATGGAAGAATTGATGCTTTTGAACTGTGGTGTTGGAGAGGACTCTTGAGAGTCCCTTGGACTGCAAGAAGATCCAACCAGTCCATTCTGAAGATCAGCCCTGGGATTTCTTTGGAAGGAATGATGCTGAAGCTGAAACTCCAGTACTTTGGCCATCTCATGCGAAGACTTGACTCATTGGAAAAGACTCTGATGCTGGGAGGGATTGGGGACGGGAGGAGAAGGGGATGACAGAGGCTGAGATGGCTGGATGGCATCACTGACTCAATGGACGTGAGTCTGGGTGAACTCCAGGAGTTGGTGATGGACAGGGAGGCTTGGTGTGCTGCGATTCATGGGGTCGCAAAGAGTCAGACACAACTCTAGGATAGATTCCAACCAGTAGAATTACTACATCAAAAAAGCATTTAAAAAATGTTGATAGCTATTTCCAAGTTATCTTCCCTGAGAGTAACTACTTTCCCCACCCGAGTCAAGGGTGGACAGTATGAATCTTTACATTTTTGCTAATCTAATCAAATGGAGATAAAGTGGTCATTCCAGGTAGAAGGAGCAGCATGCAGGAGGCACACAGGGAAAGAACGGAACATGTCTGCAGAAACAGAATTATTTGGTATTTCCAAGCAGCGAGTGAGGGGGAGAACAGGGCTGGGATCGGATCCCAAAGGCAAGGTACACACCATGCCAGCTGCATGACACTTATGTGTGCTTAGGTGCACAGTCATGTCTGACTGTGACCCCATGTACTGTATCTTCCCAGGCTCCTCTGTCCTTGGGGATTCTCCAGGCAAGAATACTGGAGTAGGTTGCCATGCCCTCCTCCAGGGGATCTTCCCAAACCGGGGACTGAACCCAGGTCTCTCGCATTGCAGGCAGATTCTTTACTGACTGAGCCATATGGGAAACCCAAGGATAGTAGAGTGGGTACCTATCCCTTCTCCAGAGGATCTTCCTGACCCAGGAATTGAACAGGAGCCTCCTGCATTGCAGGTGGATTCTGATTCAGCTGAGCTACCAGGGAAGTACGTGCATGACATTTACACCTCAGTTTAAACTCTATGGAGAAGAGTTTAGACTCCATGCAGGACATGATGGAGAGCCCCAGGGGACTTTCAGGAAGGAAATGCCCTTGTCCTGCTGTACACAAGATCCAGAATGAGACACATCTTCAAGAAGACACTGATGTTAGGAGCCTGCCGTCCTTGATTGAGGAAAGTCAACCTGAGCTTCATCAAAGCAATGATGGTAAGGAAGGGATGTAGAGAAAGACTCAATAAATATATGAGAAGAGAACAATCTTGGTTGCTGAGGAGAAGACTGGGAGGAAGGGATAGTTCGGGAGTTTGGGATGGACATCTACACACTGCTGTATATAAAATGTATAACCAACAAGGACATACTAGAGCACAGGGAACTCTGCTGAGCATTATGTGGCGGCCCCGATGGGCGCGGAGTTTTGGGGGAGAATGGATACATGTATATGTATGGCTGAGTCCCTTCAATGTTTACCTGAAACTACCACAACATTGTTTGTTAATCGGCTATACCCTCATCAAAATAAAAAGTAAAAAATTAAAAGGAGATACATGAGAAGAAATGTGGGGAACAAAAATCAGGAGGACACAGAAACTGACTAGATGTGTACGATGAGGTAGCAGAAGCAGGTTAGAATTGCTGCAGGGGCCGGGGGTAAGCAGTGGTGTTATTAATTAAAATTGGTTAACATGAAAAAGATGGTTTGGGGAAAAATATAGTGAATTTAGTCCTGGACTCACTAACTTAAAGGTATGCAAACATACAAAATTCAGATACACACACACATCCCAGAGTTAATGATGGGGTTAGAGACTAGACGCTGGGGGACCATCACTCATAGACGGTATTTGGAAAGGTGAAAATTGAAAGGCACAGATGTGGAGTGATAAGAGAAAAATGACTGACTGGAGCTTATTACATTCTTGAGTCAGAAAACTACATGAAAAGATATTTCTGAGATGAAAAACAGGAAAAATGAATCCTATGAAGAATTTCATTATAATAATATGAAATGTAACTCTAACTTGAGGATATGATTGTTTTAGAAGTCAGAACAAATCTCTGTAATCACAGGTAGAAACAACCTGTGAGTAGGAAATTACCTAGAGGATCTCACCAGGAGGGACTTTTCTTTTAAATATGCTTTTTTCTTTTAAAACATAATATAAGAACATTACTAAAATATCTGTCAACTGAATAAAAGATGAAAACAATCACTAAAAATTCTCAACTCCTTATAACAACGTTGAGCATTTTACAAACTTTCTACTAGTCTATGTTTCTGGTAGGTTTCTATTTTAAAGTTATGATTTACCTAAATGTTCAATCACCACATTTTATTTTATACTATACCCTGTCCATACTACTACACAGCCATTATATATCAAGTGGTTAAAAATATTCTATTGACATGTGTCAAGCCAGTGGTTTTCAATCTAGCCATGCATTAAAATTTTTAGGGCAATTTTTTAAATGCAAATTTTGAGGCAATTCCAAACATCTTAAATAAACACCTCTGAGTAGAGCCAAAGCACTGGCACTCTCTTTTATGTTTTTCCAAATGATTTTACTGCACAGTCAAGTTTGCGAATAACTGATATTACTGGTGAGTGTTTAAATTATGTTCATTTATAATTGAAATAGAATTGATCTGAATACTTTAGTGTATATGATACTTTTTTTTTCCTTACATTCAAAAATATTTGAAGATAGGCTTGCATAAGTGGCATTATTATTTCAGGAGATATATGTTATCTAATGACCTTTTGCAAATAATGCCAACTGGCTTTTCAAATGAGTTATTTTAGTTTACACTCTCACCAGGAGTGAGAAAGCAGAAAGCATCATTTGGAGTCAGGGTGAAGTGCTTGTACTAATTAATTTATTAGGTAAACCAAAGGACAATCTCCAATGGCTACTTTACCTTGCATTTCTATGANATATGTTATCTAATGACCTTTTGCAAATAATGCCAACTGGCTTTTCAAATGAGTTATTTTAGTTTACACTCTCACCAGGAGTGAGAAAGCAGAAAGCATCATTTGGAGTCAGGGTGAAGTGCTTGTACTGATTAATTTATTAGGTAAACCAAAGGACAATCTCCAATGGCTACTTTACCTTGCATTTCTATGATTACTAGGCAGATCAAATCTTATCTACATATTTGTTTATTCCCTGGTTTTATGCACTGCAGTTCCTCTGTTCATGACCTCCGACCACAATGTTCTAAGGTCAACACCTCTTTTTGTTTTCATAATCTCTTGAATTAATACCTCTAGCTTATATTAACTAGAAATATTAACTAAAAATATTTTCTCCATTGTCACAATGCTTTTTTGATATACAAACACATAAAATTTTATGTAGTCACATACATTCATCTTTTCCTTTGTCTGTTGTAAAGCTTCTGTGAAGAGTCATTCCCCTCTCAGTGTGTGCATGTGCTAAGTCACTTCAGTCGTGTCCGACTCTGCAACCCCATGGACAGTAGCCTGGCAAGCCCCCCTGTCTGCAGGAGTCTCCAGGCAAGAATCCTGGAGTGGGTTGCCATGCCCTCCTCCAGGGGATCCTCCTGACCCAGGGATAGAGCCCATAACTCATATCTCCTGCATTGTCAGACAGGTTCTTTACCACTAGCGCCACCTGGGAAGCCTCTTCTGTCTCCAAGGTAAATTCAACGGTTAAATCTGAATTTTTCTGTTTTTCCAGTGGTACGACTTTTTATGTTTAAATTTTCGATCATGTCTGTTTCTTCCTCAATATAAAACATAACTAACACATTACATGTTCCGTAAACACTTTTAAGGTTTATAAACATTTCCTTGTCCATTACTTCCTTTCTGATTCATCCCCCTACCCCTCTCTGCAGAAGACTCTGGTACTACTGATGGGAAATTCCTTAATCAGCAGAATGGCAAAAGAACTCAACTCAGAGTTTTGCTGGCTATGGAAAAATTTTACCTTTAAATGTTTGATAAAGGAAATGTCTAAAAATAACCACACCAACTACTACTGTGAAGACTGGCAATCATACCACAGGACAAATGTCAATTTAACTTAGTTTTCCTCTCCCTCCCTTCCTCCTTTTCTTCTTTCTTTGACCACTTGCATTCTCAAGGCAATTTGTTCAGCAGCAGCTGTCTGGTTTGATTAAAAGTATTCCCATAAAAAGATATTTAATAAATTTAGCTTTTTGCTATAAAAATAGAAGTGTTATCAAATTCAAACACCATAATGACTTCAGATAGCATGAAATACATCCACAAAATTCAGACAGAATTATGAAGTAAAAACAAACTTGAGAAAGGAAAAATACAAAGATCAGTGAATTTAAGCATCTTTCCCTTCCCCAAACTTAATATTCGACACCTAAAAATACATCTAAGAAGCTGGCAGTAGGCCTAAAAGAAATTTAATACACCTAGTTCTTGTTTTAATTTCACCCACTGGGAAATATGATTCATGAGAGACATAGCTGGGAGTAGGGACTGCAGAAAAGCAACCCAAATTAAATCTCTCCGAACAGAGAAAAAGAGTAAAATAAAAGTAACAATGGCTAGGATCAATGCAAATGTAAAAAGACAATAAATAATACTGTTTCAGACTAATGTTTGTTGAAAACTATAAAATTATACTCACATACATATTAATAAATTCCAAAAGTAATGCTACTGATATGTTATATATGTATTACCTCTGTTTTATGGAAATAAACATCTTCCTTAGGAAAAATGCGCATTTTGATGACCCAGGGGAAGAAACGTATCTTTAGACAAAACAAGATTTCCTCTACATTATTTTATAGTAATATCAATGTTCCATCTAGGCACACAGAGACTCTCCAGACAACAACTCCAGCAACAAAATGAGAGAACAATATGTAAATATAATTGGGTGGGGTGGAGAGGAAAAGAATTCATGAGCCAATTCAAGAAAAATTATTTTAAACCTAAAGCCTTGTTTAATCAACTAAATGGTAACTAAATAGTTATGAAAATTATAGAGAACTATCTACGTTTATGTAACAATAAACGGTCTTCTGCCTTCATTCTTCAATGTTTTTTAAAAAATAAAATTTTGGATATGATGGCTTCTAGCCATTTGGCAAACATCTTATTTAAGTAAGCACAGCTACTCCAAACCACTCATTTAGTCTGAATTAATATTCTTGGGGCTTTCAATACCCACTTAAAACTTCCAGGAAACAGTTCTTCGAAGCACCTGCCACCTAATTTCATGAAATCAATATTTCACTTAAGCTAAGTCAGGAAATCTTAAGATGCTGAATTCAATTATGACCACTACTTCATGAGCTGCTGGTAGATAAAGCATAGCACTGAAGTTGAAAATCATTACAGTTAAAGAGCTTTACCTCTTTGGAAAAGTGGGGTGCTTTCTAAGGTACCATTAACATCATTAATAAGAGCATTTCATGTTAGCATAACAGTAACAACTTAATATATGATACAGTGCCTTTCTATTGCCAAATGTTAGTTTATAAGCACAGAAACAATATCTCTCTGGCTATGCCTAAAATAAATCTATTGGGATGGTGGGAGGCATCTATCTACCAATAGAAAAAGGAAAACTAATAATATTGATCCAGACTTCATCCAAAGATGTAAATAAGCATTTAGTGAAATCCACATATATCACTGTTTAAGCAAAACACAATCACCACATCTTCAGTCATGTATAAGCATGATGTTATACATGAAAGGCCACAGGAAGCTGAGGTTCCACACAGAAAAGCTCACAAACACATTAAAAGTAAAAAATAAACTTTTATAAACAGTAAACACCTGGTACTGGTTTTCAACTGCTGTCTCTCCCCAGATAAGTACTAACTACCTGACTGGCTTCCATGCACCGACTCTCCTATTTCCTAGAGTCCAAAATGGGATATCATTACTTCTATTTCTAAACAGAGAATGAAAAACTGTCCAAAGAGATAAATTTGAAATTCTAAACCTCTCCATCCTGTAAATGGTAAACATTTGATGATCATAAAATTGCTCCTTTTGTCACCTGACTTGTGAAAATGAGTTTTAAGAAAACTCAGGAAATATCAAAAATAAATGTTATGCTAGTGCATTCCTAGGTCTCCCATTTCCTCCTTGGTTTGTTCTAATTGGCATTCTTTTTCTTCTTTTTTATTTTCCTTCCGGACCCTTTCTTCGAGTCTAATGTTTGTCTGTGACTTAACACTTGACTGGGATAGAAAGTTTGAGATTTTGAGACAGCCAAACCCAGGCTCAAATAGCAGAGCTTCCACTTATAACTGTATGAAGTTAGGGAAGACATCTAACTTCTCTCAGCATCGATTTCCTCATCTGCAAAATGAAGAAATAACACCCATCTTCTCAATGTTACTGTATGGATTAAATAAGCTAAACAATAAAAACTGCTTGGCTCAATGCCTAATACTGACTGGTTACTGCATAAAAGTTTGTTTCTTGCCCTTTGCCAAAATGACAATCAACAGACAATTCTAATGATATTCACAGACACATACATCCGTGTTTGTTCTTTTCTGTTCTTTACCTGTATTCCACTCTTAAACCTAATAAACTTCATGCATGTTCAACACTCAGCAAGCTTTTCATTACCATAAAGGAAAATAACTGAAATAATATTACATAAATAAATAGCAGCCGAGAGGAAGCACCAAATATCTAAAGAACATATTCAAAATTGAAGAAACTCAAGTATATTCTCTCTAAAAACAAAAAGCCCGAGCAGTTTAACGAGAAGTGGCAGAATTTATTAAAAAGCACAACCCAATTTGATTCTTAGCAAAACAGGGTTAGAAAAATGAAGTGCTCTCAGTGAAGGTAAAGCAAAACATTCACTGGGAAAAGTCAGCCATCATCCGCAACAATATTTATTAATGTAGGCAGACTGCTTAAAAGAGCCCCAAGCGAAAGGGTGAACAGGTAGACTACAACTTCAGCAAGAAGGACCATGGAGATGTAGTCAGTGTTCACAGGGAAGAACGGTCCAGATATATACCAGAAAGGAAAATAAAATATTTCTATCCAATGTTACAGTGGGATTTTTGTGTGCAGATGAATTTGGAGTCAAAATATGGCCACAATTTACACAAACTGTCATTCAGACAGAGAAACCAGAAAGCACAACGGGGCCTCCCAAATTTTCTCTTTCCAACAAGTCACGCTTTCTCAGTTTAGATTCTAGTCTTCACTGTCACACAGACAAAACAGAGATAACGTAGGTAAGCGACACCAAACTGGGAACCACCCTCATAACCTTCTTCACAGTCATTCAGATCACTGCCTGGCCTCCAGGTGGCCAGTTGTCTCCTCAAACCCACTAAACAGGAACCGGGGAATGAGCGACAATGCCGGGGTTCCATACAGGGGACCCTCGATGTCCGTTTTCACCCAACATCACTATCTGGTACCTACCCGGAAGGAATGAACGGAACCACTCCAACGCAATCCCAGCCACTCCTGCTAGTTCAAGCATTCGGTTCAGCATCACCTCATGACCAACACGAAAGCAGCTGAGGCTCTAATATAATCATCATGGAAAGTTGTCCCAAATCCTTCATTCGAGGAAGATCCTTCATACACACCAACGCTGTCTCCAAGCCATGCCGGGGTCTGAAACCAGACTGGAAAATATTATATATGTGTATATATAGTAAAACTCCCACAAACCACTCTTCTCCTACGTCACATTTATGAACAGCTGCTTAACCCCTCCTAAACACATATATTGCCTTCTCAGGGTGAAAATATGAGCGTTCAGGGAAAGATCTTTTCCACAGTAGAAGGGAAACTGAGAGTATATGAAGACCTGGTGCTGCCTGGTAAGGTGGTTGAGGCGGTCCCAAACGGAACATACTTTGTCCTGAAGGGGAAAGAGAAAACACAATATTGGTTTCCAAGGCTAGTCTTCTAAACTTGGTACATAGGATCAAGCTCTTCCAGTATTTACAAAACAAAACAACAACAACAACATATCTTGACTTTTTCAGGAGGTGGGAAAGCAATGCCATATGAACCACTAATGCTTTGTTTGATATTACCAAAGTGCCTTCTTCCTCCTGAATTCCACTGTGTAGTCACCCACCACTTTTGTAATCCTACCTACCACTGCCTTGACTACATTATCAGACTCTACTGATGCAGGAGGTCTACTGACTACATTTGCTCACTATATAGACACAGCCAGCAGCCTTTGAATGAAGAACAACTTTAATGGTAGCAATTATTAAAAAAATGATCAATGAGCCCCAAGAGGTATTATATGCTAAAGAACAAGAACTAACTTTAAAAATACCAATTTTCTTTCTCACTTTTTAATGAATAGGCTTTGTAGACACTGACATTATATAAAGTTATCAAAGTTTAAATAGATAATCTACTATTTTTATCTTCTTGAGATTTCTATTACAAGATTTAAGACAATTTCCTTTTCATTTGTCCCTTTCTCTCCCAAAACAATACTTAAAACTAAAACTTTCAATGCCAGTACAATATTTTACTAAGTTTCTCTATATCCAGAGTATGTCTAAAATAAAATTTAAAGATGGGTTAAATCACTGCAGTGTTATTTTCTATGTGCTTAGCCTAAATGATCTGAATCAAGCAAACGGCTACCTATAAGATGCTCATCATATATAATTCCATTTGAAATTAATAAAATTCTGTTTTCTAATCTCCATTTCATTTACTTTACTGGCCAGACTCATCCCATCCTTGCCAGTTACTAAAATAAAATAATGTGGTGATGTCCATCTGGTGTACTATTTCCTCTACCCACTCAGTATATACTTTGGTTCTCAAGTCAATTATTCCATTGATGTGAAATACCCAGAAATGTCATAGCCAGGCTTGGACCTGAGATTTATACCAAACATGACACTCATTATGTTTTTCTGGACACTCTCCACTAATTTCACTGTATCTCATAAAATATGACATGTCTCTCATAAAGAAAATGTGGAATGGATCACCTACACAAAGGACTCGGAAAATATTACATTGAAAGCTTAACTCGGACATACAGTCCTCTTGGTGCTTAGCAAAATACAATGCTTTTCCTCCTAAAATTTTAAGTCCTTGTATATGACATATTGCCCCTCTTATGCATAATCTGTGGGTCTGCAAGTATAGTAAGTATGGTCTTCTCAAACCATCCCATTTACAGGTATAACAATGTCTATAAGTAATACATGTTCAAGAAAACAAATAAATATCCATTGAGATGTCTGTCATGATCTAAGGACTATATAGGATATGCAAACATGAGTAAGATATGTCACTAGCTGTCTTGGAATTCATAGCTTAGTTGAGAGAAAGACATAAAAGAATTGTGATGAAGTTACCTTTAAAAACCTCTTATAAAAGAAGGGACCATATTTCTGCCTGGAAATCGAGGAGAAAGTTTCCAGAGGAGGTGATCCATATCTTAAATGATGAATAGCTATTATTGTGGCAGTGATGGTAATAACAAACAGAAGCTAAAGTATTAGCATATATGTAATTTACAAGAATACTGGGGAAAAGATTACTACTCAAAAGTAAAATATATTCTATTCTATAGTATTTAGTTTACGGACAGTAGAAATATTTTAGTATAGTGAATAAACTCCTAGTGTTATAGGAAGGAACATTCAGTAAATACTAACCAAGCCAAAGTTATGAGATTCTTAATGATAGAAGCATACAAATAATAATGTAGATTTTTCCTAGAAATTAATAATTCCCACATACTTAAATGCAGACCTCCTCGGAAATAGCAGAGTGATTATGTTTACTAAAGTCTCTTCTCCAAAATTTCATTTTGCATATGTGAAACTTCTCAAATTCCAACAAAATTAGGATGATATTACAAATATACAGGACTCTGAGACACATCTTTTTTTCCCCAAAAACATACCAGTTAGATAATTAACAGGAGGTACTGTCAGGATATGACATGTTAACATATAAATTTGGAGAGTGGAAAAGCAGAAGAAATACTACATCTATATTATACATTCAAAAGGCTAAAGTGGCCCAAATGGTCCAAGTATGAGAGCAAGATACAGAAATATACCTCTTTAGTTACAGATAAGATCGTCCTTAAAGCATTTCATTTAATGAAAAACAATCTACCCACTGGTATGTTGTAAACTGGGAAAATCCATGATCCTGGAATCCCCAAATCAGTCACTGGCAGGCATCATACTAAAAACAATTCGGGCTCTGCTTCATCAGGTAACAGTGCTTTTAAATCTAATCACTGAATCTGAGTTTAAGAACACAAACTGATTAGAATCCCTTTGCTAACTTCTCATGAACTTTTAGATTAAAACTTATGTGTTCAATAATACTGCATGCAGGCACACTCTGTAGCACTAGAACCACCTGGGAAGCCCATTCAATAATATTATATACTTCTTAGTGAAATATGAATCTTTTAGCACTGGCGTGCCAAAATATCACTGTGAAATATGGTCAAATACAAATTTACTTGATAACCCATTCCCTCTTGTTTAATTTTTTTCAAAGTGCTACTAATGCAGTAGGGTATGAAACCTCACAAATCAAACATATGATTGACAGTACATTTAAAACATTATTTTATCCTCAGTTCAGCCCTAAATACACATAAAGATCCAGAAGTTTCCCTATTTCACTGGAGAGAAAAGATAAAAAAAGAAAACGAAAAAGACTGAGTGGCTTATCCAGGATAACACATTTCATTGGAAATGGAAATAGAGCTAGAATTCAAATTTCTATTCAGAAAATATCATGAGTCTATTATATGAAGGGCACTGTGGGGAAGAAAAGGATCAATGGGACATAAATTCTACCATTAAGGAAACTGCAGTCCTGTTATAACAAGAGAAAATTTGTGAGAGTTTATTAGCTACTACGACAAAGGCATAGATGTATTAATGCTAGAAAGAAACAACAAGGATAAAGTAATGAATTAAAGCTAAAGAACTCTTCACTGAGGAGGTGGTATATGACATGTGAATTGGGCTCTGGAGGCAGGGGGCAGAGGACAAGAAATAGTGAAGTTTATAACAGGCTGTCTAGAGTCAGAGAGAATTGAAAATATATGTTAATGTCTGCATAAAGTCAAATATATTTGTAATTTTGTGAAATGTCACAAGTTACAACATATACTTAACTAAACCAAGTCTAAGCAGGAGATTTGATTAAAAATGGATACAACAAAGGCTGATAGTTGTTCCCCCCAAATTACCTTTCCCTACAGCTAAGACTCCCACGTTTTAGCTGGGAACATGCTTCCTGCAACAGACTACACCTCCTGTTTCCCATTCTGCTGACTGTAAACATATATCTGGTCAATGGGACAGGAGGAAAATGGACGCAGCCAATGCTTAAAATGTATCTACAGAGGGACTGTGTCTACCTCTTCTTCTACCTGCTGCTTGGAACACTGAATTGGTGGCAAGTCATGTTAGACCATAGTGATAAGGACTCAATCCTAGGGACAACAGAGCAATAAGACAAAAGGACCCTGGCTCCTTGCATATCCTGATCTAACAAAGCTGTCCCATCATTCCTGGGACTCCCCACCTTCAGGCTGTAATGTGAGAAATGAAGTTTTATTTGATTAACCACCTATTTTGGGACTCCATGACACCCGTGCAAACCTATATACTAGCTCGTATAAATATCTATGCTATGAAAGTGACAGTCACTCAGTCGTGTCCAACTCTTTGTGACCCCATGGGCTATACAATCCATTGGAATTACCCAAACCAGAATACTGGAGTGGGTAGCCATCCCCTTTTCGAGGGGATCTTCCCAACCCAGGGATCAAACCCAGGTCTCCCACACTGCAGACAGACTCTTTATCAACTGAGCTATCAGGGAAGCATAAATAAATACAAATTAAAAGTATTCTCAAAACCTGAGAAAAACAATCTGAAAATATTTACTCACAAAGGATTTATATAATCAGCAATATGCAGTTGTCATAATAGGCTTTCAATCTATTTTTAAATTTGAATCTATATGATAACCCCTAAACAGTGGAAAGGTCAGAGATCAATACTATTACAAGAATAAAACAACAGATCAGGCATTCATTACAAAAAAAATCTTTGACAGATTCAAATTTTACAGGGTTTAGCTTCATTAATCCAGGAAATAATCATTACATATATTTCATACTATCTTGATATACTAAAGATCCATTTATAAAGAAAAATCAAATGAGTTGTTAATGCTCGAAAAAAGAATCAATACATGAAAACTAGATTTTTACTGTAAGTTCACATTAGTTGACAATGTTCCATTTACCCATTGGACTTCTCAGGCCACTCTATTTTGATTATTTTTAAATATTTCTATTCATTTTTTATAGAGAAGAGAGGAAAATTTAATAAGTAAACATAAATTAAATATACTACCATGATGTGAATGAAGAAACAGAGCAGGCTGCAAGAGTCTAAAAGGAAAAGAGAAAATAGAGGCTGGATGCCCTGTGTGCATCAAATTGTCTGCAGGCAAATCTATTCGCCCTTGCTTCACAAATTATTTATATTATAAACATTCTAAAGAATAACAGGAATAAGCATGTTCAATAAAATGATCCATGGCACCGTGTCTTACTGAGCTCACTGGCTCTCTATGTCAACCCACAAAGGCAGGAGTGAAAGGCAGTCACAACCTTTTCCCTTGTTCTTCTCAGACTCCTTCATTGGGTAAAGTCTTGATGGTAACTAAAAGCCAATGAGTCCAGAATCAAGAATACCAGATAACCACCTGAAGTATAAATTACAGAACATTCTCTCATGCACCCTGGTCCCCTGCCAAAATATGTACTATTGGAGGTAAATATAACCAGGTAATAGAGGGTGACTGGATCAATGAAAACACATCACTTCAGGAAAATCGATTGAAAGACATGTCCTTTCTAATAGTACCCTAGAATAGAAGATTTATATTCTTTTTTTTTTTTTTTTGNATTCTCTCATGCACCCTGGTCCCCTGCCAAAATATGTACTATTGGAGGTAAATATAACCAGGTAATAGAGGGTGACTGGATCAATGAAAACACATCACTTCAGGAAAATCGATTGAAAGACATGTCCTTTCTAATAGTACCCTAGAATAGAAGATTTATATTCTTTTTTTTTTTTTTGTGGTCTGTACTTTACTGGGCTTTTTGCACATTCTTCTCAAATTCTGAAATGATCATCCTCTTCTAAGTTTTAAGATGAGTCACATATTTACTAGTTCTATTACAGTGGACAATTCATCTTCTCTAAGCCTTAGTTTATTGATTTGTAAAATAAAAGCTTAAGATGATATGATCTACAAAGTCCTTAACAGGAACAAAATGTTATTGTTCTGAGTTAAACTTCATTCACATCTTAGATTGCATCGTAATGCTGCTCTGAATGCCCTTCTTTTAAGGAGGCTTGCTTTCAAATAAATTCTCAAAAGCGTGGCTAAAAGCTGGGAGAGTAATGACCACAGCAAATGGCCCTTTGTGTAAACTAGTCCTGATTTTACCAAAGGGTCTAACGGCTACCCACTCCAGCCTGGAAAATTCCACAGACAGCAAAGCCCAGCAGGTGACAGTCCATGGCGTTGCAAAGAATCAGACACGACTGAGCGTGCACCTTTAACTCCTCAGATTCTAGGAATTAGGAATTGTTACTCTCTTACCACAAGAAGCACTTCTAATTAAGGCTGGAAATTCCCTGGGTCACCAGGTGGTAGAAAATTGGGTAAGGAAAAGACTAGGTTTAAAATTTAGATAATCAGATGCTCCTACTCAAAATTCTGCAGACATCATTTCACAATATGCCATCCCTCTTCAAAGGAAAAAAAGGAGATAAGATGGAAGGAGAGCATGGGACACACTGAGACATTCCATAGCATGGCAACGTTCACATTACCATAGGTAAAATAGATAGCCAGTGGGGATTTGCTGTATGATGCACAGAGGCTCAAACAGAGTGATCTGTGACAACCTCGACGGGTGGGATGGGGAGGTAGGTGAGGGGGAGGTTTAAGAGGGAGGAGACATATGTATATCTATGGCTGATTCATGTTGATGCATGGCAGAAGCCAACACAATTTTGTAAAGCAGTTATTTTTCAATTAAAAATAAACACATTAATAAAAAATAAAGAGAAAAAAGAACATGCCACTGTACCTAACAAAATGATTTATAACACTTATGGTGCTTAAAAACAGTAAAATAAATCCTAATTTTAAAATCCAAGTTCATACTTTCAATATTAAGGACAAGTAAAAGAAATGGGCAATAAAAACAACTATTCTAAGTAATTCCAAATAGTACTTTGTAGCATTGGTGGTTCAGGGGTAGAATTCGCGCCTGTCAAATAGTGTTTTCTGTATACCTGATTCAGCACTTTCCTTCTTGGCATGAAGATGCAGGGTGATTCCAAAGTGATCTCTATTCTTCAGAATTCAGGATTTGAGCCACTGACTATCCCACTAGCCACAATGTATTCCAACAAATCTTCATGCGTGATATTTTTCTATATCTAGCAATCAGTAGGTCACCTTCAACAAATGCAAATTAAGCAACAAATTGAAAAATTATCATTGCACAAATTGTATTTCATGCAGACTGGTTAGAGAGGAATGAAATTATGGATTTGGGCTATCTGCAGTGGTCTGATGGAGAAAGTGCTCTACCTGGAAATTTTACAATTGTCTTTTGTAAAAATGAGCAATAAAAGTAAAAAGGAATGAGTGGAGTTTTTATACCTCCCAGTAGAAATACAATGGATGGATGCAATGAGAGAGGATGGCTAAGTGGTCATGACATAGATTCCCAATAACAGTAAAGTTTATCTGACTGGTCTGCTTAAGAAAATGTTCTCAAGAATGCAGTGATGCCAGTCCTGACCATACTCATCTATTCATTTGTACCTTCTTTTCTCTCCCTAGATGCATATCTTAAAAAAGAATAATGTTAATAACAGCCTCCTCCATCCCCATGGCTTAGCCAGTTTCATCTATTTTCATTCAGTTATTTCATAAAAATAGTGACTACCACTTTCTAAAACTGTCTTTTGTTAGCAATATGCTTTGGCTACAGTGAAACAATTCCTCCAGAAACAATCTGTAAGTCTAACTTCAACAGCAAAACAGTGAGAGTCCTATGGAGGCCATGGTTCTTCCATTATCCAAAGTATGTGTCCCACCTTATGACATCACCTTCCAGATAAAACAGTAAAGAGTTACAATGCCCAAACACATCTTGCTGCTACCCATAAGCCCCAGTCTTCACTAAAGATCACTCACCCTCCCACTTCATGTTGGACAAGCTAACAGGTAAAGTTTGGGAAAGGCTTTGAAGCTGCCAAATCTGGGTAATGGAAATGGAATTTTAAAAAGTCTTTCAACTCTGTTTACAAACAGGTTCTAAACTGAGAGTTTCAACACACCTATCTACAGGCTTGACTTAATCTCAGTGAATTTTATACACATATATAGACAATCAACAGTTAGCCAGAGAAGCTGCTAAGGGAGTGGGAGTGGGGGTGGAGGGAGTATTTACTTGATAGACTCATACAAATAATACTTTTAAAAACAAAATGTTATTCTGCCAACAAATATTTTAAAAGATTAAGTGCAATTTGAATCAGACATCAAACTCCAGACTCATCACCTGCTAGCTAAATGAACTATCTCAAGTTACTTAACCTCATCTGCCTTAGTTTCCCTATCTGTAAAATGGGAAATATAATATCTATCACCCACCTGTTTAAAAAGATAATTCATGTCAAGTCCTTACTCTTGGGCCTAATAAAAGTAAATGATAAAAAAAAAACAATTAGATATTCTTTTACTCATCAAACCCCTACTCATTAATCTGCTTGACATGCTACATTAAGCATAGTATCTCAGCTCTAGGTAAAACAAATTAATGGATCCGTAGATGCATGCTCCTATCTTTGACGAGCTTATATTTGTGATGGAAAGATAATACTTCTTGGTAGGCTGGAATATCATATATTTTATAAAGAATTTAGAAATTCCTAAGTCTAATTTTTTTAATAAAAAATAAAAACCCTTCTGTTATGTTCTATGCTGAAGACATCCTCCACAAAGGAGAGGTTAAAAGATATAACTGAATGATTCAGAGAAGAATGTTTGGAATCACATTGTTAAATCTTCAAAAGAAGGAACTTCATTTTACTCATCTATTAATTCAGCAGTTTCCACGATCTCAAGAACATAGCATATGCTTAATAAATGTTATTGGAATGAGGATATGTCTTAAAGCTTCCACAAAACCCCTGGATTTTACATAGCAAAAAAGGACACACTTTATAGGTATTTGATTAACTTCTCGATGTCCACACTTGTTTTCTTTTCTCTGATGGTCTCTTATTTAACTAATAAACACCTGTGTCTCCCCACATGCGTGAGTCCCCTGGCCAGAAGACAGTCACCAACAAACTGAAGAGAGAACGGAGCCCAAAAACAAGCCTTGCACGGCACCTAAAGCAGGACTTAACTAACTTTTTAAAAAATGTTAACAGAAATCATCTGAATTTCAGAAAATTATCCATGTGATTCTGTATAAGACATTCAGGAGGCAGGATATATAGTCCTTAATTGTCCTGAAAGAACTAGACCTTCGTCTAAGGAATTATCCACTGTAGCTTTTAGAAAACCTGTCTTAACAAAATGTCATGATTTTTATTCCTCTGAAAACAAATCGACCATAAAAAGAAGTCCCCATGTCAGCATATCAACTGTTTTGCATTTGAATTATGTTGTCAAGTTCAAAACATGGAAGCAAAACTAAAATCATTTAAGCATGTGGCAATTAAGAGCAGAAGCAACGAAATGAGGAGATCAAGAGAAAACCACCACCTAGAAAAAAATTAAATAACAATACCCCAGTTAAACGTGTATTTTGCCCGAAAGATTTTCACCTGCACAGGATACTTAGAAAGACTCAATATAATATTATATCCATTTCTGCTCCTATTCCGCACTGAAATGTTTATAGAGTGCTCAGAATTTCTGGAATAAATTATACCAAGATCTTGATAAAGCTGAAATCACCTAAATTACCTCTTTTGTTCAATTATTTGGAAGAATGGAGAAAGAAAGCTTGACAGAATAAAATGCTGTATTAAGAAATGGCTATTTCATAGCTGTAATTGCGTACCTTAGTGAATATTGATGCCTTGAGGGTTATGTGCAGTCACCACAGCTATTTTTACCGAAGGCTTCAAATAAAATCCAAATCAATTTATGTTATGTGACTATATACATTATATTTGAGCAGGCAACTTAAGCCAAGTATTTTATCAGTTTATATGTTAGGAATAACACATGAAAACACATATTAGGAGTATGTAATGACAGAAGCCCAGTAGATTGTTAAGCATACTGTTATGAATCACTTCCAAGTTGAATCAGATACTCAAAATTCTAGAAAAATTCTATGGTATGCCATGAATTCTAGAAATGTAAAGTCCCACATTCTGCAAGACTATTGTAGACTGAATATGTGTGCACCCCATGCCACAGTTCCTATGTTGGAGCTCTCCTCTCCAGTGTGGCTATGAGGGACGGTTATCTCTCAGGAAGGAATTAAGGTTGACACAGGTTGTATAGGTGGAGCCTTGATCTGATGAGAGTGTCCTTAGAAGAGACACTGAAGAGCTTTCTCTCGCTCCCTCAGCACTAACACACCCAGAAAAGGCCATGTGAGGATACAGTGAGAAGCTGGCTGTCTGCAAGGCAGGAAGAGAGCCCTCACTAGAAACCTACCCTGATGGACCTGCATCTAGGACTTCTAGCTTCCAGAACTATGAGAGAGAGAAAAAAAAAAAAAATAGTTCTGTTGTTTAAGCCGCCCAGTAGGTGATGATTTGTTATGGCAGCCAGGGCACAGTAACCAATCACTGTTATTATGACCTCAGTCTGGGAACCAGGAGGGGTACAGATGCAAATTTATTCCATTGGTTTGAGGCTTTCTGCCTGAATACTGCTTCCTTTCCATTCTGTAATCCAATCTTACAGAACAATGTGAAAACTACCAGAAGTGTGCGACACACGCACACACAACATGGCTTACTACCGTCTCACAGGCTCTACTTCTGCTTTCCAAATTACAGAAAGGTGCTGGGAGAAATTTCACAGCAAAGGAAAATACAGTTGACCCTTGAGCAACATGGAAATTAATCTGCATATAATTTACTGTCAGCCCTTTGTATTTGCAGTTCTTCCATGTCTGCAGATTCAACCAATGACAGATTGTGTAGTTCTGTAGGATTTACTATTGAAAAATATTTGTGTATAAGTTGATCCACAAATTTCTAAAACCCAAGCTGTGCAAGGGTCAGCCGTAGTCAACTGTGGCTGCAACATCAAAAGCATGACTGCAAAGGCTTTAAAACTGCCAAAGTCCAGGTTGATTAGGGCTGGGGTGAAGAGCTGAAATCTGACCCTGTAGGGTAATGTTTCACACGATTATTTACCTAATTCAGGAAATGCTTCCACAGTAATATATAATCGTATTATCCCCTTGAAGAATTATTCCAATCACTGTGTCATCATAAAAAGAAGTAATTTAAGAAAAGTTTAATTATGCGAGATTAGTTGCTTTTAAACAATGAATGATACCCACATATAAATTATGAATACTTATTTAATCAGTTTTATACCATTTAATTTAAAACTAATTAATTGTGCACAAAGCACACCATTCTAACAAACAACATTTTAAGTGATGTATTTTGGGAAGAACCAAATGTTTGTAAAAATGACCAAATTAGAAGTTCCAAATCTTATATCTAAATGTAAGGTATAATGTATGCATTCATCATTCAGATCATAAACCCGGTATTATCAGAATAGCACGTGTTTCTTCAGATACCATGTGACTAGAAAAAAGAACCATGCCTGATCTCATCTAATTATACCCAAGCATACAACCAACAACAGCTTTTGACTCACAGTTTATTAGGTACAATATATTCTCTGCATTATTTTGGATTATCATTTAAGAAATGCTACTATAAATGGGGTAGTTGTTAAGAAAAAAATAGATTTAAAAAGGGGGAGACCAGGTTTAAAGAGATGAATTAAGAAGATACTGTATTAATCTAGTTGAAAATTTTTAAGTGCAAAGAATGAATGGCAAAGACTAGGAATACAGAGAAAGAAAGATGTAGTTAGAACACAGAACTAACACTACCCAAGAACCAACTGGCCATGAGGGGAATGGGAGAAGAGAATTAGGAATGATCCCGACTGAGATTTGTAATCCAAGTAACGACAAGTAAAATTTGATGTCAACTGAGAGAGAAACTATTCTAAAGGCTTGCTTATATACTCTCATGAACACACACCTAGACATCCATATAAATACATGATTTATATACGATTTTTCGATGATTCTGATTAAGAACATCACTGTCTCCTTCATTCCTTTCTAAGTAGCTGACTTTGCACACCATTTACACAATAAGAGAATCAGATGTTAGCACATGGCAGGGTGACACTGTGAGTTAACACTGTAATTCTAAAAGGCCCTGACACAAACTAGACCACCATTTCAGTACGAAAGGGCAATGCCAACATGGAGTCTGAAAATAAGAATTGATTTTGCAGTTGAAATTATTTGTGTTTCTTTCTTATCTTTAGACAAAACATTTCAGCAGTGAGAAAGAAGCATCTCCTATAGCATTAATTAGAAACGTAAATCTCACCAAGAGAAATGCCAAGGAATTTTATTGTTTGTCACTGTACATGGTAATGGAATTTTTTTGACATTTTATCCCCCTGGAAAAATGCAACATCTTTAATAAACCACAGTATAAAGTGAAGACACTAATTTCAGAATATCATGACAAAGACTGCAAAACAGAAAATATGGAAGACCTTAAGACAGGAGCGAACAACAAATTTATTCTCAGAATTCCCGGGGGGAATAAAAATAGTTCTCATTGATAGCAGGATAATTACAAAATCTTGGGTTGTCAATGTCCTGAGTAATACCAAGCACAAGAGAGATTATTTATAAACTTTTTCAAATGTCTCTATTGTGATACGTAATTATAGGTTGCTGCCCTGTAAATGGTTGATGAAATCGAACATATGTATTTTTTTTTTCCCGAAGTAAGGCATCTATAGTATTGTAAAAGTGTACCTTACAGGGCTTCCCTGGTGGTCCAATGGTTGAGAATCTGCCTGTCAATGTAGGGGACATGGGTTTGATCCCTGCTCTGAGAAGATCCCACATGCCATAGAGCCACTAAGCCCATGTCATAACTACGGACCCTGCACTCTAGAGCCTGGGAGCTGTGACTACTGAGCCCATGCACCACCCCTGTGCTCTACAACAAGAAAAGCCACCCCAATAAGAAGCCCACACAATGCAACAAGAGCGGAGCCCCCTGCTCTCTACAACTAGAGGAAGCCCAGGAGCAGCAATGAAGACCCAGTGTAGCCAAAAATAAATAAATACATCTTTAAAAAAAAATAAATGTACCTTATAAATATTGCCCTGCCCCTAACCCAACAGAGGGCTTTTTAATCATGCTGTGATTTTTTGACCATTATTTTAAGACTGCCTCACCTTCGTTAGAAAACTATTTACCTACTATCAAATAATATGCCAACTATATCACAGTTTATGCGACATTAATGACCGGTATCTTGTAACAATAATGCCGGACACACAACCCGTTACCCCCCTGACAAATGGGGGCCCCCCCTTTCATCAGGTAAATGCTACAGACCTCATTCCTTGACCTACTGCTCCTGGATGTGTCACCAAAACAGCATATGTTTCTCTGGAAGCACTGCTTTAAAAATTACATGAGCAGAGAAAAACATATCCTTGGGCATCAAAACTCCCTCAGTCCCCTTTGTAAAGGAATTGTAACTTCTGAATAAGCAAGCCAAAAGCAGAAAATCAGAATTAGGGCAAGGCAACCCCCAAAGTCATCCAAACCAACACAGTCGCCGCAGTTGCTTTCTCTTTTGCTACGAACATATGTTTAATTACTGCAGACAAGACTAGTGTCCACAGTAGCACCCTCTCTCCCTCAGGAAGTGGGAATGTTTAGCCAAGCAGTCCAAACAGGAATATCAAATATCCATCCATAAAAGCTGCAGTCTAGAATATGCACATTTCTATCCTCTCTGTGCAAGCGACATGGCTCTTTGATTGATTATAAGATTCTGATCATGTGAAAAGCATTCCAAACAGCTTTGTCTAATCAACTGTTGACAACTCATTAGCACAAAGTAACAGAAGCCTGGAAATAACTCAATCAGTAAAGCAAGTACAATATAGACGGACCAGAATAAAATTATATCGATAAAGAGCTTCTATGTTATTATACAGAAGGGAATTAAAACTTACCAAATATATTTTCATTAAAAAAAAATTCTAGGAAATCTTGCCATGATCATATTAATTTTCTCTAACAAAAACTAAATGTTCTTCTGACAATTTACTATATTTATATACCTTTTAAAAAACCACATGGGGAGTTCTTATTTCAGTCTAGCTTTCCCAAATAGATTGCAAGCAAATACTACATGTTTCATCAATAACTTGAAGAAGATACCCAGAACATGATAAAAGAGCTGTTCTCTTTTTATCCTGTCTGTATGAAAATTATGCAATTTGAAGTGTCTCTGGGAAAGAAGAAAAGGTACCATAAAATGTCAAAAGTAAATAAGTGAACAATATCACATCTATTGAACACAAACATATCAGCTTTGCCAAAATTATTGGTTTATTTTTTAAGTTTTACGTGTCAACCAGAGGCACCTACAGGGTTTGAGAACAGGCAATGGCACAGTAAGCTCACGTGTCCACCACTCATCTCTCAGAAGCGATCGGCATGCATCTATTTAAGGGAATTCCCTCAAAACTAGTAGATTCTTTTTGAGTAAAACAATTAAAAATAGGATTAAAAAAATACAACCTGTAATGCCAAAAAGAAGCTTCTAACTTTAAATGCAAGCCAAAGGGATCACTGAGGACCAGCAAGTTAACATCCTGAGGAAGAATGTTTGCTCAACAAATATTTACTGAGTATCTTCTGAGTGCCAGGAGTGTGAGGGTACCCTCCCCATAAGGAGCTCACAGACCAGCAGGAGGACAAACAAGGACAAATTTAGAGGCTAGTGAGGTCCAGTGTTATAGAAAACCTGCCTGACACATAGGACGAAGAACCCTCCCCCCACCGCCCAACAACTCAGCTCTTGAAAGAAATGGCGTTATTTTAAAACAAATGGCATTGGAATGATGATGGATAAAGGGCCAATCTTCTCTATTCCAGAAATGCCAGGCGCAGCAGTGGACTGGGGGAGGGCCGCTAACATGACCTCTCATTCAGAGAGACCCCCGGGAGGTTATGGGCGCATCAGTAACCTTCACAGTCACTCCCCTGCAGTTAATCAGGCATATCTGAAAGCCTGCACATCTTGAAAAGCACATCATTAATAAATACCTAGAAATGAAACAGCTATGCTTGACCTTATGATGATGGAATTTTTAAATGTAACTTTACTTAAGAAAAACAGATACAGTTACACTTCATTTACTCAGCTCCTATAAACACTTGGCAACTATTTAAGAATTGAAAGGTAACAAAATAAAAATAAATGTCAGAATCTGTTCCCTAAAGCAATATACAATAGGAAAGCTGAAACTCAAAAATCTGAGAAGTACTTTTATTTTAGAGATGATTCTAATAAGCAGACTAGACAAGAAGGGAAGAATGGTTACAGATACAGTAGTTGTAAGGAACCATCACAACTGACAGGAGCGACAATTCAAAGAGACAGAAAGAAATGGGGACATAAAATGCACAGTGTGAAGCCCTCTGCACAGAGTTGATTTTATAAAGTAGAACTTAAAACAGAACCATGGTCTCTTTCTTGGCCTATTCCCTTTCCTATTTAACTTGTGAATTCCTTGCAGGTAACTTTAAACAGTTCTACACAGGTTCATCCGTACTTATAACGACATTTTTTTTTCTTCACAGGACACAATAATAGAGGACGGGGATGGTGAAGGGGGGTTGAATTCAGAGGAACTGGGTGTTTTCCATTTCAATTTTCGTACTCTTTAAAGAAGTTGTTTGTGTTTTGTTTGTTAACATATACTTAAAGCCCTTTAATGTAGCATTCTGGGAAGACGAGCATCTTGAAAAAAATATGAAAAAAAAAAAAAAACGCTGTTACAATGGTTAAGTGTAATTAAAATGCTGCTTATGGCCATGGTACAGGAGTTTTATATCTCAAGGTACATAACAGCTGATGGTGGCCTGCTCACTCCTGTGGAGAAGAAGGTCATGGTGAACACATTTCAAGTGTCTGCTTAGAGGAGAAGCTTCGAGTGCCTGCATTGGTAGACTGCGCTGGCTCAGCCCATATTCAACAGGAGTTCAGATCTTTTGGTTTGTACCCCTTCTTTTCTTATGTCTATAGTCCAAACATTTTGGACAAGCAGTCAGGAGAATATTAACTTCCAGTTTGTCCCCGTTTTGTTCCTGAGTCCCTTATACTGACGTCTGGCTTAGAAGCAAGGGACTCCTCTAAGAGAGTTGTTAGGCTCTGTCAGCAATTTGCCTCCCCCGTGTTACCTCCACTTTGTGGGGAACAATAATTGCAAACACTGTAGTTACATTAGCTTGGGCTCTTTCTTCAGAACAGGCAGATAAAGCCTCTAAAACAGAGATGAAAAACTGAGCCTAGGAGTCCTCCATACCACTAAATTGTGATGTTTGTGGGTAAAACTTGCAAGAGATGCATTTTAAACAGCTAGAAGTCAATGGGACTCACAGGTTATAGTAATGAGTTTCAGGTAATACCAATTCTGTAGGAAAAGTTAGTCTTGGGAGGATATTCATGGCTCTCTGCAGATGCTATCTCAGTTACCAGATTCAAAAAGTAACTCGGATTAAATTTTTGCCAAGCTGAGACCACTGTCTTGTCAACGACTTACAGGTAGGCAACATCATACAATTAAAAAAATGTACTCTATGTAACATGAATGAGTAGATACATGTATGATAGCTCTATGGTTATTTTACCTTATAACAAATTGCTTTCTTCTCTTTGAGTAATATCATTTATATGGCCCTAAACTACTGGATAAAGCCAACACTGTAAAATTCATAACTAAACAAAAATAAAGGATCACCACAGATAAAGAAAATGTAGTTTACATCCATTCAATAAAATATTATTTGGAAACAAAAAGAAATGAAGGACTGACTCATGGTACCACATGGGTGGACTCTGAAAACATGATGCTAAATGCAGCCAGTCATAAAAGGCTATAGAGTGTATAATTCCAATTATACCCAATGTCCAGGATGGGCAAATCCACAGACAGTAGTACATGAGTGATTGCCAGGGGCTGGGGAGAATAAGGAATTGGGAGTCACTGCTAAAGGGTATGGGGTTCACTTAGGGTGGTGAAACTGTTCTAAAATTAGATAGTGGCAATGATTGCACAGTTTTGAGGAATGTTCTGAAAACCAACTAATTATACATTTTCAAAGGGCAAATGTTATGATATATGACTATCTCAATAAAACTATTAAAAGACTCAATAATTTATCCAAGTAGAGTAATTCTAAATATAAGAGGACTAAATTTTCAACTACGTTCACTGGCAATTTGAATTTTATCAGAATGAGCTCATCTTACATCCTGGAATCTATCTGTGAAGACTGTAAAATGTTTCTCTTTCAGTAGTCACTTTCAGAAGCAAAAATCTTCTCTTACAAGAAAGATGAGTAACTCCAATTATAGGCAAATTCACACAGTGCTGCTCCTTGTTAATGAAATACATTCTCTCTCAGTCTAATTTATTAAGTGAACAAGTAGTTTCAAGGGAATTTTGGGTCACTCAAATATTTGGCAGATTCACCAAAGAATCTGCAGATAGCTACTTAATTCGCAATCAACTAAAACATCAAAACCTAGATACATCTGTTGCTTTGCAATCAGTAGCAATTGTTAATCAAAGAAAACAGAAAATGTAAATATGAATACTGACCTTGTTTCTTTTAACCCTTCTTTCTGAATGACTTCCAATATCTGCTTTGCTGTCATTGGTGAGTTGGGGTGTTTCTCTAGTGCCTAAAAAATAAAGACAGACATAAGACTTCTAGATTACTGCATAGAGGCATACAAGACGAAAATGTATGTGAATCATGCAAATTTTAAAGGGGAGGGGGCTATTATGCCAAAATTAGGTTACATGATACATGTCAGGTGTGCAAGTGATAGGATATAATTTTTTCCTGGGCATTTATGGCAATTTCTGCAACATACAGGGGCCATTCTGCAAAAATGTCACAAAGGCATACATCACAAAAAAAAGTAACGTGAAACCTAAAAACACCAAGTTAGTAAATGTATATAATTTCCTTTATTTAAAATTGCTAACATTTTATTGTTAAAGTCATGTTTTCAGGCTGTTAAAATGTTTCCTAAATCTCTAAAAGCTTGGAAACATGAGCCTGAATACCATCAACAGCAGAGAACAAAGCACTAGTCAGAAATAACTTCACCGGATTCACAGTCTGATCAACTTCTTCTGTATTAAAAAACAACAAAAAACTCTGTATTAAAAACTCTTCGTGGCAAAAATGGAGAAAAAGCATACAGAAACCCAAGTATCCCATTACAGTGTGTCTTCCAGTTCAGCTCAGTTTCCTTTCATTTGCCTTTTCCAATTCATTTCAAGTAAACCCCCTTCCTCTTCCGGTTCAGCCCATCTCAGCTTTATGAACTGAGTCCTATTTTCTTTCTCTCCCCATCTGTCCTACTTATTTTTGAGTGGAGGGGATTTTTTGAACAAAGTATGGGAAATGACATGGGACACNAGCTCAGTTTCCTTTCATTTGCCTTTTCCAATTCATTTCAAGTAAACCCCCTTCCTCTTCCGGTTCAGCCCATCTCAGCTTTATGAACTGAGTCCTATTTTCTTTCTCTCCCCATCTGTCCTACTTATTTTTGAGTGGAGGGGATTTTTTGAACAAAGTATGGGAAATGACATGGGACACAGTTAATTATTTCCACAGGCATTAGACCACCAGCCCTGGAAATCAAGGCTCTTTATTTACCCCGGGACTGAACTACACATAGCGAAAGCAGTAAACAATGGTCCCCACACTACTCACGAACAAGGGCTGTGAGGACCACATCTGGGACAAGAAAACAAGTCTACACATATCCCCACAATGACTTCTTCCAAGGGTAGATGACACCTATTGCGTTAGCCAAAATGTTCATTTGGGTTTTTCTAGAACATCTTATGGAAAAACCCAAATGAACCTTTTGGCCAACCCAATACGTAAATTTTCTGTACAGGAGTTTATACACACGTCATGGCCCCATGCAACTTAATGATCCTAGAGTCCTAATTTATGATTACTATGATTATCAGACCAGAATTATCATAATAATTGAGAATTAATTAAGAAGTTTTTAGGCAAATTTTAAATTGAAAAGGCTTCCAACTACATTCAAAAGAGCTCTGTGATCTCTTCGACTATCGATGGCTAAATTTCAGCAAGGTCACTGGCAAGACTTCTGCTCCTTGGGGCTCTGTTCCTTGTGGTCATCTAGTGAACTATACACAGCCTGCCCTTCCTCACCACTAAGGCCACTTTTCTGTTCTCGCCTCTAGTTCCCAGAAAATGTCCCTGGTTTTCCCAGTCTGGTCAGTCCCTTAGTTACAGATGGCAGTTCTTTAAAGAACATCGAAACATGCTACACTGGAAAAAGCGTAGCAACAAGTATGTCAACAGGAAAGAAGAAAACTGTCCTCAGAGAGGAGACTATTGGGAAGGATGGACTGAAAACTATCAAAGGGAGGAGAGTGCGGGAAACATAGGCACAGCTGTACAGGGAAGAGGACTAAAGTGTAAAAATATTGCTTTAAAAAAGGCAAGAAGGAAACTGCATGAAAGAGATGCAAAGGGGGAAAGATTAGGTTACAAAGAAAGGCAGGAAAGATACAGACATGAAAACAAAAAAGCTGACAGAAGTTTTGAAATAAAAAGAACCGTCAGTATTGTAGAACAGTTCATACTCATGAGTTACTGAAAGGCAATGCTGTGGTCACATGGACTAGTTACAAGGTGGGCACCACCCCCCAAGGACAGGCAATGCTGGGAACAATGGTCTCTCATAGAAGGTATGGGCAGAAGGTCAACAGACACACATATACAGGAGAGCAAGCAAGGAAGAGGGAAACTGGAGGGGAGAGACACAGGATGGCAGAAAAGAGAGCGGGCAGAGGAGAAAGGGGAGAAAGGAGGCATATTGAGCTGAACTGGGAATGTCCAAAAGGCAAACTGGTTAAATCTAGAAAGGGAGGAAGAGGAAACTCCAGTGTACTGGGTAAGGTTTTCATGGAAAGTTGGGTGCACTCAAAAGTGGGGTTACTCACTGTGGAGGACGCCCTGTTTCTCTTCCTGAGTACAGGCCCCTCAGCACACCTTGGCAGCTCCTCCCAGCAATTGAGAGAATTTGGATAGCCCTGTCCCCTTCTCTATGACATCACAGCCTACTCTACAAAGGAAGTAAAAGTGCGAAGAATTACATCGCGAAGTGGATGAGAGGCAGGAAGGAAATGCTGAAGCCACACAGAGCACCAGAAGCCACCCTCAGCTCCTGCAAGACAGAGAAAGGGGACGGAGCAGGAGAGGGTCCTGGGTGTGAACAGGCTTCACTGAACTAGCTGTGGGAGCATTCAGAGAACAAGATGGAGATAAATTACTTTCACGGAACAATAACATGGATAGCACTGAAATAACATGACACATGGCAGAGACATGAATCAGACCAGCAGGCAGCCACACTCAAACACAACAGAGGGAAGAAGCCACAGTCAGGGGAAACTGCAGCCCCCAACGTCAGACTGAGGAAGCACCCACACATGCCAGGAATCAACGTCTTGGCTGTGCCGTGTTTCCTAAGTCCTGAAAAATCATACTTCCTGGATTACCTTTCTTGACATATTCAAATACAACTAGCATTTGAAAATGTCCTCCTGGTTATGTAACACTTAATCTGAATTTAACATATTCTTCCAGTTGTTTTCCACCATGTACCTACCTCTTAGAAACAGGGGTCAAGGTTGCAATAGAGCAGTGAAGAGAGTGGGATTATATACAACTTTTAAGATTCTGTATCATAGTAAGATTAGTAAGAGAGCCAATAAATATTTCAGATAATCAAAACAGGTTCAAACTGTCTTGGGCAATAACAATACAATTATGACAAAATATAGAGATAGCAATTTTAGAGTTCACCACGGACAGTAACAATTTAAAAAGTCTTGTTTTCTGATTGAAAAAAAACTGAAAAAATGCAAACTCCTACCTATATTATAGAAAACAAAATACACTAGAAAGTTTACGACCAAAAATAATTTCACAAAGAATACACTGAATGTAATGTTCTTAGAATATTACTGAGTCAAAGGATATGAGCTCTGTCATGTCTCTTGATACACTGCCAACTGTTTGAAAAATATTTTAACAATTTATACTCTCACCAAGCAGAACAGAACCTGCCTCTCTCCACAACTTTACCAGGATTAAATATTATCTTTTTCACAATATTTGCCAACTTGGTAGGTCAAATAAGTTGTAATTCATTGTTACTCTAATTATACTGTTGTAAATACTAATGAGAACAAAGTGTTTTTTTCAAATGAATACCATATGGAATATCTCTTTCATACTACTGTGTAAAAAGCTATTTATATGTTAAAATAATATTCATTATTGGGCATGTTAATANCACTTCTTTATATTTCTAAATGAAACTTAGATTGGAATTAAATGAGACATTCTAATTAAACTTTCAGAAAATGTACACACATTGTTCCATGTTTGAGTTTTATTTTATAAACTGTAATAGGCTTTTTATTAAGTGCTTTATATTTTGGGTTGCAACTCTGAATATACTTTTTCATAAAATATTCTCACATTTTATTGCTACACACAAAAGTCACTGAGCTGTGATAATTATTATCTATATGAACACCTAATTGAATTCTTAATAGTTCTAATAGCATAGAAGTATAAAATCACATTTTCTACAAAAACTATGAATTGTGTCTCCTTTCCAATAGTTCTATGTTTTCTTTTTTCCTACATTATTTACTTTGGCTAAAAAATGATCTTTTCTAGTCCCTTTCAAAAAATTTCTTGCTGAAAATGGAGCTGTTTTATAATTTATTTCCTCAAAAACAAGCCCCTAAAACTGCCATTTCCCGAAGAAAATCTGTAGCTAGAATTATTAGCCGAGAGAAGGCTGCCAAGAGAAGGCTGTAATTAGAAACCTTTGGCCAGATATCACTGTCTCTTCTATACAAATCAGTCTGTCACAGTGTTCAATCTTTACATAAAATGCCCTTTCTTTCTTTGTAAAACAAATTGCTCTCCTGTGTTAGAGCTACATTTGTGATTCCACTTGACTCTGTCTCCCTAAGAGTTGGATCTTACGCCTCTCATACTTCCTTCTCATGTACTAAAGTCCTTTCAATCTTCAACTATCTCTGTTTCCTGCATTGCTACTCCCAATAGGTTGCAGACTCAGCACTGCTCAAACCAAAGTGGAATTTCCATGGCTAAGGACACAAAGCACACATTCTATCAATGGCCTCCCTAACAAGGGATTCCCTTGCATTTTCCAGAGGGCATGAACAGATATGCAGAACTGGTAAACAACCCACTGGAGGTCACCTTCCTTACTGATGTGACTATTTATATCAGCCTGTAGGCATGCATGCTAAGTCACTTCACTTGTGGTTGACTGTTTGCTCTCCCATGGACTGTAGCACACCACTCTAACACTCTTGCCTACTGGAATGGGTTGCCATAGCCTCTTCCAGAGAATCTTCCTGACCCAGGGATCAAACCCATATCTTTTATATCTCCTGCATTGGCAGACAGGTTCTTTACCACTAGTGCCACCTGGGAAGCCCAACTACATCAGAGCCTATCTCAAAGACATGTACATCTACGCAACTTTGAGACACGACAGACAAGAGTCTATCTCATACTGCTCTTCCCCAGATTTCTACATGCCCCATAGGAAGAGAAAAAAAAAATCTGCAAAAAAAGATAGCAATATAGAAAGAGAAGGAAAGGGATGTTTGCTGAATCACTGAGGACACAGGTTATGCTAAGAATGATTTCTGTTTTAGGTTCATTATTTCAGCACTTTTCTGGCCCAGGTTTACCATATGTCAAACATTTTAAAGCTTACCCAGAAAAGTCATTTCCAGTACCCTAAGATAAACTGACTCATTTGAAAAGACTCTAACGCTGGCAAAGACTGAAGGCAAGAGGAGAAGGGGACGACAGAGAATGAGATGGCTGGACGGCATCACCGACTCAATGGACACGAGTTTGAGCAAGCTTCAGGAGTTGGTGATGGACAGGGAATCCTGGTGTGCTGGCAGTCCATGTGGTCGCAAAGAGTTGGACATGACTGAGCAACTGAACTGAACTGAAGATAAACATACTAGACCAATGTTCATCTAAAGGCAAAAGTCTTGGTCCTTCAGGCCCTGAAAAAAAATTTCTGAGCTTATTTATTTAACTGTGCAATAAAATGACTTTTACAATTTATTAATACAGTCACATTGATGACACAGGTTTAAATCTTTCTTAAACATTAAAGTATTTTCCCTTAAATCATATTGACAGTTCATTAAAATGTTTAGCTATTTAAGGTCTCATGTATTCAGTAAATGATTCAGAGGTTATAACAATAAATCATTATATAGCTCTCTACAATCAAAGAGTGTTTACTTACAACATATATTATTTCACTTGCTTATATATGATATAGATATAGATATATATTATTTGACCCTGACACCTCAATGAAATATGTAGGAGAGATAGGATTAACTTCCTCTGAAATGCACTAAGGTGAGGTAATTGGTCCAAGGTCATAAAGCTACTTTGTAGAAGGACAGGACTTGCACACATGATAATATTGATGATGACAATGTTTAAATACAACAAAAGCAGCTAATATATATTAGACACCTTGTCCCTGCTAAGTCTCCAGAGGTTTTACTTGTATTACAATAGACTCCTGGATTCATATATTTCAGTTCAGTCACTCAGTCGTGTACTACACTTTGTGACCCCATGGACTGCAGCATGCCAGGCTTCCCTGTCCATCACCAACTCCCGGGGCTTACTCAAGGTCATATCCATCAAGTCGGCAATGCCACCCAACCCTCTCATCCTGTGTCTTCCCCTTCTCCTCCTGCCTTCATATATTTAACATTCCCTATTTCCACTCTTCTTTAGAAACCTCAAAGGTCCATGTCATTTTGATGAGACATGAATTTCAATGGCTGGTGGTATTTAGGTGAGAAAATGAATCACATAAAAAGTGACAGCACCTTGCTCAGCGCCCAATATCTATACCTCAATGAGGTGGTTCTTACTTCTAACATACGTGGTTACTAGTTAAGGGTATAAAAATGAAACTCTGTTGTTGTTCAATTGCTAAGTCATGTCTGACTCTTTGCAACCCCATGGACTGTAGCCCACCGGCTTCTCTGTGCATGGGATTTCCCAGGCAAGAATACTGGAGAGGGCTGCTGTTTCCTTCTCCAGGAGATCTTCCTGACCCAGGGATCGAACCTGTGTCTCTTGCATCTGCTGCATTGGCAGATGGGTTCTTTACCACTGAGCCAACAGGGAAGCCCCAAAGATGACATCCACAATTTTTCTACTCTACTTCCCTGCATTTTATGGGGAAATCACATGCTGTAGTAGTACCTGTGAATATGTGACTTAAAAGATGCAAGATTTTGTTATAAAAGCTTTGAGAGTCAGGCCTACTTCACCTACAAGAAAAGGTGTCCAAGAAGATAAAGAGTCTCTGAGACCTGGCAGCAGGAAGTCAATGGGTCTAGCCAAGAGAAGTCTGCTCCCTCTACTAAGTTAAATTGCTTCTCGTCTTGAGCACAAGGCTCTCATAGAAACCGTGGGCCTGGAGTCAAGACATTATATGCACCATCCAGCTCATCATCCCCCTCTCAGCAATCTCCCACTTCAGAACAAATCAGATATTTCCCTGAACTCTCAGATAACGGTTTAACCTGGACTTTCCCATGGCAGCGCCTGTCACAACTGTCCTTAATTAGCATTCTCTGTTTAATGATATTCTTCCAGCGACACTGCAAGGCTCGTGCGATCGAAGACCTTGATCCTCATTCACGTCTGTAGCATCAGATTAGAGCACCATTAAGCAGGCTTCGATGGAGACCAAGTTAGTTTTGAGTTGCTGCACATGAAGAATTTTGATAGCATAACAAGGAAGTCAGATAAACCAAGAACTGCTACTCACTAGCTGTCTGATCTTAGATATTTAACCTCCTTGAACTCAATTTCTTCATTTTCTTTTTTAGAAAAATATTGTGAGAACTACATGGGAGCTTGAGTGTAAAGCACTGATTATTTCCGGATGCCAAATGACTGCCTACTACAACATGTGTTAGTAAACATTAGCTAAATACTATTGGCTGGGAAAATTGCCTCCTTTGAGCACAGCTTAGAAACATGAATCTTTTCAACACAAAGAAGGGAGCTACAGAAAAATAATAATAATGGACGTTAGGTGGAGTCTTTCTTTGCAATTTCCTGTCTAAACTGCACTGGGGTTCCTACACATCAGGTTAGACACATATCGCCAACCCCTCATGATCAAGTTTATCCCCTGTGGATTCAGATGTAAACCTGCACCGCCCAGTATCTGCTTCCACCAACCCGAAGTCTTCCTCCCGGTGTTTAACAAGAGGGATTATCCACTGGGGCATTCTTTCAGACACTGCTCTGTTATCTAGGAAGAAAAGCACCCTGTGGGGACAAATTATCCAATTGTGTTCGTGTTACAAATCAAGCAAAAATAGAGAATACCAGAAGTAGCAACTTAGTTCCAACAACATATACTTAAAGATGAACTTTCTAGCAATTACGATCTATAGCATTACAGAATGTCCATCAGAAGGAGATTCTGTCTTACAGTAAAATTATTTTGGTGGCTCAGCTTCATAAAACCTGAGCAGGGCTCAGAGTACAGAGATGGTTTTCTGAAGCCTGGAACAGTTCAGACAGTGGCCACTACCTAAACCTACAGGTAAAATTCTATGCAACTGAAAGATGACTTCTAATTTCCTGTGGGATTCTTGGCAAGCTTGTTCTACCTCAGTAATTTTCTAAACTTGACGAACAGTTGACATTCCTTTTACATACAGAAAGAAAACACAAGTGAGAGACTTGGAATTTCCACAATGTTCCAAAAAATGTAAAAGAAAAATATTAATCATTATTTAAATGAAGATACATATGAAACCTGTCTTTAAAAAGTCAAGACATCTCTTTAATGAAGAAGAAATACTCTTATACCGCAGAAATTTGCAGATGGCCTATTCAGAACCTACTGATTATTAAAATGTTTCTTCTGTGTATCAAGCAAAAATTCTGCTTTCCTAGTACTTCTGCTATGTAGCCCTGGTTTTTGTCTTTGAATGTGACAACTATTTGATATTTAATTACAACCACTTGGCTACCATGGAAGCCTAAAGTAAGGTAATTGTGTTATGGGTAATTAAAAGGGGATCCAATAATTTATTCACATGATATAATGCCACCTGTTTGAAAACACTATTGGGGTCCAGCCTCCCTTCGGTTGTTTAGTCGCTAAATTGTATCCAGTTCTTCTGCAATCCCATGGACTGTAGCCTACCAGGCCCTTCTCTCCATGGGATTTCCCAAGCAAGAACACTGGGGTGGGTTCCCATTTCCTTCTCCAGGGGTTCCTCCTGACCCAGAGATCAAACCCAGGTCTCCCACATTGGCAGGTGCATGCTTTACCACTGAGTCACCAGGAAAGTCCCAGCCCTTTATTTTCAGGCTAATGGATCCCTGGTTTATTCCATCCATCCTCACATAAACTAGCTTGCAGACTACCTCCCAAATCATCCTTCCTTGAATATTCTTGAATTTGCTAATGTCATCTGTAATTCACAGCTTTAAGAAATATCCTAATTAAAGTAAATTAGTTAAATACCATTGATAAATATTCCAAATGTGGTTTGATTGAAACATAATCTGTATAGTAAACCTATTACTTCCATCTCTCTAGCTCATATAATTACATTAATACAATCTAACAGAACACTTGCTCTTTTTCAGCAGTCCTCACACTGTCAGTCAACTAAAACTCCCAGATCGTTCAACATTTGCTTCTGAAACCACATGAGTAATTCTGTGGTATATTTTCCAAACTCGCCAGACAGAAAAGTATCTTTATGCACTAGTGTTTGTTTCAATCCATTTTTGCAGGCTCTGAAATCCTATTATCCTCTAATATCTGATTATTTAAGGTAACAGGTAAATTTTGCTTTATCCACAAATTGGAGAAATATTTATCTGAGTTAAATTTCATTTTTTTAGGTGCAGGTTGTTCATCCAAGCTTCCAAACTTCTTTTGGAATCATTATTCCCTTGTCCAACTGTTCAGTTTCCCTTTTTATTTTGTGATATCCACACATGTGACAAGCATGATTTGACGGATTCCTCCAAGTTATTCCTGACAGGAGACTAATGCAAGGAGAAACAAAGCCACAAACCATGTGGCTGCCACTGGGATCTCCTTTCAAAATGATACTGATAAGCCAATCAGTATAATTTGCCTATAGAAGCTCAATCTGCTAAAAATTCATTTAATTATACTATCGCCCAGTTCATATTTGCCCATCAGTTTTAAAAGAGTCCCACAAGAGAATACGTCAAATGACTGGCTGAAATTTAGCTCCACCAGGCGCATCCTCCTGCTGTATGTCTAATAATCCTATCAAAAATAAATTAATTTAGTTTGACATGAATTAACTTAGAGAATCCATAATGCCTTCCAGGGATCACTACTTCCATTTCAGTTTAATAATGCTCTGTAGAATTTTACTGAGAGTTGAGATAAAGCCCCACAGTCTATAATTTCAAAAAGTTTTTCTTTTTCTTTTTTTTATAATAATAACAACAGAAAATACTCCATAGCTACCCTGCATCAAATTCTGTTCTAACATAAATACAAGCTTACTTGATCCTCACAACCACCATTTTATCATCATGGGACGTAGTAACACCCTCATTTTACAAGAAGTGAGGCAACTAAAATGCACGCATGTTCATTTGACTCTCCCAAAGTCACACGGTCACAAAGCCCTTCAGCTCTTAGAAAATCATCCCCTTGCTCTCTGTGGTTTTCCCCACGGTTATGAGCAGCACCCCTGATCATATCTGTAGATTTTTCTCAGTGTCTTGCTTGTCAAGCTCATATTTTATCATTTCTTACCTCACCTAAAACACAGGATATAACCTCTCTATTACTTTATTATACGTTCTTTTTAGAAATAGGCACTAATTTAAAGAAGAAAATACAGGGAATATTTGAAAACTAGGAAATCATGCCTTGTGATCAAGCTGCTGTGATTCTGACCTAGAATATGGTACTGATTCTAAGGCAGCTAAAATGTAGAGACAAACAACCAGTTCAGTTCTATTAGCTTCAGGAAAGAAACATTGGTTTGTCAGAGAAGATAAAGGTTCCTATCCCTAAACTAAGAGGATCATGTCAAGTGAAATTCATGCAGAGGCACTGGGTGGTAATAGGCAGGATCGTCAATGAGAGTTTCACAATAGCAAACACAGAACATACGTAAGATATTGCCGAATCTCTCACAAAATCTAAGCATAACATAAAAATAGAATGTGTGTGTGTGCTCAGTCGCTCAGTTGTGTCTGACTTTTTGTGACCCCATGGACTGTAGCCCACTAGGCTCCTCTGTCCATGGAAGTCTCCTGGCAAAAATACTGCAGTGGTAGCCAGACCCTTCTCCAGAGGATCTTCCAGACCCAGGGATTGAACCCAAGTCTCCTGCACTGTAGGCAGATTTTTTATTGTCTGAGCCACTAGGGAAGCTCAAAAATATAATACTTGAGACTAATTAGGTCGACAGTATTCCTAAGATCTAATATGATTAAGTTAAAGAGTATATACCCTAATGACAACTTGGAGTTTATTTATACTTTACTACTAAAGGTAGATGGACTTTCCAGGTGGCGCTAATAGTGTGGAGCCCACCTGCCAATGCAGGAGACATAAATGACGTGGGTTCAATCCCTGGCTTGGGAAGATCCCCTGGAGAAGGGCATGGCTACCACTCCAATATTCTTGCCTGGAGAATCCCATGGTCAGAGAAGCCTGAAGGGCAATAGTCTATGGGGTTGGAAAGAGTCATACATGACTGAAGTGACTTAGCATGCACACATTACAGAAAGATATGACAACTCTGAAAAGCAGACTTGCAGCAGCAGAATAAGATAATATGAAAATAAGTTTAATTTGTATTTTTGTCCACATGTAGGAGAATAAACACCAGTCCATATGGAGGTCTCCGGTCAAGGTCAGTGTTCTCTTTAGCATAACATTATGAAGACGCAATCAGCTGAGACCCAAAGTTTCCTTATCCTGGGAATCCTTACACAGTGCTCATGTTAACAATAGCAGGTAGTACTTACATAATACTGAGAAGAATTTTTAATAAAAATACATGAGACACTTTTATAAGAACTTGACTTACATTATTTAGTTTTCACAGTCACCAATCAAGGCAGGTATTATTTTTCTGTACATGAGAAAACTGAGACAGAGATGAATTAAATTGCTTATTCCAGGATAGTCCCAAGCACCAAGCAGAGGGGATATTCAAACTCATGCTCCTGAAAGCCAAGTGATTCACCACCACAATATGAATACCTTGTAGCAAAACAGTCCAAAATTAGTTGGAGAGTAACTGAACAGTACTATGAAAATGTAAAAAGGTAAGTGGTCCCATTTTTCAAATCTAGTCTATCATTCTGGACTTCCCTGATAGCTCAACTGGTAAAGAATCCACCTGCAATGCAGGAGACCCCAGTTCGATTCCTGGGTCGGGAAGATCCACTGGAGAAGGGATAGGCTACCCACTCCAGGATTCTTGCACTTCTCCTGTGGCTCAGCTGGTAAAGAATCCACCCACAATGCAGGAGACCTGAGTTTAATCCCTGGCTCGGGACGATCCCCTGGAGAAGGGAAAGGCTAACTAAGAGTCAGACACGACTGAACGACTTTCACTTTCAGTATATCATTAGATATTTATCATACAGAAATCGTCAGCTCATCCTGCATATTCAATAAAACATCATTCTAAAATTTTTTTTTAAATACAATCTAAGAGAGAGAAGTTTAAATAAATGAAGGCACATACATCCCACAAAATAATACACAGACATTAGAAGGAAAACATGTACTGATATGGAAGGATATCCACTAGAAAGTCATGAGTAAAAAATATAAGCAAGCTGAAAAAGGATACATATAGAAGAGGCATATATACAAGCACATGTGGTGCACACACAAATACACCCACAACCCCCCCACACACACATTCACACCAGATAAAAATATTCAAACATCTAACAATTGTTACCCTGGAGCGTGGCAGAAAAGCAAAAGCTGAAGGAGGAAATTTCATATTCTTAAAATATTTTTTATTTAGAAGTACAAATTACTTTCATAATCTTTAAATTGTATATTAAGATAATCGTTATATCATAAAACATATAATGGAAAAATGTATAATATAAATTATATAATATTTAATTTAAAATCAATTTCAAAACAAAATAAAAATGAATATTCAAACAACAGCAGACACATTTATATACCCTCTACTGTAAAGCACAGTAGAGAAAATAAAATGCAGGTATATTGAATTTTTTTCAAAGCAAACATTATTCATCATTCAATCTGAGTCAGAATTCTTCAGTGTTATCCTTATAGACTAGCTTGAAATGACACAGCACCTAGATACAGCTGCCAGAAGGAATCAGTTGCAGAATATATCTTGAGATAATTGTAGAAAATGACTTTGTTAGATGAGATTATTTGATTCTGACCTCTTAAATGTTGAAGAATGACAAAAACAATCATGCTTGCTTTGTCACAGCTCATAGTAACTCTTCTCCTGACTGGAGCTAAACAACAGCATCATCTCCTCAATTAATTCATTGATTTAACAAATATTTACCAAACACACACACACATACACCAAAATGAAATACAATAAAACATGCCATCATCATGTCTAGAGACACTTATCCTTTGGTTTACTATTGCTGAGGAGGGGAGAGTGGGAAGCATCAAATTTATTTAGAAATGACTTACAAAGGAGACTCGCCCATGTCTTTTTAATCTTCATTCAAAATGCCAGTTTAGTCTACATAGAAATGACCCTTCCCTATCCTATTCCAATGATGATATTATAAGTCAGAGTCCGTGGAAGTAATTATGGTCATCATGGTATTTTGTTTCTTTTTTGGTCATTGCTTTATATCCAATTACCTGACACATAGAAAAACTTATACCTAATGAATGAAAACAAGATAAACAAATGGTAAGGAAGAAGTGATATATCAGACTTCTTGTTTTGTGAACATATTACTATCTTCTTTTGAAAAATATTCTTCTCTACCTTGATTTTAATGGGGAACATTCTATTTCTGCAGATACTAAAGTTTTGTTGTTTAGTCACTATGTTGTGTTTGACTCTCTGTGACCTCCTGGACTATAACCATCAGGCTCCTCTGTCCATGGGTTTTTCCGGGCAAGAATACTGGAGTGGGGTTGACATTTCCTCCTCTAGGGGATTTCCTGACCCAGGGATCAAACTCATGTCTTCTGCATCTATTGCATTAGCAGGAGGATTCTTTACCACTGAACCACCTGGGAAGACTCTCAATAGCAGAATAGCTTCTTTTTCATTGGTAACCCCAATTCTTAACCAAATAAAACTCAGAAATTTAGAGTTAGTCCTTTGTCAGGCATGCACTTTGATCATCCAGAGACAATAGTTAAAAGATTAAACAATTGTATAAAATTAGGAACTCTCCAGGCAAAGCTATAAATAATTCTCACAATAAGAAGTCTTTACCCAGAACTCAACTCTGATGAATAATAGTTAAAAGAATTTCTGAATCCCAGGCTTCAGAAAGAGGGCCAACATCTAAAAACATGAAGCAGGTACACCAATATTTTAGTGATATAACCTACAGGCCTTCTATAGACCAAAGGTTTCTATGATATGTGCTTTCCTGTCTGTAAATGAAAACATGCATAAAAATCTACCATAACTATTTATACTAAAAGCCAAGTCAAAGATCTCCCATCAGATTTACTGTACTCAAGTAATTAAGATATAATTAAAATATCTGCAACACAACTTACTCTAAATACATTCTTGGGGTAATTACTTTAATATTCTACTTGATGTATTACCTACCTTAAAATTAGCCAAGTTTTCCAATTTTCCATCCAACCCTCCTTTCTGGTCCTGTTTCTTAAACTATGTGCCAGAGAAATGAAGGCCATATTTATCAGGGCACAAAGCAAACAGAACTGGTTTCAATCAGCCCATATTTGTTGATATGAAGTATAGGCTGAGTCTCTTTAAGGAGGCAATGGAACATTAAAACTTACCTTTGCCAACAAAAGATTCTTTATGAAATTAGATAGTCCCTATTTGCTTTTTAGCCTTCCTCAGTCCTGATTTTACCAGCTGAGTTTTGCATACAACCAGGCTGCAAGCTCATTATACATAATGCCACCTTTAGAAATCAGAATGAAGAAAAATTATTAGTTCCAATATGATCAAAATATCTATCCCTTTGAAAGAAATACAAATAAGAGTTACCTATTAACCAACTCTAAATTAGTGCTTTTATGAAGTCTCAGTTAGATTTTTCCCATAAGTTGTGATTTAGCATTATTGAATTATGCCTGAATATAAATTAGGCCAGATGTTTTTCTCCTAGATTCACTCAACTATGGGCAGTAGATATTAGGCTCAAAAGGAATCAATTCTCCCCGAGGAAATGATCTGTAGGAAAAGTTTTGAGAGTTCTGCTAACTACCTTGACATTCAGGTTTTAAGCACTAACTACTCCTGCTATCAGGTATAGAGAACGGACAGAAGAACAACCTCTGGACTATCCTAGCCACCTGGTACAAAGGGGAGAGAACACAAAATGCATCATCTCCATATTACTGGGAAATCATATAAGAAGATGAAAGTCTACTTTGTAAACCTAACAATTCAGTCATGGCCTTGTCTATAATAATTAAAATGAAGTAGCTACACTTCCATATAAAGGCCAAGAAAATTTGAAGATAAGGAATTCATTGTGAAAATCAATGTCTCCCACAGACAAATTATGCCATAATGACAAATATAATTTAATATGTAAGGGACTGTACATGAACAACTCCACTGCTACTTGGTAGAAACATCTAGAAAATCTGGTTTTGAGGTTTTGCTTCCAAGCATGGAATAGACAGGGCTGCACACTGGCTAGTTGAAGGGCTGAACAAACATTGTTCGTCTGGTTTAAGATGCATATGGTCAACACATTCCTTGGGTATGAAAATCTGCAGGCTTTCAAGACAAGTTTTCTTCATTTTCACCCCCTTTTCCTACATGAAAAGGTAGGGCTCAATGGGGAGTCTGTCAGCTGTCAGGAGTTTCTGTGTGCTGTATCTAGAAAAGAGTAAAAACTGGTGGGAAAAGGCCGGAGGGTGACCGAGCCCTCAATAGACGGGAAATGGAGACAGGACGCTCTGAGACAGACTGGGAAATATAATCCCTGAGTGGGGGCACTCCTTTCCACCAGCTCTCCTCTAGGCCAAAAGAGAGAGAGAGAAAGAAAGAAGGAGGTGTTATTGCAGTGTCTGCTTTCCTCTTCTCAATGGTGTGGAAATCTGGTCATACCTTTGCAATGCGAAACACACTTTGTCTGGACTTGGGAACCTGAACTTGTTGAAAATGTCCAGGGGCCCTTTTTCTATCTCTGCAACTATCTTGGAACTCAATTCCTTGTTAACAGTAATTGTTTCACTCTCTCTGTTTAGAAATCTGTCCTCTTGAGTAGACAGATGGAAGGAAAAGCATTTTTTTTTTAATCAAGAAAAAACATAAACAGAATTATCTTAAGAGAGAATAGAAACAAATTTTCCTTGCAATGAAAATCCTCTACTGGTTTCTGGTTTGACAAATATCAAAGATATATTTTTTTTTTTACAAGAGAGGGTGATTTTACAAAGCAATTTAATGTAATGAAGAAGAAAACAGGGACTTAACCTTGTTTGCTTGACTTACCTCTTAAGCATGTAATTAAGCATTTACTGTCTCATAAACAAAGGGAAAGGGTGGCCTGGAACAAAAACATCCCGGGTTGCTATCAGAACTGTATCTGTCAGGAGGCAGGGATACAAAACAGTAAAAACCAACCCCCAAATCTTGATGGATTAAAACAAATGCTGATTCCTCACTCGCATCTGTATGTCCAAGCTAGAAGCAGGGTGACTGAAATTTCATCTTGTTACCAGCTTCTGTACTTAACACATCCAAGAAAGGAAAAAGCTGAATCAAACCCTGACTAGAGGGAACAAGACAACACACCTAGTAACACCTACTTCAAGGGGCAATAAGTGCCACCCTGTGCCAACCATTCATTAAAACTGAAGGAAGAAATTAAAAATATAATTAGTAGAAAACTATCTTTTTATCTCTTTGAGTCTCTCTCCAACACAACTGAAAACACAGCTGACCCTTGAGCCACATTGGTTGTAACTGCACAGGTCCACTTACAGGCAGATGTTTCAACAATAAGTACTACACGATCCATAGCTGGTGGAATCCATTGATATGGAACCACAGATGAAGAGGAACTGAGAGTAGGGGGCACCAAGTCTAATTTATACAGGTTTCTGAATGTGCAGATGGTCAGTGCCCGTAACCTCTGTGGTGTTCAAGGATCAAGTGCTTATTCAAAACACACAGAAAAAAAAATTAAAACTGCTAAAACACTAAGTTTTATCAAAGTCCTACTATTGTTCCTTCATCATTCATTTTTCTGGATGATACCTTTAATGTGCTTCAAGTTGCTTCTTTCTGAAAAGCTGCCTATGGCTATCATCTACACCAGGAAAATAAGAAACAATTCATGAAAAGAATGGACTGGAAAAAGTAGAAAAATTTTTAAAGGGCCTCCTTCTCCACTGAAGCTTTTAATGAATGAAAATAACTTTATGAATCTTGCATTCTCTACCAATAAGCTGAACTTAACAGTGAGTTCTGGAACAAGAAAAAATAAAACAGCCATTAGGAGACTAAACGGTAACGCAATATCTGTATTTGCTCATTGATTTTTGTTTTTCCTACTGACAGTCCTTCGATTCCCATTTAATTACTAGTACTTGGTTTGTGTAGACAGCATTAGCTAAAAGTGATAAAAACAGATATCTAAAAATTGGAGCAAGGATGAAAACAGGAGTCAGATAGTATTTTTGTCTATACTTAATAGTGTTTTATTTTTACTTTTCTCATTTCCTCGTTAAAGATCCTGGTGGGCTAAGTGTGTTTTTCTCTTTATTCACAGTAGCATCTCTGCCTAGAATAGACTGTGAATAAACATCAAAAAGCTCAGTGCCATCAACCTTCACCCAAACTGAGAAGGTACGGTTAAATTTCCACAAGGCTAGGAGAAAGAAAAAGGGAGAAGGAGAAGAAGAAATTTTCTAAGCACATTTTTGTTTCACTTAAGCTCTAGAAGAGAAATGCCGTTAAATGAATAAATAAGAAGTGGCAGCCATAAGATTGTGATGGCCACAGAACTGTACATAAAACAGGGAGTCATCATCTTATGCTGATCTCTTCTCAATATTCAGAGAAATGAGTGAGGGTTTACGCTAGGGAGAAGAAAAGTTTGCTCTCTTTCATTAAACTAACATTCTCTTAGGGTCACAATTGATCCTGTGAAAAAATCTTGGCATTTAGTCAGTGAATGAAAGTATTTACTTGCATCCAGAAAGAACCTGGAAGCCTCATCCAGAATTATATATTTCGTGAATTCAGGTCATGAGTGGTGCTAAACTATAAATATTATATAAAGACCATTCATATAGAGTGCTATTTAAAGAAACTGGTCTGAGGAAAAACAGAACAGAAACCATCCATTGTAATATCTAGCCTCTAAATCAGGAAAGTAAGTTCCAGAGGAAACGCTCCAAAGAAATCTTTGGAATTTTTGCAATGGCTGTCTTGGCTTTAACATCTTGAAAATGTGAAACAAATAATCATAAAACTAATACCAGGAAGAAGGAATAAAAAAGTATCTAACTTTAATATGCTTAATGTCTCAAACTCTGAGCATGGGCAAACATGGGTTTTAATCACTGCTCTACTACTGACTGGGCTTCCCTGATAGCTCAGTTGGTAAAGAAGCAGCCTGCAATGCAGGAGACCTGGGTTTGATCCCTGGGTTGGGAAGAGCCCCTGGAGAAGGGAAAGGCTACCCACTCCAGTATCCTGGCCTGGAGAATTCCATGGACTGTATTGTCCATGGGGCCACAAAGAGTCGGACACAACTGAGTGACTTTCACTTTCTTCTACTGACGAGCTTAGCAAGCTAATTTGCCCTCTCTGAAAGCACAGGGAATGGCATGTATAATCTGTTTTTCTGGCATACTTTCTATCTCCCTTTTATTGGTGCTTTTGGATAATTTTCTTCTGCTCCAAGTCATTGCTGCATGGTAATCCATCACGCTACCTGATACTGGCCACTGCTGTTGGTGAGAGATGAGTAAAACAGTCAAGTAGGACAAAATAAAGACTAGCTTGAGAGGGCATTTAAAATAACAACAATAATAATAAAGAGGAGGAGCAGGGAAAGTGGTTCTTTTTATGCTTGGAGGATGTAGGTCTGGGGTGCCAATGAGCATCTTATCTTGACCAAGACTTCTATCAGATCCTGGCTGCAGTATTAAGCCAAGGAAAAACAAAGATAAAAGATGGAGAGAAAGCAAATATTTTGATGACAGTCTTGATATCTCTGTATCCACTTACAACTGACTGACTTCCTTGGATTTCTCAGTTAAGTGGGACTTTTTGCTTAAACTAGTTTTCACTAAATTTATTTCACTTGCAAACTGAGAGAAACTAAACTGGCACTCTAAATCTCAATTTCTTCATTTAAAAAAGATGGACTATGCTATAGGTTTGCACTTAGTCTCCTACGTTTGCACTTAGGATTAAACAATATAATGTACATAATAAATTAGTGTACTATCAGGCATATAAGTACCCAATAAGCATTATTTTAAAAAACTCTTATTGGCCATTTTTAGTCATTACTTTAGCAATAATGATTTTAACTATTAGTTACTTTAGTAATAGTAATATTTTATGGTATCTGATATATAAAGTCTGTTCCATCATTATATCAGATTTCTACACTCTCAAAAGGAAACTGTGACATCAACTTGTAAATATTTTGCATGCATGCTCAGTCACTAAGTCACGTCCAACTCTTCAACTCTTTGCAACCCCATGAACTGTAGCCCACCAGGCTTCTCTGTCCATGGAATTACTCATGCAAAAATACTGACGTGGGTTGCTGTCTCCTTCTCCAGGGAATCTTGCTGACCCAGGGAATGAACCCACATGTCCTGCACTGGCAGATGAATTTTTTACCACTTTACTACATGAACCACCAGGGAACTCCTTATGAATGTTTTACTTACATGTATAAAGGAGATTATTTACTTGGTAAACATTTCCAATCTGTGTTGTAATAAATATACTATATAATTCTTCTCTTGGTTTGTAAGTCACAGAAAGCCTTTATAAAAAAAAAGATACATCATTGTACCTTACTAAAATCAAACATAAAAGATTACTTTTATGTTACTGAATTTCTACTACACTTCGCAACTTAAAATTTCCAGAAAAATATCTTTTGGGCTTCAAGGTTTTTTTTTTTTTTTTAATGTTAATTTCCCAAAGGTCAAGTTCCATATTTTATTGTATTCACAAGGTACATAACATATTAATGGCAGGAATTGAATATTTTTTCATTGTCATTAACTTCAACAAATTATTCCAAAATAATAAAAGAGACTAGTGAATTGACAGTACACACAGATTTTTCAAAACCTATCAGTTGTCCAACTGAGTCTCAGAAAATCAGATCCCTTCTCTAGGCTGTACAATGACAATTTAGCAATGACATGGAAATAAATCAAGAAGACATAAGTTTTATAGTTCTACAGATCTTCTGAAAACTTAAAAATTAGCTGTAAGAGCTCCTCTGAAAAATCTTCTTTGACTCATTCACTTTATTCAACCATAATCAGCACCCTCTTAACCTGATATAGTACATCAGGTACTCAGGAAACAATTACAAATAAGAAAGTAAACAAGTAATTAAAATAATAGTCCTGACTATGAAGTGCTTTGGGGACATACAAAAACTTCTTAAAGGAAGTTGAACTCTGAAGGAAGTGTTAAGAATTTACCAGATGAAAAGGAATAGAAGGGGAGGGAGGGAGATTTACAAAGAGAAGGAACGCGTACAAAGTTGAGACAAAATATGGGGCAGTATGATAAGTTCAAAGACCGAACAGTACTTTTATATTAAGGTGTTTAAAATGCCAATGGTGAGAGAATCAAGCAACGAAACTGGAGATGTATGCAAAGGACAAACCTGAAGGATCCTGAAACAAGGGGCATAGTGCTCTTAGAATCATGGGAAGCTACTGAGAGGTATTTGAAAAAGAGATGTTTTCTGCATTCCCCATTAACAGCTCCAGATTCACTTTTTACTTTTCTCTACTCAGCTTCATGCCAGTAGGCTGACAACCATGAATTTCCTGAACGGAAGTCCTTTGTCTTCTGACTTATACACGGATTCAGCCTTAGGAGGCACCAACTGGAGATCAGAAGATGGAAGGAGAGTGGAGTCAGAATGACAATAAGCATGCTTCTCCCCCTTGCAGGGGTGATGGCACTGGCTATGTTTTACTTCTGATCCTCCTATAATCAGAGCCCACATCTCTGTAGTAACCGCTCTCTGGTCTCCTTGGCCCTTCAAGTCTAAGAATAGCAATATCCTTCTGCTGGTAACATCCCTGATTTGTCTATCTCTTGTTCTTTTCTTTTATTGTGCCCTAACTTTCTTTAATCACCCATTATAAGATAATGCCATCTGTCTCCTATAACAACTTAGTCAGGCTCAAGGGGATAACATGAACCAGTTCTACCTTTAAAGAAGCAGCTGTGGATGTAATAAGGAGAATGAGTCTGAGTGGAAGCAAGTCCGGAGTCAGTAAAATCACTTACAAGCTTGTTGTATCAACTTAATGAGAAGATAGGAACTACCAGGCAAAACATTAACTGGCACCTTCTAATGTTAGCCACTGTACTTAAGTACCTTATGCACGTTATCTTATTTAAATATTCCAACCACTCTGTAATGCCATTATTCCCTTTAATAGACAATTGAACTAAAATTGAGAGATGTTAAATAATTTGCCCAAGGTCAAACACATAGTAAGTGGCAGAAATGAGCCTCAAACATAAATCTGCCTGACTTTTAGGCCTGTCATTAATCTATATTCTTTCCCAAACCCATACACTGCCTGAGTCAAGATAAATTACAGTGGGAATGGATACGGGTAGCATGTAAAGACAAGGATTTGAAAATTTGAAGAAAAGGAAATAAAACTGGCATAACTCAGTGATTACTGGATAAAAAGAAAAAAAATACAAAAGGGTATTAATGATGACAAGAAGGTTTCTGGTTTGAGGAACTACAGAGAGGGTGATGGCTTTCACTGAGAGAAGAAAAACGGGGAGCAGAATTGCTGAGAGCAGGACACGGAAAGAGGTGGGGCATTCACTTTTAATCTTCAGCTGGCTTTATTGCCACTATGAATATATAAACATAGATGCTTCCACTACAGTGGTGAAGAGGCCACATACATCTTCTGATCAGTCTTCAGCAGCTAAGGTATAGACTTGGGAACTAGAGTCTGACAATTAGATGCATCTGCCTGTGAATTTGAATCTTGAGTCTTGGATGCAAAGACAGAGGAGACTATAATACATTCATATGATACGTTGGGAGCAACAGCAGAGTCCAATGTCAGCAGTAAGTCACAGAGGTGACCATTATTGTGCTAGTCGTGTCCACAGCCACAATCCAAGTAGACTGTTCTTGCAGCATGACTGCATGTACTTCTGCTGCTCATCCTCTATTGAGCTCTGCCAATTTTTCCAACCTTCTTTTTTTTAAGAAGAAGGTGATCACTTCCTGATGACTATATAAACTACTTCATGGTCTCCAAAAAAATCTCAATTTTCTATACTTAAGTTAGCAAGAAGTGGTTTTTGTTGCTTGCCATCCACAATTTTGAACAGCCAAGCCAGCATAGTCACTGCTGTATTCTGTTCCATATTAGGGAAGTCCTTTCCACATTGTATTTAAATCACTGCTAACCCATAAACTAAACCATTAGATGCTATGGGAACACTTAGAAGACTTCAAAGAATTCATAGCCTGCTGGGGACACAAGACAATATAAGTTCTATACCAAAACATGATTAAAATTTTAAAGTATAAAAAGGCAACAATTAAGTTTACTCTTTAAGAAAAGTATGGAAAGGAAATGGCAGCTATTTCCACTATTCTTACCTGGCAAATGCCATGGACAAAGGAGCTTGGCTGGCAATAGTCCACGGGATCACAAAGAGTCAGACACAACTGAGCAACTAAACACACACACTAAAAAGTAAACTCTAGATACCAAGCATAATAACATAAAGACAAACATTGGGACAAAGCATTAAAACTTCATAACTTCAGGATAAAGAGAACATGTAAACACTCTCAGATACAAAAAGCATATTACTTCTTTAAAAAGTAACAATGAAACTCATCACAGACAATATATTACAACCACTGATGCAAGAACATAATGAAGAAACATCTCCAATGTACTAAGGATAAAGCAACTGTCAACTAAGACTTTTATAACTAGTTAAATTATCATTCAAAGGTGAGAGCAACATAGAATATCTTAATTTTTTCCTTAATTTTTTCCAAGTTTTTCCATTTATTTTCTAATGGAAGATGAACTGAACTTTGTGAGAATAAAAATCTTTTTGAATTATAATCCACATATTTGATGGATAATACCTCCTAAAAGCCAAGGTTGATCACTTTTGTACACCTGATCTTTTTTTTTTTTTGTACACTCAATCTTATCTTGACTACATTAAGATTAAAATTATGAAAACAGGAGGGACTAGGGGAAAGAGTATGGAAGATTAGGAAGGATTGGACTTTTTCTTAAGTCCAATAGGAAGGAAGGACTTTTTCTTAATTCTTATAACTTCATACGAGTCTGGAACTAACTTAAAACACAAAAGCTTAATAATCAAATTTTTAAGGTGTGGACAGTTTTTAAGGGGTGGACAAACAAAAACATGTCAGAAATGCAAAGCCTGTGAACCCAGAGACCCTCAATTAATTTTTTTAAAAAGCTGTTAAAGGACACAATTTAGAGTGAATGCAATATGAGAAATAAAGTTGAGCATGGAAGTTAATAAAATGTTATTAATTTATGTCATATTAAAAATAACTGCTGTGTTTTAAAAGAATTTAAAAATAAATGTAAGGTTGCAGAAATTACTACATGATGGGAAGGTTGGTGTGATGTATAATGGATAGAACATGTTAAATTCTTGATACTATTAGGGAGAACAATCATATATCACTTTTAAAAAAGGATTTCTAAGGTTAAAATGAGTTTTCCATGACCTGCCGAACTTTAACTTAAAGGTAATCACAAAACTATAAGTAGAGGAATGATTCAGTAAGATCAAATCTGTTCGAGAAAGATTAGTACAGCTTCACTAAGTAAAATTTGGAAAACAAATTAGGTTCAGAATTAGTTGGAAGGTCAGCATTCAGTAAAACACAGAGAATGAAAAGAGGAGGAACTAAATGTGAGCTATAGTTAGAATTTCCACCCTTCACAGATATTATTTACGCTCATACACGTTTAAGTGCCCTCCAGACAGGAATGATATCCTTTCCTGTTGTGGATCCAATGCATTGCACATTTGTGGGAGGTTGTCAATGAATATTTAACTGAACTGGATGAATGTCATTTGGAATATCCATAGTGCAAGGAGATAAACAATGAAAATTGTTGGTATAAATCCAAATTTAAAGAAAAAATCAAAGCTAGAGTTCTTGTCCTGGGATACGTGCCACTGAAATGGGTGAGACTGCTCAAAGAGAGGAAGAAAACTGAGAATAAAAAGGAGGGAGACATAATTCTGAGATATAGCAACATGAAGAGGAGGAGACCCTACAGCAAGCAGGAAAGAGCAATAGGGATGCAAAGAAAACAAGTAAAACATCAAAGTTTAATTCAGAATGTTTAACTGAATTTCCAGAATTGACTCAAAAGAGATTAAGAGGACCAAAGTAGACTAAACAGGGAATTCAGGAATGACAATGTCTGATTGTGAGATTTTAAAGATATGACAACACCTATTTTAAAGCAAGGAGATTTTCTTATAAAAAACTTTTCAAATAATGAGTGTCTGTTGTGTGTGCATGGGAAGGAGGGGGAGGAAGGGGAAGGTGGTGGTGGGGAATACAGAGTCCTGATGGTCCAGACACAGACTTAGATCTGCAGACATGTCAACAAGGTTCCTACACATACACAAATTACATGTGTAGTCATTTATTCCGGACATTAAAAAAAAAAAAATTAAGAAAAACCAACAGCCTGACTATATATCATGTCTTCTTCATGACTAAGCTGGAAAACAAGCCCAAAGACCCAATTTCAATTTCTAATTTCTTGAATTCATTAAAACAGGTTTCACTACATGAAAGTTAACAAAATCCTGAAAATACCATCTGTCCTCTGAATAAGATGAAGAGGGTCCCTCCCATTCCCTTCTTTAAGTCATAAATCATACACTCAGAAATCAACTGTTGGATTAGTATAAAAAAAATTAGAACACTTGCCAAAAAATATCAATTTTGGAATTTTTTAAAAAATCATTAAGTTTTTCATGGACTAATGTATGCTACAGATAAACTGATATAAACAACTTTATCATAAAGTCAATTATACATCTATAAACTTAGACAAAAGTCTTACAAGTTCTAAGCTTGTCCATTAAGTATAAATTCCACTGTCTTGGAGAATTCCTCAGGTTCTAAAAGATTCACCCAAGCTAAGGTCTTAGATGTCATTTAAGTTGTATATTGCAGCTATTAAAGTCAGTGTTCTGACAAGCCCTTTGGCTCTAACCCCAGGGCATGAATTTGCCCTAAAACTACCTAAGAATGTGTCAGAGGGCTACATGTCAATCAACCAGGAGAAGTGCCTATTCCCAGTTTGGTGTCCTCAGTTGCTGACATGAAAACCAGCAACATTTAATTGTTATCCCTTTCAAGTGGGACTAGGGAGGGAAGAGAAGAGATAGGTGTCTAAGTTCAGGCAGATAAAGCTGTTAATTGCTACCCTTTTATGTAGATGTGTTTAATAATGAAAACAATGTGGCTAATCATATAATGTTTCTATTTGTTCCCCAAGGGCTCTTCAGGGAAAGTTTCAGCCAGGGCTAGATTTCCACAGCTACCAACTGTGCAGGGACAAAGGCAGAACAATCAAGGCTCTCAGTGCTGGCAAATAGCGGAAAGTCCTTCTATACAGATGTCCCTCCTTCCAGTCCCACCAGGAAGGAGCCAGGATCTGCTCCAGAGTACCTCAGGGGTGGGGGAGAAGGTATTTTAAGTTATGAATTAACAGCAGCAGCAGCAGCAGCCATGCAAAGTGTTTATGCTTAAAAAGGGGGCGGGGTGGGGGGAGGAAATGAAAGACAGGCAATCTGAAAGATGGTCAGTAAGTCTGATGGAGGCTTGCATCCTCCCTATGCCTCCATGCAACAAATCAGTTAAATTTAATCAGTTAAAATGCTTGTTTTATTTTTAAAATATCAGACAGCACAGAATTTTTCAAAGGACTTATGCCAGCCCTGCTCCTTACAAACAAAGTGAAGATACTGGACACATCATTAAACCACACACCAGGAGAATGAGTTACTGAGCAAACCCCAGCTACCCACAGATCTCAAGGGAGTATATTCAGCAAATGAGTGCTCTGTGTATGTTTTCTACAAATGCAATGTATAACATTTACTAATGTTTACTTTTCCTCATTTGGAAGGCTATGACACAGAACAAAGTTGTGTTTTCTTCATAAAATATTTCTAACATCAATTTTTTGTTTTAGATTCTCCAAGTAACGGAATCCCCTCTCTATAAGGAATAGTCATTTGGGAGTATGTATGTACACCGTGTGTTTCTACTACCACTACCTCATCAGCCCCATGCTACAATTTACAATGTCCAGCTATCTTAAAATGACTTTTTGAACCCCTCCCCAATTGAGTCACAATCTAATTTTCAACTTTATGGCAGTGCAAGTTCCCCTCAAGTCTTCTGAGATTTCTAGACTGGCCTGTTCATTGTCCCCTGAATACTTCCTCTCACCTAACATCACACCTTTGTCCATACAGTTCTCTCTTCCTAGAAAGTTTCTCTCATCACCTGTTTAATCTTACTCATATTTCAAGGACAAATCAAGCTTCTTCAGTCAACGTCTCCCTTCTGTAAATCTACAAACTAGCAGTTCTTCATCATCCATGTGATGATGCCCAAGGATGGTGTCTGTCTGCTCAGTCACCCTCCAGGTTCACTCATCTCCCCCACTGAACTCTACACTCCTTCAGAATATGTCTGTATTGCCCCTGGCATTTGACCCATATGCTATGAAGGAGCCCTCGGAATATTTAGGGACTAAACTTCACATTTCCAATGCATTTTAGTGACATGTTAAATGATTACATTATTAAAAATTAAATTTAATTATTTTATCAGTTTGTTGTTCTGTGGTGAAATTCCTTTACAGGTATAACTCTACAAGTCTAAAAGCTACCATATGCTCATCTGCAACCAAAGAATTTGTCAAAGAGAGAAAAAGTTAAGAAAGAATTCTTAAAATTCTCTTTCATGTCAGCAGGAAATAAAAAATTAACAACCTATACACTGCCCCAAGTTCACATCCCTCATTATTTTTTTTCCAACTTGAAACTCCTTTTTTTTTTTTTTTTTTCCCCCTAGAGAGGCACAGAGCTTGCTAACTCTTTTCCATCTTTGAAATTGCAAAATGAAAATTTAGGTTCCATATCTGAAAGAAAGATGATGATACAGACATAAAGAAATGATGCTATGTGTGAATCACAGAAAACAGCTGAAGCAAGTCAACTGAAATGTAAGCTACTGAAAATAAAATTCCACTTGCCAAACACATCAGCCAGTCTGTTAAACCAGTAAGCACTGTCACAGTTATGCTCATGTACACCTTTGGGGCTTACCCCAAATCACAAGTCAAATGTTAGCTCTTACAAAGGCCTGGTCCTAACCTAAAATCTAAGCACCACCAACACAGTGAGAAAATGCCAAAAGCAAGACCAATGCTCTCTGCTCTACCCTATGTTCATCACCCCTGAAAAAATTTATTACATTTATTTCTAAAATACAAAGACAAAAGGCAAGGAAATCAGTAAATGAACAATTATGAATTTTCTAGTTTAACAGCTACCATTACCATTCAGCTTTATTTGATAAAAACCTAACAGTTTATTTAGAATATAATGCATTATGCAAAAGAATCTTCACTGTGCAAAAGATTCACACAGATTTCCTTTAATTAATAAACCCCTACTTAATTTTTAATACAGTATGATTTACAAAAGTTCAATTTACTTAAAACCTTCAGTAACTCTGCTAGGGCATAAAGGAGTATGTGCCTGCTTTTTTCCCAACAATGAGGCAAATTTGCCATTAAAATTTTTTCCAAAGGTCACCTTGAACCCCACCCATCCCCCAAAAAAACCCACCGATATTCATTATCTGTGTGAATGTATCTAAACCACAAGCAAATAAATCAGCCATGTTACCAAGCACAAAGCTATTGAAGATTGTTAAGATTTATTTTCAGGTGCCAGTGAGACTAAACAAAGATTGTAAGGAACAAAACAAATAGAAGGAAACTCAGGGAACAAATTAATACATTGAACCATTATCTTAACAGCAGCATTCTCTATAGAACAAACTGATGAAACTATCAAAAAGCACTTCTCAAAGCAACAACAATTTTGCATGTCAAAAAAAGAGAGAATTAACCTAGACTAAATATATAAATAACAGTATGTTCTGTGTTAAGCCAGTAACAAAGAAACCCCTTAGTGCAGTAAAACAAAGTCCTGTCAAATCCCCATTTTTTACAAAGAAGCATGAAGATCCTTTCACAATGGTTTAAACTGTATTTATAGTAACAGAGTGAAGACTTGAGATAAAAGTCAAAAGGATTAAAGTCAAAGCCCCAGCTCGACATGAGTTATGGTTTTGATTTTTATTCTTATTGTGGGCTACAAATATTAAGACAGAAGACACTTCCATGTGATTGTGGGATCCTCTGAGACTCTACAACCTTAGACAAGCAGATAAAACAGATGAAAATGCATCTGGTTTGGGAGCAGACTCCATATTAAATGGCCCTGCGCTAAGTAACAACCACAACTGCAGAAGGCCGAGGGGGAGGGGGGAGAGGCTGAGGGCTGAAATTTCTGCAATTGATGCAGGGCAGAAAGAAAGAAAAAGGGGGAGGGGGGCAAAGATGTCATATTACTATTTTAAAATGGCAGCCTGTTAATAATCACCACATTCCTGAAAATACAGGGGAATTATGCCACCAGTCCTCCTTACCTAAGATAAACAAGCCCACCACATCCAAACAGGACATACTTCTATGAGAAAATTGGTGGGGCTTGATAGCTACATCTCCATCTAAGACAAAATCCCTGGAGCTGCCACTCAGTTTACAGATTTGGATGCCGGATACTTTTCTTACAAAGAAAGAAAACCAAAATTCTGTTGTTGAAGGGAAGTTCTAAGTTACTCTGGAAAGAACTGCTCTTCCTTATACATTTTTCTTAAAAATGAATACCAAGCTACACTTCAGTATAAGCTTTTGGTCTCAGTTCAAAAAAATCTATTTTGCATTTCCTCTGCCCTGATACCTTTTCGTTCAAGATAATCACATGCAAACACACATACATACACACCAGTAGAATATATATACATACATATATATACACACACACATATATAAATATACACACATATGTATATAGATATATAAAAGTATACATGGCATATTTTTGAAAATTATTCTTAATGTTAATTTGGATACTTTCTCTTTAGTTCATATATTGGAAGAACCACATACTGAGATGCATATTTTCTATCGATCTTTAGCCTTTAGTTTTAAAATCAGACATCTGGTTTAACATTTGATGGAGAAAAGGCTAAAAATTCTTTACCACCACCACAGCAAAATCAGCATTGGCAGTGTGAAAATATAAAATAGGACTTCTATCACAGAAATGCACACAAAAAAAGGCATTTCTTTTTCATTGAGTATAATACTATCACTTTTAAGAGTAAAAATGTTTTTCATGCAAGTTTGGAAGAGAGTTTGTCTACATGCATTCACATAACCATAAAGAAAACATGAAAAATTGTCACTATTACCCAAGTGGAATCATTTCTCCTTTCTTACCAAATAAGAATGATCATAAGTCACTATTATAAATGGCAAATTTCTGAAAAAGATATTTACAGTAACAATTATTTGCTCCTTTATCAGTATTTTATTTCTACTGTCAACATTTTGAATACATACACATTTGTACAACTACCAGGGGAAAAATAACTTGAACCAAATTGAAAAATTACCATAACTACTAGTTCAATATGTCTGGTTAAAACAGAGACATCTGGTCTATCATTAATTCTTTTGTGTTGATGACTCCTAGTGTGTCTTTTCCCATCAATGAACTTTGCAAGAGGAAAACGAAACTTTTAACAAAAAACATGTAATTCTGAAACCTATTTCGAGATTTATCACTATAAGACAATTAAATCAAATAAAGTGTAGTACTTTCAAGAATAGCAACATATACTGATTGAATACAAATGGTTAGCTTTAAATTCCATCAGAATACTGTTATTTATTAAGAATTCTCTGCAGGCAGATATAGCTAATTCATGAACCATTATTTTAAAATATTTATAAATCAACTCATTGTTCACTTGTTTAAAATACATACACTGAAGCTTTATAATAATACTTGACTGCCACTCCAAGGAACTGGAATAATGCATTTTCAGAAGCGGTGCACACCCCCCCGACACACAATTCTGAATTAATGGCTGAGCAAACAATAAATAACCTACTCAGCTCGAGCAAAAATCCAGTGATAACATCAATCTGGCATTTACTTAACACTGCTTACTTTTCACATATTCCTTACAAATAAGTTCACTCTCCCAGACGCAGTTCATTAGAGAATGACTATTACCTGCCCATTCATCCACGGAGACTGAGTGGTTTAGCGATTAACAGGACCGCAGATAAAGAGAGAAATCATAGCATACACTATTACAAATTAAAAATGAATAAAGGGGCCCGGCCACTTCAGCTACCAATAACTAGACTGCAATTAAGAAGGACTTCTGTCACTTCTGCGCAGGGCAATAGGGCCAATTATCTAAAACCCTTTGCCAGAATCCAGAAACATACCAGCAAGGCCCTTCAACCAAACTCAGATAATTACTTTTGACAAATGTTCTCCTTGAACATGATGTAGTTACTCAAAAGCTTAAAAAGAAAAGAAAAGAAAAGAAAAGACCACAGTTATAGTAAAACAATCTTTAAAAGTCAACCCAGTAACATATCCTGGGGTTTTCAGCTCCCCCCACCCCCACCCCCGCTGCATGCAGTCTGCTTTCTTTTGGTCAATTTATAACAAATAGTAAGTTGGTGAATAAATATTTAATTTATGCAATCAAAAGCCTGAAAGGCTAAGCTTCAAATGTAATGCCTTACATTCCCGTGAGACACACTGTACAGAAATATCCTTTAAAAAAAAAATCCATTTACAGCTGTCCGTTAAAAGAAGATGAAGAAAAAAAAAACAAGAGAAAAAACACACACGTACACATACATCAAACCAAAGACGCCGACGCCCCTCTGCCAACCAGCATTTCTATAGAGACATTCTTTCGCTGATTAAAACGTAAGCTCCGAAAGGTTAAAGAAAAGGAAAAGCAGCGAAGTAACACCGCCCAGGAAGCCAGCAGCGAAACACACCTAGCTGTACACTCTTCATAAACCCCCGCTACAAAAGACACTGACTCAACTTCACGAAACACACACATACACCCGGACAAACATACTCACAAATGCCACACACGTGCACGGAACGTACACACAAACATCGGGCTGAGCACAATACCTACAAACACCAACGAACTTGAGCCACACAAAACCTGCACGTATCAGTGTGCATACATAATGCACACGACACGGCACACAGAGCCGCCACGACGGAGCCCACATGCAACATGCCCCACAAGTCCGGGTCGGACACACACCGGGCATGCACGTGTGAAATGTATGAACTCACAAACGTCGAAACCCACACAGACCGTGCACGGAGAGTTATCGATGGAATTCCGGGGGGTGGAGGGGCCGAGAGGGAGTGGTAATTGCCACACAAAGGTCTCCGGAGCGGCAGAGCGCGGCCGAGCGCTCGGAAATTCCCCGGCGGAGGAGGCACGGCCGAGCCCCGAGAGCGAAGTACCGGGAGAAGTGTCCCGGGCGGTCCCGGGCGCGGCGGGCGCCGGGCTCCCCGAGATAATCGCTGTGCCCCTCCGCGCGCGCACGCACACACACACACACACACAGACACACACGCACACACACTGGGGCCCCTGGGCGAGCCCACTCCCGCAGAATAACAAAGAGCGGGAGCCCGGCGAGCTGGCGGCGGCTTGGGCTGGAAGCGGCCGTCTCCGCCGGCGCGGGCCAGCGCGGGGCGGCGGGCGGGGGGCGGTACGTACCAGGCGGGCAGCCTCGGCCCAGGTGCGGTCCTTCTTCTTCCTCTTGTCTTTCATGTTTGCATCTCATTGATGGTTCTGCTGATGACGTGGGGGATTCCACGGGGTGCTCGGGGTTCGGGCGCCGAGACAATGACCCAGTGACCCGGTGACCCGCACTCGCTCCGCGGGGGGAGGCGCGCGGGCGGCGGGTGGGAGGGATGGAGCGAGGGGG